>JAXCLR010000073.1:45840408-45865934 GCA_035584095.1 Annona squamosa
GAGCGAAGCTCCTACAGGCCACCTCAACGGGCTCCACAATGCAGCCCAAGCCTCAGAAGCAGGCTTTCCTACAATTCAGGGCTCCTACAACGGCCCACCCAAAGCAAACAGGCTTAAGCCAAGCTCAAGTTCACCAAACTCAAGTATATGGACTAAGTCCAAGCCTTCAAAGGGCCCAAGGCTCATGATCTCAAACTAAGCTCAAGTCCAACCACTCAAGAGGCCCAAGTCTCATAATCCCAACTCAAGTCCAAGCCCATGGACCCCAAATGGCCTAAAAACCCACTCCTATATCTATAAAAGGAGGAGCCCTCCCTCTCATTCAACACTTGATGAGAGGCATCCCAGAGGGGAGGATGGGAGTTTGCAGCAACGCCTCGACGTCCCGGCTTTTCCTGCTCTATGTGCTCCACGCTCTCTCTTCCACGCCCCTTTTCCATCTCTCCCGTTCTCTCAAATCTTCTTATTTTTCCCCTTTTACGCCGTGTAAACCACCCCGGGTTGGCAAATTTCTCCATATTTGCTTCAACTCGAAGGCCGGGACCCGATCTCTATACAACTAGTGCCTTATTTCATTAAACAGGGGCTGATCTCCCTTTAAAGATCAGTGACGACTCCATTTTTCTTTATTTTTGTGTGCCGTGTTTGAGTTAACGCCCCGGCAAGGTGGGTGCACGCGGGTGCACGGATCCCAGCATAATACGCTGCCGTTATGCTGCCAAATCCGCAAGAAAACACCCGTACGCCAGTCTTTCTAAAAACGTGAAGCCTAACGCATTTTACCCCATGTGAATGTAGGAAATCTAAGCCCACGTTGCTTTCCAACACGATCCACGTTTCCAAGGCCCGAGAAACCATTCCGAGCCCATCGTAGCGCTCCCGGCGGGTGCTATAGAAATATTATGAATATAAATTTTTTTAAAATTGTCGTAAGTATAATAGAAATTGTCGACAAGTATTTGAGGTATTTTCACATAAAAAATCATTTCTCGTTGACTGGTGCTGACTAGCGCCTGCCTTGTGCCTCCTATCCTATTTTTCTCTCAACCCTACAATCACATTTTCCAAACCTTAGGTTATCAGCTTGACAACCCAGCACGCTACCAGTTGTCCTTCACCTCTTGGGCCTTCTCGATGACCTTGACGGCTCGACCTATCTTCTTTGCTAGGGTTGAAAGTTGGTCTGGGTTTGGCCCAAACCTGATCTGCCGGACCCGGTTTGGAGCAGTGCTAAAACTGCATTATGATAGGACTGGGCCCGAACCCGGTTTGAAATCAGTTCGGGTTTGGGTTGATGACAACCCTAACCCGCAAACCTGAACCCGATTTCATCTCCCCGATATAAAGTGTCCCTTTCGACCATGCCTTAATCTCTCTCCCTTCTTCACTGCCGCAGCCCTAATCTCTCTTCCCTCACCGCTGCGGCCCTTTCCCTCCCAGCAAGCAGCAACTGTCGAGCGTAGCAACCACCCAGGCCAGCCTAACGGTACAACTCTACACGCCGGATGCCCCATCTTCTCCGGCGCAATCGTCTTCATCGCTGTCGCAGCTGTCCCTGATTGCAGCAGTCGCCGGACGCAGTTCTCCCATCTTCTCCGGAGCCGACGAAAGCCCCATTTGATCGCAGCTGCTAGACACGCCATTGCAGCTTGAGGCTTCTTCTCCGGTTTCCCATATTATTTACGGAAGGTAATATTCCCATTTTCGAAACTGTGTATTTTTTTTTCAAAACCTATAATCTGTGTATTTTTTTTCCGAAACCTATAATCTGTTTATGATTCTTTTTCCGAAACCTATAAATCTGTGTGTGTATATATATATATTTCGAAACCTATAACCTGTGTATGTTTATGTAGTATATGTAGTATGTTTAATTAATTGTGTTGGCAACAAATATTTTTATTGACACAAAAATACATAACTGAACTGTTTATGTGAAGTAAATATTGCGAATCTGTGTATGTTTATAATGTTGGTATGCATTTGTTAAATTATTTAATCTGTTTATTAATGTAATATATGGTAAGAACTATTTAGATTCACAGAAAAATTTCTAATTGAATTTCATTTATTTTGGTGAGATAATAGTCTTCTCATTTATGGATTAATACTCATATTGCTTGTGATTCCAAAAAATTGTGCCATTATTTATGTTTGTGTTGATTGTTGATATGCATTGGTTTATATTTTGAATTAATTTGCTATTGATGTAATGTGGGTAGAACGGTTGGGATTCACTTGGACAATTTCTAATTATGTTTATATATTATGAAAAATGATATTTAGGTGATCAATTAAATATGGACAGTTCAATTAATATGCAAGATAAGAGTAGTGAGCAAGAGATTAATGATGAACAAATAAAATATACACCAACCGCTTGAAACAGTATTGATATTTCAATATATATATATATATGCATTATTCCTCCTTAAGTTTAATTATATAAAATAACATCAGATTTTTTCATTTTCTTTTTGGAAAAAAAGAGTTTGACTTGGTGGTAGTAACAAGATAAGAAGAATGAAGATATTGGAAACTTACAATGTTTTATTTCATTTTGTTGTAATTTAAGGATCTCAATTGCATGTTATAGTCTGGTTGTTTGAATTTGAGATGTTTTGTAGACTTGGACCTAAGATGGATGTTGTAATTTGGAGTTTGATACTTGAACTTGTTATAATCTTATTTGACTTGATTTATTGTGCTTGTTGGATGATTTTCTTTCATTGTAATTGACACCATAAGATTTTTCTTATGGTTGGATGGTAATATTTATGTACGTAGTTGTGACTTGTGATATTGATGTTAAATCGCAGAATAGGAAAAGGTCATACATCTTTGTTCTCCAAAACAAGGCTATTATTATACTTATTGCAACAAGGAGGTTTAAATTAGGTCACCTTCATTCTATTCTTTAAGCGATCTATGAGTTTTTCTTACTTTCATATAATAAATTGTCCATTTAGATTTTTTTTAGTGATGGATTTATGATTGAATAAGTATAAGGTGATAATAAATACATATTGATAGGAGAAACTCAACCCGAGCCCGAATTTCAAAAATGGGGTTAGGGTTTAAGTTTACAAATAGGTTTAGGGTTGAAGTTTTGAAAATAGGGTTAGGGTTAATATGAACCCGAGTTTCATGAACCTGAGTTGCATCCCTAATCCTTGTTGGCTTGTCCAGACGTCCAGACCTTCATACTGTTCTTTTCTCATCATTTATCACTCAAGTCTACTCTCATTGCCTTCGGATTTCATCTTCTCACTGTTGAAGAAACAAGAACCTCTTTCTCAATTTTTCTCGCCTCTGAACAGTAAAGTTACTGAGAAAAAAAAAAGCATCATTGAAGCTGATTTTCGTGAGAATATTCATTTCTTGGACTGTGGTTTTGGGGGCGGTAGCGGCATTTGGCAAGTTGAGAAGGCGTTTATCGTTTTCTTGTGTAGATCTTTTTCGTGTAAGCAGCCACTTGTTTGCACCCTGGAATTGCATAAAATGAAGTATCGATGAGTGGTTTTTGGAGAAATATCGATTTCTTGGTTTGGCTTTTGTTTCAGCAGTATTCCTTCCGATTTTTTCTTTGCATTTTAACCGTTTATAAAATCAGTGGAAGTCTTAGTAACATAATAATTTCTAATCATCCTATGAATAATTTCATATCAAAATTTAAAAAAATAACATCCATTAATAATCAAATTTAAGATAAAGTACCAATTCTTCAATCCTCCAATTGGCAATCACTCAAGAATAAAATTCACAATATTTAAAAAAACAAAAATACGTGAAAGCGCATAAAACCAACCTGGCATCTAATGACCAAATAAATGTACTGTCTTTCAGAATTTAGCAGTCTTCAACAACGATCCATTATCCAGCAAACATTAAAAATTAAATAACATAAATACGTTATGACTGAACTATAAGTTACCTTCTTTGAGCAAAGTACATGACCCAAATTGGAGCTCCAAGATTGCCTATTTGGTGAACTATATCAGGAACCTAAAACATAAAAGATAAGTATCTCAATAAAAATTTACAATAATGATTTTTTCAATATCTTATTGAATGGTTCTGATACAAAAGAAAAAATGATAGCAATCCCAAATCAAGATGTCTGATTATTATTATCAAATAGTGGATATACATCTAATGCTTGCATTATAGGATCATCCGAACTTTGGTTGTTGATATGTGATACAATAGCATTGAAGACTTCTTGCAAAGCTGTCACTTATTTTTTCAACTGATGAGTCTCTTGCTTGTTTGATTGAAATTTTTTTGTCTGAGGAAATTTTACCAAATTTCTATGAGTAGTGCCCTTTTCAAAACACTGAAACGCTTTGCTTTTTGTAAGCCCTTTACTTTAGAATAAGCATCTCCTTTCTAGCTAGAATATTCTTGTATATTTTCTAACAATTCCTCTTTTTTTTTTTTTTTTTTCAACATTTCCTGTAATTATGTCCAAGTATAAAATTCAATTACACAATTTATAATTTAGACAATGAAATATTAGAATGTAAATTACAACAATTATAATATAATGCATACAATACAACATCGAACAATGAAAAACTTAACATAAAAGGTATATTAGTTTTAGTTGAGATTCTTACTATTATTTTTTCAATTAAATCATTCATGCATTTACTAAAACATTGTCTTATGTTAATATCACTTCAAAAACAAGAAAGAGATATGTCATATGTGACATTGCATTCAACAATTAGTAATAGTTGATCTAAGTTTCATAAGACAAATAGAATAGTTGGATCCAATCATTTACTCGGAGATAGATTAGGCTCAGTTTGTCCATCATCTTAAACAATTCAAATATGCTTTTTTTTTTTCAAGGAAAAATGAAGGATTCATAGTTTGAAAAGTCCTTTGGTTTAACAATTAAAAGAAAGATTGGGAATAGCAATTATAACAAATCTATGATTAAGGGAAAGCCCCATTTTCAAGCTTTTATGCATCGTAAAAGCAAATACTTTTTTTCCTAAAAATTAAAAAAAAGACTTGTTATGGAGGACTTAAACAACTTGAGAATTTCTACATTTCTTTTTTGTATCCTTCCGGATTACTATGCCAAAAATTATGTCTCATACGAGAAAATATTTTGCCTCATCACATAGAATATTAACAAAAATAATAATAAATTCATTTCAAACATTTATCTACATCTAAGGTATTTTATTTTTGGGATCCACTTCATATGTATACTATCAATGTTCTATATTACCTTTCATACAATCTTATCAGAGATAATTTTAAATTTCTGTATAGGATTAAGATAAATTTAAAAGAAAGACAAATTGTAGACATCTTATATTAATCCTCAACTACTTGTTGTGACCCATTTTCAATGGGAGAACATTGTTTTTTTCCATACACACCAATTGTAGAAGCTTCTTTGATCTACTATTTGCAAAAATCACTAGGATAGCTATATTAGTAACAGTTCTTCTTGGATAAATTTTGTAAGAAAATATCATGCATATTTAAATATTTTAGAAATGTTAGAAATAGGTTACCTAGAAAAGCAGAGAATCAAGAATTGTAATTTGAAGCTCCAATTCTCCTCCTTTTGAATTTGGAAAGATAAAGACAAATCTTTATGAGAGGATGCAATTCACTCCCACAATTCTCAAGCAACCAATTGTTGCCATAAAAATTGTGCTATATTTATGTTTTTTTCACCCACACAGTGCATGCCTGAAATCTCGAGGCCAAATAAAATATCGAACAGAACTTATTTAAATGTTATGATGAAAATTTTGATAATTAAATAAGACCGTCTAATTAGCTAAGTAAATTATTTTTAGATGAAGTAGCTGGTTTGGACTATGATTTAATTACTAAGGTGAGTCTTACATAATTGATTTTATAAATTTAGTCGTGTATCATTAGTTTCATCAAATTGATATTATTTTTAAATTGAAAATACATGTAGTACTAATATAGCAAAAATTTTAGTTCGATTGGATGGTTTTACCCACTTTTATTAATAAACAAAAATCCAATTTGCATATCACATTTAGAGTTATTTGGTGAGAAAACTATATTTCAGCTGAATTAAATATTTATGTAGGCCCCATTTGATAAAAGTAATATGAGTTTAAAATTAATATTATAAAATTTTATTAATTATTTTAACATTAATTAGTTTGCTAAACTAATTATTTTAAATATAATAGTTGAGTAGGATTGAGAAATCAATTCACCTATTACTTATAGAATTATTTTGATTGAGAAATCAAATTTCGTCACAATCAAATATTTGTGTGAGCCCCATTTGTCAAAAGTAGAAAAAATTTTATATTAGTTTAATAAAATATTTAAATTTATATATTTACTTGAAACTATTAGTTCAACACATATGTCATCTACAATATTTTGTAAATGATCTTCTAAATCTATAAATGTATACAACAGATTTCATATTTTTCCATATGAATAATATGATTATAGTTATTTTAGAGCAGGTTTGGTTCACCAAAAAACTTTGATCAAAATATTTTTTGAATGCCACAATGCAATAAATGATTTCTAACGAAATGAATGCATTGAGTTTTAATTTAGTCGTCAAAATGTGCCAAAATGAGTAGTGGTATCTAAAATACTTTCGTTTATAAAAATAATAGCTTTGAAATAGTTGACTATAAATGATAATTAAATTTAAGTTTGTAACTGACTTTTCCTTTTTTGCATGTAAAAATTTAGTTTATTATTTAGGGTGTGTTTGGGAAGTGCTAAAACTTTTGATAAAAAGTTTCTGGTGTAAAAGTTTTTTGAATTAATAAAAAGTAATGTGATATGATAGAGATAATGATAAGGAGTAAAGAGGATAAAGTTAAATAGATAAGTTAGTTGTGTGGATAGTTTTGATGAAATGATTAAAAAGTAGGGTAGTATAAGAAAATGTGATGAAATGATTAAAAATAGTGGTAGAGGAAAGTGGAAAGTTTTAAAGCTTGCCAAACACCCCTTTATTTTGTAAGAAGAGAATCATGATCGAAATTTTATTCTAATTAATAACCATTAAGTAATAATTGATTATATAGTTAGCCATTGGCAAATGAGCTCTTACAAGGTCAAACAAGACTTAATTTACTATGACACAATTAATTGGTAATTACATATTTATTAATGATTTCTAAGTGGTGATTAGATATATATCATGGGGATTTAAGTTTTTAAGTGAACAAAATATTTTAAATTTATTGATTAATTTACTAATTAAATTAATTTTAAAAAATAGCCCATAGTTCCTTAGGTACAATAAAATTTTCAATTTTATAAGTGAATTTTCTTGTTTTTTAATAATAGATTTGCATTTTAAAATGTATCTTATATAATTTTTTAAATATTTAAAACACTAATTTCATTTTAATTATGCATTCAGTACAACATTACATGAATTGATTATTTATATAATTTTTCAGTAGTTAAAAATTTTAAATATCTATTTTTAATTGATATTAGTTTTATAACACAATGATGAACTTCAAAAAGTGAAAACAAGTGAAAAGAGAATGCGAAAATGATTGTAGTATTACTTTGGAAGAACTTTATTAGTTGCAAACTACCATGTCAAGGAAATATCTCCAGTTGTAATTTTTAACTTGTAATTTTGAATTGTAGAAAAGCAATTTTGATTTGTAAGAAGAGTTTGGGAGTTACTTTTTTATTGGATTTTGGGAGTTACTTTGAGTTAAATTATTTTAATATTATGTCATTGAATGTGATAACGTAGAAATTTCAATGACATAACTTAGAAATTTCTTCAAAGCCCTAGCCTCAAAACTCTTACCCAAATATGATCCAAAGATCCCTCAATTCTTATGCTACAAGTGTTAAAATAGTAGGCTCTTAGAACTTGTGCAAAATGGTGTAAAACAAGTGCGCTAAGATTGCTCCTGGGTGGTACATGGTTTGAACCGTGTCTCTCCAAGGGAAACACGGTTTAAACTGTGTCCTTTCCTGGAGGATGATTTTCAACTCCGATTTCTGTAGTTTTCTGGACCGATACTCTTCAAACTGTGTTGAAATTTTTCTTGACATGTTTTAGGCTGTTTTGATTTCTGATTTCATTGCATTGTGTCCTTGGAATCCTCCTTGACTATGTTTTCTTCTCAGCTTCCAAATTTCTACTTCTTTGCACCGAATTTGCACTTA
The DNA here is from genome assembly GCA_035584095.1 of Annona squamosa. Classification (NCBI taxonomy): domain Eukaryota; kingdom Viridiplantae; phylum Streptophyta; class Magnoliopsida; order Magnoliales; family Annonaceae; genus Annona; species Annona squamosa. Next base: position 45,848,590 of record JAXCLR010000073.1, read on the forward strand.
ATTTACCTAATTGCACATGTAGCAAACGAATATGAGAATTTACATTTAAATGAGCTAAATTTGGCATTAATTCTTTCAAGGACATGATTTTGTCAACAATTTGAGTATGAAAACACTTAGAATATGAGGTATACAACTGACACAACAACAAATCCATGTTCCTTAATTGTAAAATTTAGCATTTCTTTAATGGCCTGAAGACTTGCTTGCTTTTTGACATTTGATAGTTTAAATTATTTTTGTTTGGAATTTTTTTAGGAACTGTATGGATATGGCTAAAGATAATTGTGATAATTTGGATGTGGTCTTGTGGATGAATATTATCATTTTGCATTCTAATGGTCTTAATTGTAATTCAAAATTTTACATCTATGTTATTTGTTTGAAGGTAAATATATATTCGACAAGGTCAAGTTGCGAATAAAATAATCAAAAATATATGTTTTACTGACAATTTGTTATGTTAATTGTTTTATTTTTGCTAAATAGTAAAACATCGAAGTATTTAACCTTTGAATTTATTATATATTTGATTCTATATTGATAATTGTATAAATTCTTAAAACTATGACACCTTAAGCTGCATTTTCCATTCACTCTGTTGCCCTAATAGGCCGATTCCGACTTGTAACCAACCCAAATTTTGTCCTAAGACCTATTGGAAAAATGCGAGAGTTGGACTAACCTTGTCCCGACCTAGTATAAAAAGGAAGAGGATTTTTGAAAAACAGGGTTAGGGTTAGGCAACTGTAGCATCCCCTTCCACCCAACACACCCAAGTTGGATTTTTGATTTTGTTAAGGTAATGCGATTTATCTTTCCTTAGACATCATTGTCGCTCTTTTTCTAAATGCGTTAAAAAAATTTTCCTTCTCTTTGGACACTAATTTTCATTAGAGAATTTCCATGTTCAAGTTTCATCTTTGGAGTTAGAATATCATGCAAGAAACAGGATAATTTCAAGCTTCTTTTTGGATTACCATGAAAGAAATGTGTGTATTGTTCCATCACATGACCATTGTTGTTGAGAGAGATGTGAATTTTTATGCAAGCTGTGAAAAAAATTTGGGAATTTCTAGTGCTCACTGTCTTTTATAGTCAGAAGACTGTCTATCGTGAAGAAATTCAACTATTGATTTTGAAATTTGATGATCCAACCCTTTTCACATCGTTCACATGCCCTGTTGATTTTGTTCAGAGGTTTGCCGCATGCAGTTGACAAGCTCTATTGAGACAATTAAAGAGTCTTTTAAGATGCAAAAATTGCATTAACCATATCACCTGGACCCCAACAGGGGTTCAGATCTGCTGGCATAGGCTCAAAAATGGCATCTGTTCCTGCTTCATCAGATAGATTTCAAAAACTGTATCCTTCTTTGTCATTTTAATTGGTTTTATCTTGGTTATTTAGCATGGCAAGACTAACAAGAGGAGGTTATGAATAGATGTGTGTCTGGTTTTAAGAAACTGATCTAGTACACTCTGCAAGCCATGCCAAGGCTAACCAATGAATAATGTTTGAAATTGGATCCTTGCAAACTCACCATTTGCCAAAATGCTGAAAAGGCTATCTTATGTAGATCTAAATGACATTTTTTGACATTATGCACTTGGGTTTTGAGAACCTTGCATTTATGCTGCAAATTCTAATGGAGACTTTCTTCTTATTTAGGTTTCTTAAGGTAGGCACTTGCATTTGCTCTCATTTGGTCTCTTGTATTTTGGTGTATATTGGGTGCACACTCCCACTTTGTGAGAGAAAGAGAGGGAGAGAGCAGAGGAGGTAAAGAAAATGCCTCTGTATGATTGCATGCTTTTGCTGAAGCCCCATTTGGCCAAGGAGTACCTTATGGATTTGGCTGCTCGCATTGGAAGGCATGTCTACAAAAGGAATGGTGTACTCACAGATCTCAAATATTTTGGAAAGGTTTACACTGGATATGGGATTAAGAAGCTTGATGGTAGATACTATCAGGTTTGTCATTTCTCTTGCTGCCCTTATCCTATATGTTTACTTCACTCGGTCTTTGTTTTGTTTTGTTCCTTGTGATTCCGCTGTCTTATTTATTTAATTGGTTTCTCAGTGCATAAAGTAATTTATGCTTTATTGAGGTGGATGATCATGGGCACAATGTTTAGGATTGAGAGGTTGTTGCCTATTTTCCCACAAGTGTACGGATCGCACAAGTAATATAGATAGAAGAGTAGAGTTATCGTTCCCATAGAGACTTGAGTGCTAAATATTTACTAATTACTAAATACTAAAAATTAGAATTTAATTAGATGAATAAAAATTAAGATGGGTAAACTAAAAAGAGAATAGATGGAAGAGAAGATTGTGTAAAGATAAGTTGGTGCGAACAAGAGTAAACTAAACAGGAAACTCTCAACGATGGATGAATTTAGGGTTACAACTTCATTTATTGATCCTCATAATTTTATTATATTTCCTTGATTTACTTTATCAATATGGATTATTAATCTAGGGCAATATTATTTATACTCCTCTTTCGATGGCTGCATAAATCTTACCTGTTGATATTGCATGTCTTACCCGTTAATTTCAACTTCCAATGTAAACCATGAGAATTTAAAATAACAAGCAACATTAATCATATCCCTAATATTGACTACACATGGCTAATAGATATGTCTATTTATATTAGCAAATTTCACACATCCCACGAGACAAATCCCATCTCAAGATTCTATATAGACCATGTGCTATTTAACCTTTAGTCCAATTTCATGCTCTCTCTTTCAAGCATCACATAGAATTCTCAAATCAATTTATAAGGCGGCTAATCTCATAAAAGCATTAAGAACAGGTTAAATAAATTATCCAACATTAATGATATAAAATCAAAGGAAAACTATAATTTGATCATGGTTCAAAAATAAGATCCATTGCAACCCTAGAATGATGTTTTTAGCCGCACATAAATTACATTGGGCACAAGGCTAAAATAAAAATAAAAATTAATATTCATCTCAGATAAACAGAAAATTAAAAATAAAAGAGAAGAAAAATCTACTCCTTTAGGCTTGATCTCCGCTTCCATGCTTGAAGTCTCCACCCCGTTGCACATCCCACCACCTCTCTATGAAAATTGTGTATTTTGAATTCTGTCTTTGGCTCCCTTTTATAATAGTTGAAAAGTGTGGATGGAAGGCTTGTGCAATTTGTCCACAGCATGACTGCTGTGTTATTTGGACGGCTACAATAGATTTACTGTTTACACAGCTTTTGAAGGGCCGGAATGAAATTTGCGCAGATTGCCTATGGAACCAAGCACTGCCTCATATCTCTTGGAGGGTGAAAGTTGCTGATTTCTGACCGCCTATGGCAGAGTTGAATTAAAATCTTGGCCTTTGAAAATTTGAACAGTAAAATCATAACAGATGGGAAATTTTTGAATTTTTAAATAAATGCAGGCCGTTCATGATGAAGACAAGCGGTCCATATGATTTCTGGCCCATCTGCCATGGTATTAGACAACCTGGAATTCTTGATGGCCTGATCTTGCTTGGACGGCCAAACTTTCTTGTGGGCCATGATCTGCATTAATTTGGTGACTTGCCATCATTCTTCCGGCCATTAATATTTCTGGACAGTGTGAATTAATTGCATAGTAAGCTGAATTTTTTTTTTAGCTTTGAATGGCTGATTTTATTTGCTGAAATCATAATCTTCGTTGAGCCGGTAGATGGTTGGATGGATCACTTTGTATCTGTTGGATGCCGGATGCTGGAATTTGACTTGAAATAAATTCTGGCTTTTGAAATTTTATTGATGGACGACTGACGAATGGTGATCCAAATCTTGAATAGCATGGGTTGAATTCAGGAGCACGAATTGAGAGCCCACTACTGATCATTCTGAATCTGCATAAATGATAAATTCATCAAATTAATTAACGAGTTATTAATATATAAAAATTCTTCCAAACCCATTTGATTTTATAGCAGCAAAATATTTAATTTCAAGTTAAAAGATCACCAAAATTATTGAAATAAATTCAATTTAATATTAATACTCAATTGTTGCAAAACACACTTTTTACAATGAATTTCACAAAAATATCAAATAATTATCCATTGAATTGGCGCCAAAATACCTAGAAAATATTTTATTATTTACCAAATGTCAGAGGTTAATGGAATGTCCAATCAGGCAATTGAGATTAACATAAGTGATGCGTGGACTGGTTGCTATGGGTCTTAGAGATCAATGTGAATTCAAAGAAGCAGATCTTGGCTTGAAACCAAGTGTATCAAAGGACATGGCTTAAGCATGATTAGAGACCAGAAGTGAGAGAGGTCTGGTGACATCGATTTTAAGGCACACGATGAAACAAATAGAAATGCATAGATGGTAATCGATGGTGGGGATTCAGATTATGTTTTCTTTGAAGTTACCTGATTCTATCGTGCGTAGATCTACTTCATCTTTATAATCCATTGTAATGACTTCACTTATTTGTCTCTGCAAATTCAAGAGTTAAATCTATTTGTGGATGGTTCTGTAGGTGAGGAGGGAATGAAGTTGGAGGTGAAAAGGAATGAACAAGGGATGGTAGGGTAAATTAGAGGAGACGAAAAAGGAACAAGGGATTGGGTAGAGAAGCTGTAGGAGAAGAGCACGGCACAAGGGTGGGGTAGTGATTGGCTGTGTGGATTTTTTTGGAGCCGCTATCTTTTGAGGAAACACTGATAGGCAAATGGAAGAATACTTGGCCATAGGATAATTTTTGATTTATTCCAAGTTCATAATTCCTGCAATCAACATCCTTGCACTTTCGTGTGTTGCTGAATGTTGCATACAAGGAGTCTAGGTAGGCTGTTGTTTTGTGTGAGAGAGGACAATGAACCTTTCATAGTTTTTCTTCCCTTTTTCTTCTTTTCTTTAATTGATAATTGTTAATCTCGCATAAACTGGTCATTGTAGTAATGTGTTGTACATGGTGGGTCAATTGTAGGGTCACCTTATGCAAATGACAATGATGGCTACTCCCAACTTAAATAAGGAGCTTCATTACCTGAACAAAGATGATCGTCTACTGCGTTGGCTTCTTATTAAACACAGGGACACGAAATATGGTATGGAATTTGTTACCGATTATGATGGGCAGAGGGAGCTAATGCAATTTTCCGGCAGCAGGATTTATGATGAGGATGAGAATGAGGATGACGACGACGACGACTATGATGAAGAGTATGAAGCTGAAGAGATCAAAGACTAGGTAAACTGTTAGATCAGCATGCTTGCTTATCGTTGTCCTTCATCAAGATCATAAATATTCACATATCGAATGAGATGAGGTTGTTATCTCTCACTTCTCAAAAACACTTTTCTCATTCATAAAAAATAACTATTTATTTTTTCCATTTTCTATACAACTTTTCTCAATGCCAACACATCTTTTTCTCATTCTCAATACAAAACAACACTTTTTCATCTCCCTATAGGTAAGAAAACAAAAACCTAACTTATTGAGTTGGACCTTTAGATATCTGCCATCTTGGTATTTATTTATCTTGATTGCTCTTGTGTGCTTATAGGTGAACCCCAAAAAAAGACGAAAGTAGAAAAGCAAAATTAAAGCATTTTTATTTGGGCGGTGATTGTTGATTTGGTCGGCATTGTTGAGGCTGAAACTACTTCTCAGGCCCTTGAAATGGCTAATGATTTTTGGGCGATCAGTGATATTTTTTTTCTGATGGATGGTGCCTTTGTGGTAATTGGCGTAATTGGTCGGTGGGTGCGTAACAGGGGAACATGGGAAGATAAGCCTTTCGTGGGTGAGTCCCTCTTTCACGTGTGGTTCCAAAAGGACAAATAGACGAATTAGGGAAGACTGGCTGTTCTCTGATTGGGCTGCCTAACTCATGTATATTCTAGAGGCCTTTGTCCCTGCCAAACATTTGAATCTTGGACCTTACATTCACATGGTTCTACAAATACTTTCGTTAGCTCAGCTTGAGCATCATAGCGGTGACATTCCGTTGTTAATGGAAATCAAGAGAAGGATTTAAAATCGTTGAAAGATGATGAACAGAAGAACTTATCCTGGCTACTGATGGTATCAAATCCGACGTGAAAAAGGAATGGTCTAGGACGTTCGCATGCATGTGACGACTGGTGCACTTGCGCGAGAATATTTTTGTTTTAAGAGGGCATTTGCTCTATAGAGGTGAAAATGGGGCAGGGTTGACTCGTGACCAATCTCGATTTTATAGAGGTTTGGGGTAAGAATTTTGATCCAGTGGCATGAACAAGCAAGGATTTGAGAATTATATTTCAATTGTAAGGGACGCAGCAGGTCAATCATGTCTTGACCCACCCTTGACTGGCAAAGGTGTAAATTATTATTATTTTTTAACAAATTATATGATTTACTTATGCTTATGTTGTTTTGTTAAATAAAAATGTGTAACTTTATGATTTATTAATGTGAATATAATTTATGCTGATGTAGTTTAATTATGTAACTTATTTATGTAAATAAATTTTTATTTCTTAATTTTATACATATTGTTCAAGTTATCTCATTTACATATTTGTTAATGAAATAAAATTTATTATTTATATCTTACAAGAATGAATATTATTTGCAATTTAGTATTTTTAATTATAATTCAAAATTTACATCAATGTCTTTTTTAATGTTGATATATATATATATATATTCAAGGTTAGTTGTAAACGAAATTATGAAAAGAAAATTTCTCATGTTTTGTTATGACAATTATGTTTTACTTGCAAAATAATAAAATATTGAATCATTTAACTTTTAAATTTAGTATAGATATGAGTTTATATTGATATGTATATAAAATTTTAAACATTGATCCGCTTTTTGAACCCAACTTGTTATCTAGATATTAACTCGAAATCAATTCAAAATTTATCTCAATACCTATTAAAGACAGGTAAGGATTGGATCGATCTTGTCCCAATCAGATATAAAAAGTAGGGTTAAAGAAAATTTTTTAAATTTAGGTTCTGAGTTGTGCACAACCTAATCCACCCCAACCCAACCCACTTCAATTTTCACCCTAAATTTGGAGTCATCGTCTACATTTTTTCATAGATATTGCAAGCATGCCTCTTAGTTTGACAAAATTGCTAATCAAGAGGTCTTGTTTGTATTTATTTTCTTTTAGTGTTTTTAGAAGTCACTAAAATGCCCTATTATCATCCTTAATTATTTGACAACTAAATCTATTACCTACAACAACTATTTTTTGCAATATGATTAAAATTGTTGCAAATATGTAAATAAGTATTATAAGCCTAGTAATTATTATAACAAAAATAATAAACCAATGTCTTGCTTATTTTTTTTATTGGCCTAAAGAAACTTGGTAATAAAATCGAAAGTGATCAGGATGACTTAATTTTATCATGAGTGGCCAAACTTAAAATCTTCTTACAAGAATATTTTGCGAATCAATTTTGGTGCTATTCAATTGGGTCCTTTGTGTTAGAGAAAATGGATATTGATAATGTGCACTTAGCACTTTAATGCACCTGATAGCAAAAATTTATTTTTCAAAAAATTGTTTTATATAATTATTGACTTAAGTGTATTTAACATGTATATCAAGTTTTATCATTTTTCGAGATTTGTAGAAATTTCTATTAGATTTTTTAAAGACACTAGCATTTTAAAATTACCAACACGTCATTGTTTTTAAAAAAAATTAAAAGTATTTATAAATATTCAAAAATAGTAAAAATTGATAAACATGTTAAATAAACTTAAATTAACAGTTGATAAAAATATTTTTAAAAAATAAAAATGGGTATAACCCGGGTGTACCAGAGGCTGCCATTGAATTAACTTTCAAATTGAGAACTAAACGGCGGAAGCTTACTCTAACAGAACCGAAAGTCTTGAGGACTTGTAATGAAGGAAGTTAATGGTAGAAGCATTAATTGGGTTAAGATCCATTTTTTCTCTTTTTTATGGTTCATTTTTTCTCTTTTAAATCAAAAGCTTTTGTTTCTAGCATGAAACCCAATTATGTGAAGTTTGTACCATAGAAGATGTGCACAAGTGCACGTTAGGAATATAAGTGTTAACGAATCAGGTTGAATGGGTTAGAGTTTAATTTTAATCTTAATCCATTTAAAAATTTTCAATTTTAATTTATTAAAAAATATCAACTCGAATCCATTTATAACTCATTTAACAAATAGGTTAGTAGGTTGTTAATGGGTTGCGTATATATGTTGCAAACAAGTCAACATCAAACTAATTTAAAGTTCGGTGTGTATTATTTATAATTGCCATGGTGAATTGATCCACAATAATGGAATACATGACATGGTTAGATCTTCATCGAAAGGATGATTTATATTTGACGTGCCAGCACGAAGAAGTACGGTGACTTAACAAGACTTGCAGTAGACATAGTGACGACAATGCCACAACATAACAACAGGAGAGACACTACAAAGTTGTAGACAAAGGAAAGAAAAATAAGAAATTAAATAGGAAAATAGATTTAGGGTTTAAAAATTATATATACTTCTTCTTAATGAGTTATAAACGGGTTAAATGAGTTACCAAATGGGTAGATGAGTCGTAAATTTTCAATTCTAATCCATTTATTTTTTAAAATGGTTAAATAGGTTTGCGGATCATAGACCATTTATTTAAAAATTTTAACTTAAACTTATTTTTAAATGGGTTAACTATGACTACTAACGCCCCTAATTAGTAAGCCTAGATTTATTATTTATGTAAATTTTCCTTAATAAACATAAATGAATTGCACTCACTCTAACTATTCCATCTAAGTTTATAAGGTCCCAAAGTTATTTTAACCTATATGGGGAATATCAAAGGGAGGTGTTAATAGTCATAATCAATCTGCCAACTCACTTGTCTAACCTGTTTGTAAATGGGTTTGGGTTGAAATTTTTAAATAAATAATTTATAATTCATCACCCCGTGCAATCATTTAATCAAATGCATAGATTAAGGTCACGAGTTTACAACATGTCAACCTGTCTAATAATCTGTTTAACCCTTCTAACTCGTGTAATCCATAAAGTCTAATATATATATGTATATATATATATAAATGTAAGCTATTTGGTTATTTTCCGCTGCTAAGTTTCCCTCCCATCACTTAATTTTCATTTTCTTATTGCTACTCTAATTCTTTTTTTTTCATTGTTGTCCTATAATCATCTTTTTGTGTACCGAAACTCTCCCTACAAAATTATCATCTATCAAAACCTAAGTTTTCAGGTTGTCTACTATACAACCTTCTAACTCATTTATTAATTGGATTGTAAGTGAGTTAGGATTGAAGTTTTTTAAATGAGTTAATAAATAAATTAGGGTTATGATATCTTAAATGGATTAGGATTAGAATTAGGACTAGGCGTTAACCTATTTAACATGATCAGTTAACACCCCTGATTAGCATCGATTGATAATTGAAAAAGAGAGTGAAGCACGATTTAAAATCTTTGGACGAGACCACTAATATGAATCCCCATCTCTATGTAACCCGTTCATTTTTAACATCTAAATGATTGATAGAGAATTTATTCTATTTATTGTATTTAGTATCATTTATATTATCATGAAAACTTTTTTATTTATTTAGTATCATCGTATATGGGCTCCATCTACAAACATGTAAGATTAATGTAATAAAATAATTAAGTAGTATTTTCAACATCTAAATCATCTAAAATATTATAAATATGTGGATAAATGATTTTGTGAAGTATTGCTACATTCTAATATATATCTGAATAGATCTAAGAATTTTTCCTAATTTGCACATTAAAGTATCTATTTTTGAGCATATGTAACCTATGCACATAATAGATTTAATGAAATTTGGTCCTTCGCTAAATAAATGATGTTAATTATAATGAATGAATTGAATTTTTCATTAAATATTGACATTACAAAAATAGACGGAGTTATATGGAATTGCTTATGCGATCGATGTTATCGCATCGGCGCGTGAAAAAGGAATGGCGTGGGACTTTTGCATGCACATGACGATTGGTGCTCGTGTCCGCACGCGAATTTTTTTTTTTGGTGGGCATTTCAATTCATTTCATAGATTATTTCATGGATATTGCAAATATACACCTTAGACAAAATTGTCAATCAAGAGACCCTGTTAGTGTTTATTTTCTTTTAGCGTTTTAAAAATCACAAAAAAGCCCTATTATCCTCAATAATTGGACAATCTATTACTTAAAACAACTATTTTTTGCAATATAATTAAAATTGTTGCAAATACGTATTATAATAATGATAATAGTAATAATAATAACAATAACGAACCAATGTCCCACATTATCCTTTATTGGGCTAAAAACTTGTTAATGAAATTGATAATGGTCAGGATGACTTAATTTTATCCTGAGAGGTTTAACATAAAACTGTGTCGCAAGAATATTTTGCTAATCGATTTTGGTGTTGTCCAATTGGATTGTTTATGTTAGAGAAAATTGAATTAACTCTCAGATTGATAACTAACTAGGGGAAGCTCACTCTAACTGGACCGGAAGTCTCCAGGACTTCTAATTAAGAAAATCAATGGTAGAAGCATTAATCGGTCGGGTTAAGATCCATTTTTTCTCTTTTTTTGATGGTCTATTTTTCTTCGTTAAGATAAATCTTTTTATTTCTAACATGAAATCAAATTATGTGAAGTTTTATACCATATTGGATATGCACATCAGGAGGCCCCAGATTAATTATCATAGAGTAATTTTTCCTTAATTAATAGAAATAAATTATACCCACTCCAACCCTTCCATCTAAATTTGTAAGACTCCAAAGTTTTTTTTAACCTACATGCATGCTTATTCAGAGCTATGTCTATGAACTATGGATTACGGAAAATTGGAAATCACATCTTCTTGTAGAATTTAAGACGGATATGTTGTTGGTGTTAAGTCATGAGAAAATCCTGCATTGTTAAGAGGTTTGAAGAGTTTCTGGTTTATATGTATAGGAATAGGCTTGCTAACTTGGCTAATTATTTTGGGATAGAACCGGCCTATTTTCAACATGATATCAAAGCCATACCTAATCCTTTGTGTTTGTTTTCATATATGTATCCATGTTTTTAGCTCAAGACATGAGGAGTGTGTTTGTTTTCATATATGTATCCACGTTTTCAGCTCAAGACATGAGGAGGAGTGTTGTGTGGTGAGAAAATCCAACATTGGTAAGAGACTTGAAGAGTTCCAAGTTTATATGTATGAAAATAGGCTTCCTAACTTAACTAGTCATTTTGGAACAAAACCACCCCAAAAACAATAGGTAGTGCATGCCATTCTAATTCTAGCAAATTAACCTTTCTCCCATTGCCTATATCTCAAACTCCTAGTCCTCTCCTTTCCTAAGGGACAAGTAGGAATCATAAGCAAATCTATTTGGAAGATAAAATAGGAAGCCATGCTAGTGTCTTACATTGATGAGATAGTACATTTGACCAAGATACAATGACTATCGCTTTAGCCATCACGTATCCATTCTAAATCACAAGCAAATGTTATCAAATTTTACATTCATTTTGTAATCCAACAACACAAATGAGCTAGTTTGGGCAAAGAGCATCACTAAAAAAGTGGCCAATGTGGGTGTGGGCAAGGAAACAATTCCTTTTAAAAAAAAGTAAAAACACGATTATTGTTAGGTAGATTTTTTTAGTGTCCTGTAGTTTGTATAGGCTATGTATAGGTAGCATGAATTTTGTGTGTAAAATTGCACACAATTTTGCATTTATGAATGCACATATGGAAAAATTATATATAAGCATTGGATTAATGTGTTTAGATAAGAAATAAAAGAGACAATCTAAGTGGAGGTTATGAGAGAAAGGCGGCCAATTACCTGTAGAAAAAAGTACAACTGTTTTATGAATTAGCCAATTATTCTTTTCTCTAGTGGAATAAGCTTCTAACCAACCACATTAATTCTCTGCTTTTGTGTGTGCATGTATTTTGTTCTCAATCTTAATATTTATCTAGGTTTTCATAATTGTATGCTACAAGGAATTTATTTTTAGCAACCAAAAGGTTGTGAATAAAAATTTTTGGTTGCAAATACTTTGTGACAAAGGGATGAACAAGTTCCAATAATGATTGAAAACCAAAGGTAATGTAGGTCCAATGATGTTAATTTTGAGGCACTTGATGAAAGAAGTGGACATGAAAGGATGGGTAATTGAAAATGGAGATTCAAGTTGTGTTTTCTCTTTTTAATTATTGGGATTCTATAGTTCTTAGAACCATTTTATCTTTACAATCCATTATCATAACCAGATTTTTCATTTCTACAAATATAGAGTTAGAATCCATCATTTTTGCTACTAAAGACTACATCTAGATAACAACTAGTTGTAGATAGTTTTATTACTGGAGGAGACAAACAATGGTTGATGAGGAGGCTAAAGAGGAGATGGAATAGAGGATGAAGTTCGAAAAGAAGAGGGAGGAACAAGGGATGACGTGGAGAAGCTAGGGAAGAAGGGAAGGAACAGTCGATGTGGCAACAATGAGCTACAGAAACAAAGCTGCAATCTTCTAGAATAGGAGTGATGTTAACAAATTGTAATCTTTTTTGATAGGAACAAACAAATTGCAATTGAATGGTGCTATTGGTGTCCTTTTTTGTTTGTAAGCTAGGAGTGCTAATCGCACGGAAGTTTTCCTTCCCTCCTCTTGTTTTCATGGTGAGGACCCCATACATGCTAATTTCTTTGTCCGCATCATAACATACTAACACAAAAAAGTGATTTTGGAATTTCTTTTTACAATCAATCACACTTTATGGCATAATCAATTATTATATTCAATAATCTATAAAAATTCAAAATTCACTTTCACTAGTTATGTTCCTATTATTACATCTCAAGCATGAAAGAAAAAAATTACATATATGTTATTAATACATGTCTTTAATAATAAATAAAAAAATTTTGAGACATCTTCACATAATTCAAACTCTAGTGTCCCACTTGATTTGGTCCACCTGTAAAATAATAAGTTAGTCCCAATATGACTAGCAAATAAAAAATTATTTGAAAATGGATAATACCTAAATTAAAATTTAATTAAATGATAAAAATAATTATTTAACTTAATATTTTAAAAATTCGACTTCAAATGCAAAATTAAATCCTTCCATTGAGTCAAAAAGTATCAAAGATATAGAAATGGATATGTTATTATAAAAATTGGAGTTAAGAGGAACAAATCATGGTAAAACAAAATAGATGGCTTAAAAACTACCATATCATCACCATTATAATGTTAGATTTTATTTGGCTTTCTCTAATGTTGGGCACAACCATTAATTTAGGGGGAAAAGTAGAATGAGTAAATGAGTAAATGAGTAAATTGTAATTTATCATTAATAGGGGATTTCTGTAATCAATATAATAAACTGTCCCTTCTTGCAAAATTTCCTAAGCAAATTTATGTACAAAAATACAAGGAACATCACAAAATAATACAAATCCTTTGGTTTACTCGTATGTCAAAGCATGGCTTTTGCACATTACATTTATTAATGCAAGAACTATTTATTTAATTACATGTGTCATAAGCAACAAAACTTGGTTGCAAAAGTAAAATCCAAAGTCAATGATTGGACTTTCCAGCAACTTCACATGTATCAGAATTCCACTCATTGCGTTTATCAGAATTTTAATGAAATTTGTATACACCACATCCCATGTTAACAAAAAAAATATTTAGTTCAAACTGCTAAGTCCAATATTTGTTTATTACATATTTTATATTTGTATGCATAAAATAGATCGTGAAAAATTAATAAATGTATTTTAAGCTCTACTTGGACATATAGATTCCTTTCTTTGCTAAAATTTATATCCTAAAAAAATGACATTTAGATCTTTTATAGGAATAATTAAAAGATCGATTGAGATGATTAAACTTTCAATTTCTAAGGTGCAAGTCATACATGCATGTCTTACTAATATATTACCCCCAACCGGTGATGTCACTCGGATATCCCAAGTTAGCTCTATGACATTTAAACTATGCTCTTGCATGAACTATACAGATATAAAAGAGCTATCTACACCCGTGTTAAATAACACTCGAGCATCTCTGTTAGTGCTTGAGCCTGCTTGGCTATTAGTGTGCATAATTGAGCTTAAGCTTGAGCAATTGGTTGTCGTCTATCACCTTGGTATTGTTATCCTGTTGGTCTACCAACTAGACGATTTTGACTCTGCTGCTGTGGTTGTTAGACATGTCTGGGTATTAGACAATCCTTAATGATACGATTGGGTTGCGTACAGTTGTAGCTCACAAAGCCATAGCACAGTTCGATGGCCTATTACCAGTTTTCCTATACTTGAAGCACTTGCAAAGCCCAGTATGAAACTTTTCACATTTTTTGCACTTGAGGAGCCTTTTTTTTTCTGAAATCCTCCATTCTTTACACCTCCCTCAGTTTTAGTTTGACCTGAAAAAGATTATCGAGTCTACTTCTTTCCTAATTGATCCCCCACTGGTGATTGTTCCCTCTTAAGGTAATGCCTATCAAGTTTAGCAGTCTCACTCTCAACTAAGAGAGGTTGTTGATTGCATCACCATAGGTTTTATTTTGGTAAAGGATTACTTGACCTCAAATACCTTCAACTAAACTATCCTTAAACTTGCAGATTTGACTTTCTTCTTTCTATTTTGAACTTGGAGCAAATTGAAGTAAAGAGTTGAATTTAGTTTTGTACTCGGCTACCATCACAGTGTCTTGCTTCAATGCTACAAGCTCTCAGGCCTTAGCAATTCAAACTGAAGATGAAAAGAACTTGCAAAGAATGCTTCCTTAAACTTATCCTAAGTCACTACTTCTTTTCAGTTATTAAAGACACGCTATTGCATCTTCCACTATCGATAGCGCCTCTCCACTAAGTTTGAATGAAGCAAATAATTTTTTTTGACTATCGTCATAACTTAAAAAGTCAAAGATCTTTTCCATCACCTCAATCTAATGTTCGATGGCTGAGCAATCACCATCATCAAAGGATGAAAATTTTTAATGATGGAATGCATCCATTCCCACCGACAAAACATACTATTTTTAAGCAAAGAAGAACAATCTTAACTTTTATTATAAAAATACTTACCACCTATTTTTCATATTTTCCAAAAGTATAATTTTTCTTAAGGTGATCAGAGGAATGACGTAAAAAAATTCAATTACCATATGGATATACCTTTGTTGTATGTCCATTGGTACAATAAGAATAACACACTAATTTAGTTGCAACCGGTTGTTAGTTATAAAAAGTCATTGGTTCATTCCTGGAGTAGGCTTTCTTAGATTGAACTCTAGTCTATACATATTGACCCTATGACCGTATAAAGGGTAGCTTGTGAGTAGTCCAAGGAGGTACTTTCCGAATCTCTACCTCAATATAAACAAGATTTGGGCTAGGTCCTTGAATAGAGGATACTTTCTTCTGCAGCTCTGGACTATGTTTAAACACTACCTTTGGCCTGGGTATAGCAAGGATCTCATCCACAGCCATTGGTATCTAAGCAACTTTGGGCACATCTACCACTTTGGGCATATCCACAGCCTTAGGTATGCTACCAGCTTTGAACTCATCCATAATTTTAGGCACATTCTTAGATTTGGGTACATCAACAGATTCGGGCTCATTCATGGCTTTAGGTATATTAACAATTTTAAATACAACCACAACTTTGAGTACATCCTCAGTTGTGGATACAACAATAGGTGATGTTCAAGACTTTGAAACGGCAAACTTGGTCTTAATAGAAAGTTTCTTTAAGCTTGAAAACCATCTTGTTTTAAGATCTTAGCATTCTGAGGTAGAGGTGCAACCTTCTTATGTATAGGTATAACCTTAATTTCAGCTTTTAATTAGGCTTTTCATCTTCTACGGGTTTCTGAGTATGCAGTCTTTTACATTCATTAGCTGGGAAATTAACTAGGGTTTCATTATTTAGGTTAATCTTTAGGTTAGCAAGTGTAAGTGGGGTTGCAGCATCCATAGACTCTAGGATTTTATTCAATTTATTATTTAGGGTTTGGTACTATAAATAGGACTCTTTTCTCCATGTTAGAACATGTTTCTTTCGGGTACTTAGCCTGTCATGGGTAGTAGGAAGAGTCTTTTCTTGGGTGTTAAGATTAGGATATACTAATACACCAAAACTGACCATTTTCTAGACTCAAAAAGAAAAAAGAAAAATATAGGGTTAGATTTCCAAATTCATTTCAAAATCTTTTTTAAAAGAAATTATAGAATAATTAACAAGTCATACTTTTATACGTGTAACCGCTCTGATACCATCTGTAATATACCAGTCCAGAAAAGTGATTTTGGATGGTATATTTAATACAAATTTTCAAGATTAATCACATATTCATGGAATAATCAATTATTATATTTAATAACCTTTAAAAAATTCAAAAGTCACTTCTATTAGTCATGTTCCCATTATTACATCTCAAGCATGAAAGAAAAAATTACATGTCCGTCATCAATATATGCCTTTAATAATAAATAAAAAAACTCGAGACATCTTTAGATAATCCAAATTCTAGTGTTTCACTTGATTCGGTTCACCTATAAAATAATAGGTTTGTCCCAACATAACTAGCAGGTAGAAAATTATTTGAATTCGGATAATGACCCAAATTAAAATTTAATTAAATGATAAAAATAATTATTTAATTTAATATCTTAAAAATCAAACCTTAAATGTAAAATCAAATCTTTCCATTGAGTTTAGAAGCATGAAAAATATAGAAATCGACTATTTGATAATAAATATTGGAGTTAAAACAACCAAACCATGGTAAAACAAAACAAATGACTTAAAAACTTACACATCATCACCATTATACTGCTAGATTTTACTTGGCTTTCTCTGATGTTTGGCTTGACCCAATAATTAATTTAGGGGAACAAAGTAAAGTGATCAAATTGTAATTTATCATTAATAAGGGAATTTTTTTAATCAATATAATAAATTGTCACAAAAATTACCAGGAACATCACAAAAAAAAAAACACAAACACTTTGGTATACTCATCTACCAAAGAACTGCTTCTACGCATTACATTTATTAACGCAAGAACTCTTCATTTAGGGTGCGTTTGGCAATCCATATAAAATGTCAACTTAAAACTTTTCAATCTAAAACTTTTCACTCTCCATCACTATTATATTTTTTAATCATTTTTTCACATTTTTCTATACAACTACCCTACTTTTCAATCATTTCTATACAACTATTCACACAACTAACCTATCTATTTTAACTTTATCCTCTTTACTAC
>JAXCLR010000073.1:45866034-45877800 GCA_035584095.1 Annona squamosa
TCACATCATTTGACAACTTTTACTCCTCAAAACTTTTCATCAAAAGTTTTATTCATTACCAAACACACCCTTAATTACATGTGTCATAAGCAACAAAACTTGTTTACAAAAATAAAATCCAAAGTTAATGACTAGACTTTTCATCAACTTCGCATGTACCAGAATTCCATTCTTTGCATGTTGCACCCCACCTTTGGAGGTGTCACGAATAGGGTCTATTAGGTTGAAGTTGAGAATAATAACTAAAAGCTCTCAAGATGGAAATAGATATCAAAATGCAAAACCATATGAATTCAACTAATACATCTCAAGTCTGCTTCTTATAAAGTCATCATACATATTTAATGTTTATCATCAATACAAAAAAAAATTATAAGATTTTTTCAATAATATTTAAACTTTTTTTTCTTTTACTTTGCTAGTTTTTCCTTTTTCCCATGTTAATAGAGGCTCTAGTTTAGCATTGTATCACTTTGTTTTCATTGAAAACAAAACTATGTGAGCTAAAAGCTTAGTAAGTAAATATATATTTTTACAAAATGCATTTTGCTATCATTTTGATTTTTTTAAAGAAACACAACATCTATATTGTTTTTTATGTACAATAAACTCTAATTAATGAAAAATTAAACACCTTTATGCTCATGTATGCATATGTTTACCGTAAATCATGCATTCGTGTTGTAGGCATCACCTTCTGCTTGTGCTCGCATGCAGCCATGCTACACATTCATGAGCTAATTCATCTTCTTTTGTAGTCCCGATGTCCTTATCAAAGTACTACTATACTGCTTTACTGCTTGGCGGTATGCTCAATATGCTATTATGCATCACACTTATTCATTATGATCAATGCGTCACTTGTATTCACAACTTAACTTGATTAAAGGCATTTTGGAATGATCATGCTCATACTTGAATAAATCAACTTGAAAGAATATTCTAAATTTAATAAATAATCACATTTCATAACAAATCATAATATTCAATATAATGTTTTCAAAGTCATGTTTTGGTAAAAGTTTACTCACCTCTAAGTAAGACTTAAAACAACCTTTTTCCAATATCTCGGAGTAACATCAATTCTCTCTCCCTAATTTTCATCACAACATGTTCATTATTACTTTTAGTTTTTCATAACTATTTAAAATTTCATTTTATGAAATTTTTTTAAAAATTTCATTTTATGAAATTTTTTTAAAAATTTCATAATTTTATTTGGTCAATTTTCATTTTTTCCAGTTTAACATGACTTCATTTCTTATTATTTACAAGAAAATATAAATTTGAACTCATATACTTCTTTAAATACTTACTTTTATTTTTTTGTAATTTTTCATAATTTTTTTCCATTTTTTATAGCATCACACTTTTAAATAATTTTATTTCTTATATTTTTATGAAAAATTATAAGTTTAAACTCATTTAAGCTTTTAAATACTAACTTCGATTTTTTATATTTTTCATAATTTTCATCATTTTTTGAGTTTTTTTATTTTCTTTACCGGCTGGCTAGGCAATCGTTGGCTTTGGTAGCTGGTTGCCGGTGGCTAGTACTAGTGGGCTGGGTGTAGGTGGGCTTGATGTTGTGCTTAAAAGTTAGGCTGGTTTGTTCTATGAGCTAAGCTTAATTTATGTAGGCTTGAGATACATGGGCTTGAATTAGTAGGCTCTCGCTGGATGGGCTTAGCCCATTAGTCTAAAAGCTTTTAATTTTATTTATTTATTTCAACGGTCGGGTCCATATTCTTTCAATAAAATAGCATGGAATTAAAATCCATCAATTAAGTCACTCAAAACAACAATTTTCCTTATAAATTCTCACCTTGGATGTCCCCATCATTGGTGTCATATAAAATAAATTTTATTTTTTACATTTCACTCTTTGGACGTCCCATCATGCTCTATATTTAGGTTATTCTACCCTCATAATTTTCCTCAAATCATGTTGCTTAAGTTTATGCACCAATTCTACTCTAAATGAATAGAATTTGCATCAAGTTGTCAATTCTAAGTTTCACCCTTCTAAGGCCATCAAACATGCTTCGTATGACATAAATTAAACATGAAAATATTTCACATAATCTATACATAACATTTGTTCAAAATAGCAACATTAAATATGAAATTAATAAAATTCTAGCATGGTGCACTTATTGTAATCAACCTTAATTTCATACATAGCCTTCTTGAATGCTTGAATTATATCTTCTAATTCATTTGGCATTTAATAACCCTATCAAGGGCTTCATAAATCATCACTTAATATTTGTAACGAATCGAATTTATGACTTATTGATTAAGTCAGAAAACTTAGCAATTATCAAAACCAAAGTTGGTTTAAATGCGTACTTGAGGAGTTAGAGTTGATTGGTCCTTGCTCAAGTTGATTTCCTTATTTTCTTCCTTTCTTTTCCTCTTCTTTTCTTCTCATTTTCTTTCTCTCCTTGGACGTCCACCTTGCTACTATTTTCTCTTATTTTTTTTCAAAGTTGTCCACTAAGGGGACATGCAACTGCCCAACCCCTTCTCTTTTATAAAGGGATTTTTACCCCTAATTTTCCACCTCGTTTTGAGTTGAATTAAATCCATATTTATCTACCCTATTGAGTTGTAATGTTTATCCCATGTAAATACCATTATTTATATATATAACACCAAAATCTGCTCAAAATCAACCCCTCGATCACGACCAAGTATGCCCATTATTTTGCCATTTTGCGAGCTTCAAAAAGCTGCCCGCTTCCATGCATTCAACGTCCTTGATATTCAAATCCTTTTGATGCATTTTTTGCATTTTTAAAAATTACAAAATCTGCCCAAAATTCACTCCTTTGGATACCTCAATCTTACCCTTAAATGTTTTGACTTTTGCATTAATGAAAAGCCATTTTTTAACAGCAAAAAGTTAAAGGGTTTTGTCCATAAGTGGTTCAACACTTCTCATGAGAATTAGCTTAATCAAGTCTAATCATATGATAAGTCATCCTATTTTAGTCATTCATAAAAAATTTCATTTCAAAATAACCTTTCTAGTTCAAGTTATGGTTATTTGAAAATATCATATGAAATTTGATGAAATTAAATCATTATCGCCCTAATTTAATTATGATTAACATAATTCATACTATTCATGAGGTAGAGCATGTCGACATGTGTCTACCTTTCTACTTTCATGTCAATCTGTCTTATGAGCGTCAATTTATAAAATTTTCAAGTAATATCCTTATTAATCTCATAATTATTATCATAATTATCATCAATTAACATAAAAAATGAGATAATTAATCATGCCACAATATCATTTCTACACCTCATTTGGTCTCTTTGTAAACATTAAACCACATTAAGCTAAAGTGGTTAACTTAACCACATTACTTAATCAATTGCCTTAAACTCATTCATCTAATTGAACCATACAATTAATCAAAATTAAATGCTTAAATTACATGTATGGATCTCAAATGTTCTTAGTATCACAAGGGCATTTTGGACATTTTCACAAGATTTTAATAATACTTTTTAACACTATTAGGGCTGAGGGTTTAAAATGCAAATAACCAAACTTCACAAGATTTAAAATGCTTATACACAAACATCATGATCTAAAGTACCAATCATAAAGTTAGAAGGTACAAGATGCAAATTCTCTTATATTTGAGTTCTCACCTCTCCAACAATAGAGGATCGATATTGTTGGCTCTTTAACCATTGAAGTGGTATGTTTTATTGTAGTTATTGTTGATTATTTTTCTAAATAGTTAGAAATAAAATTTTTTTTCCAAATTGGCTTGCTCACTACTAATATGGATAGATATTTCTCTATAAAAGGATAAGCAAGCTTCCTTTAAAAATTATGGATAAGAGAGACTTCTATTTCTATTGTGTAACTCATCCTTCTATTACACCATCTTTGCATATTCCTCAATCTACACTTGCCATCTTAAATTCGATGGCCAATATCTTTGCATAAACATAAGTCATTGTAGTATGAGAAGTTATCTTGTACATTTATGTGTGCCACAATTGTGATGCACATAACTCAAAATGAGCTCCGCATGATCATAAAATGTACATTTATTCCACCTATTATATTTAACATTAGTTTCTTTATTAACATGCCAATTTTTATCCAAATTAGATGTGTATGAAACTCATCTAAAAATGATATAAAATCAATGTAATAAAATAGTTTAAAGTATATGTCAATTTAAAGTCATTTTTTCAACATGTAAACTATCTAAAATATAATTTATATATGGATAAATAATTGTATAAAATACATGTAAATGTATGTAAGGCCTATTTAAGCTAAATGCACTATAACTTACTTACAATACATGTAAATGCACAGGATAATTGCTTTGATAGTATAATGGTAAATATTTCTACTTATCTTAGGGGAAATATATATGTGCTTACTCTCAAAAGACATTAAAATTTTTATAACGTATAAGTTTATGGTCGAAATAGTTTTTGGTAGTATGATGAAACAAATGATTTCAAACAAAATAAATTGTTTAGATTTAAAAAGAAACTTTAGAATATGAAACAAGTTAGCTAGGGTCATATAGAATCATTGCTCACTTTATAAATAATTATTTGATGGACATGTATTTTGAAATTGATAATACAATAGTTATTTCTCTTAAATTTAAATGTAAACTACTAAATTTGATAGCGTTTAAGTTTTAGAAATATAGGGTTGAGCTGAAGTGAGGATTCACGTCTGATATTAGGACTACGGTTGACCTTGACCCGAACATGAAATGGCCTCTATTATAGGGTATGTTTGGTAACACGTAAATTTTTTTTAAAAAATCGGCATCTTATCGCGTACCATTCTGTGTTTTGATATCTTAACCGCTAGAATATCATATTTTTCTATTATTATCCTCTATCTATTTTAAATTTACTTTCTCTATGCCCTTTATTCCTGATCATTAACTGTTGTGTTTCTTTTACTTTTTTAAAAAATTCTTCTATTCCTAATTTCTCAAATGGACCCACAGTAAAATTCCTCTTCACCGGGAATAGATTTACCGAACCAAAGAGGTTTATTTAATTATCCATGCAATCGTAATAACGAAGGAAGATTGCTTTCTTGAGTTTGGATCAATGACGAAAGAAGCATCCGATGATTTGGAAAAAGAAAAAGAACAACAGTACGAATGAGATTCACGCAAGTATTGAATAAGAATAAGAAACGAGATACAATGCGCCCGGGTCCACTTAACTTCGGTGTACCTAGATGCAAAAACTCGTTTTTTAAAATTTTTTGAAATTTTTTTATACAACTATTAATCTAAGTGTATTTAACATATATAACAATTTTTATTATTTTTAGATATTTTTATTTTTTAAAATTAATGGCATTTTCATAATTTATGAATTATGAAAATGCTATTGATTTAAAAAAATAAAAAACAAATATCTCGAAATCTCGAAAAGGGTAAAAATTAATACGCATGTTAAACACACAGATTAACAATTGTATAGAAAAAAATTTAAAAATAATAAAATTAAGTGAAACACAACCGGATGCACTGAGTGAAAATGCACTCCGGTGCATTCGGTCAACCCTAGAAGAATAATAGTACGAATGGGATTCCAATGGGATGGGGTTGCCTTAACCCTCAACCGGAAGAAACCAAGCTACTTCAATCAGCGTTTCTTGTCCCGCACTTGGATGCTACTTCAATCCTCTTTTCTTGTCCCTTACTTGGATTCCTCGTTCTTAGGATGTGCTTTTCCAGCTCTTTCTCTGATTTAGGCTTTTTGCCCATTTGCATTGTAAAAAAAAAAAAAAAAAAAAAGTCGTACATTTGTAGCTCCGAAGTTATTCCACTTTGTATGTGTATTCTTGAAGTTCTTCCACTTTGCACGCACATCCCCACAATATATTTTATATTAGAAAATTTATCGAAGCTAAATGCACTTAAGTGAACTTAGCCTTAGGGCACCTAGTTGAATTTAATCTATTTTTTATTTTAAAAAAAATTATACTAGTATTAATCTAAGTATATTTAACATGTGTATTTACAATCAAGCACATTCAATCCTCATGCAAATGAGGGACTTTTCAACAAATACCTCTACATCATGAAGGAATTTTTATAAATGCCTTGTGTGGAGGAATTAATGAACCCCACAATAAATATAGAGACTTTCACTCTTCATCAACTGTGCACTTTTGAGCAAACCTAGTGTGTGGCCTAGTGGTGTACTTTTTTAGATATTTATATTTTATTTTTGAAAATTAGAAGCAATTTTAGTAA
Source organism: Annona squamosa (assembly GCA_035584095.1). Taxonomy (NCBI): domain Eukaryota; kingdom Viridiplantae; phylum Streptophyta; class Magnoliopsida; order Magnoliales; family Annonaceae; genus Annona; species Annona squamosa. Next base: position 45,872,313 of record JAXCLR010000073.1, read on the forward strand.
TTTAAATTGGTAAAATAACTAATTTTCAAAAATCAAAAATAAATATCTAATAAACTCCAAAATTAGTAAAACTTGATGCATATGTTAAATATACTTAAACTAATACTTATTTAAAAAGTTTTCAAAACAAATAAGAAAAAATTTAAAGCACTTAGGTGCACTAAGGCTAAGTACATAAGGTAAGGGTGCAACTTGGTATCGAGTCAGTCCGAACTTGCTATACCCGATTCAATTTCAAAACCAAATTTCAATTTTATTTTTAAAACTTCCAAACTAGACCTAGGAAAACCCAAAACCAATATCAAATTTACATCAGCCCGATCTGAACCCAATATTCTTCATAATTTATTAAAGTAACTACATTAATTCATGTATTAAGCATTTTAACTATAATTATAATAACAGTTCTTTCACATAATCATAACCTAATTAAACTCTAAAATATTTATTCTAAAACTTTAATGTCATTTATATTTATCCATAAAAGTTAAATCTATTATTTGTATATAACTTTATTTACAAATAATTACAAATATACCAACTCTTTAAAATTATCGCATGTGAACCAATCAACTATGAAATATAAGTCTTACTTTTATTAAACTTTAGATGGTGATTTCATATAATGATATTTATTTTTTGATCTTGATTGTTAATGATAAATTCATTATATTTGTTGTACTTACAATTATTTTTAATAGAAAGTCAACTTCATTAAAAAAATATAATCAAAAGATATTATAGATCATAAAATATATTCATGTGTAATTATAAAAAAAATAAGTTATCATAATCAAAAGATAATTTTAGAATTAGTTAGTATAAATGTAATAATGTTCAAAAAATTTATTATCTCTATCAATAAATTATAACTTCAGTCGGTTTGAATATAACCCGAATTTCAATCCAGAACCAATACCAACCTGGTCCAAATTTGACTCGGACCCAAATTTCAATATTATTGTTAGAGTTTGCGTACATCTAAACTCGGTAGGCTTGGAGTTCAGGTTTACCTAAACCAAGACAACTCGACCCAAGTTACATCTTTGCCACCTGGTTGCACTATATCAAGTACTTTATAAAATTAGCATTTTCTTTTTGTAAATAATGAAATTATCCTCAAAAAGGCTTTTATTCTATGGATTTTCATCCTCGCATGAGCAAATGTAGTTTAGATTGAGGATGTATTTGGCTAACATTAAAATTTCTTGATCAAAATTTTTAAGCTAAGGAGACTTTTAATAACGTTTTGGAGGAGGGATGGGAATTGGTGGAATCCTTACATACTACATATTCTCCTACACATAATTTAATAATTCAATAATCCTATTTTTTCAAGTTTACTACTATAGTCATTTTTTTCCAACTAACCTAGTTATTCTAACTTTACTACTATCATTTCATATTAATCATACAATTTTTAAAATATTTTCTTTTTCGCTCCCTACTACAATCCCATGTCTCACCAAAAATTACATTACCAAATATTCATTAAAACTTTTTACTCTTCACAATAATCTTATTTTTTCTTATTTTCATATTTTCCAATATAACTTACTTTTTAATAATTTTTGTATAACTAACTTATCTATTTTAAATTTATTTTCTTTACTCCTCAAAATTATCCTTATTATATCATATCATTTTCTTTTATTTTAACATTTTTTACGCTAATTTTTTTTTTCAAAAGTTTTATCATTTCCCACACACACCGTGAGTACGACAAAATCAATGTCACCTTTTAAATAGATAATATTATTTTATAATATCCGATACAGTGGTTTAATTTCCACGATACTTCATGGCCGGAAATTGGCTAAAACACAAATACGGGATCACCTACGCAAATAACTTCAAATTTCGAATCTCCACTCTCCTTAGTCATGAATGTTTTCGTTGCTTTGATCTATAGGAAGAATAAAATATTACAAATTAATTATATATTTTGTACTTAATTTCGTCAATTCTGTTAAATTTTTGAGTGGGCTAGACTTACTTTAAAATGTGCATGATCATATGTAGAATATGAAAATCACTTAGATTCATTTACATATGTTCTGAACTATTATAATAATTTATTAAATTATTTTTCTATATAAAATAATATTTTAGTATATTATAGATTTTGAATTAATAATATATTTGAAATACATACATAAATCAAATTATTTTATTTTACTGATTTTACACATTTATTAAATAGGACATATATAAATATTTGATTTCGGAGAAACTTATTTTCTTGAGTGACATAGATAAATTAAAATGGGATGAGTGAAGTTAATTTCAATCATCACATAAGTGGGCTAAAAATTGAGATCACTAACGAAATCTTCAATAGTGTTCATACATTCAATTATTGCATTTATAATTCGGTAATTTTCGATACACCATAGTGCAAAATCTATTTTTTCAATTTTTTATATTTTTATAAAATTGCCAATTTAGGTGTACTTATCTATAAATCAAGATTTATTATTTTTGAGTCGTGTATCTATATTTTTAATCTTTTAAAATAGAGTGGTTATAATCATTTTAAACAACTAAAATACCCTATTTTAAAAAATAAAAAATATATAAATTTCCAAAAATGGTAAAACTTAAAATATATATGTGTGCGTGCGCGCGTGCGCGTTAAATACATTTAAATTAAAATTTTTTTAAAAAAATTAAAAGAATGAGTTTTGCACGCTGACGTACTGGACATTCTCCCTTATAATTATACAAAGTTAAAAAGTCAGTTTTTAAATACTCCTAATCATATTGTATAACTATCAGAGGAGCAAATCTTAATTGTGTTATGATCTTGTTTGTGAAAAAAAACTCATCTTTCATTTTTTTCATTTTTATAAACTTGTTATCTAAATATATTTAATTTATAAACTAAATTTGACTATATTTGAAGATGAATATATTTTTTAAATTTTTTGACAAAGAATTAATTTAGTCATTTTAAAATACCTTTTTGTTTAAAAATATATGCATATCAAAAAGGTCAATTTTAGTTTATAAATTAAATACATCTAGATTAATATATTTAAAAAATCATAAAAATATTTTAAAATGGGGTGTTTAGCCCTAACTAAAAGATAAAAAATTCTCTTAATTATAGTTAATAGTTAGTTAATGACAAAGATATATACAACTGATGAGAGTTTTTTTTTTTTTTTATGGCAAGTTGATGAGAGAGTTAGATGATGGAGGCCGGTTGCTGGCAACACGACTTAGATGAGGTGGCTTCTAATCATCGTAGTTAACGAACGGGAATACAACTTTTTTTAATGGGTGTGTTTGTTTGTATCTAAAATTTTTTAATGTAAAAACTTTCACTCCTTATAATTATCTTATTTTAAAAATTATTTTATATCTTTTTATATAATTATATTATTTTTCAATAATTTTTATATAACTATTCATATAATTAAACTATCAATTTTAACTTTATTCTATTTATCCATTATACTTATTAATTATTACTTTTATAGTATCACGCCACTTTTTCTAATTTAAAAACTTGTATACCAAAAATTTTTTATTCAAAAAGTTTATCACTTCCTAAATATGAGAACTGATTCCGTGTAGCGGGTGCACTTAAATTATTAAAAGTATCACCGATTTTTAAAAAATAAAAATAAAATCTAAAAAATGATAAAAATTAATACATAAGTTAAATACATTTAGATTAACAATCTTGTAAAAAAATTTTAAAAATATTAAAAATAAATATTTGCCCTGGCTGCACCAAAACTAACTACACACTGTGTAAAATTAACTTCCCCTTAATATACCTACATGGACTATGGAGGGATACGATGCTCCTCACACGACTCTACATCACATGCGCGTGGAACCAAGTGAGCTATGTCGGGTTTTGTCAAAAAAAAAAAAAAAAAAAGTGAGCTGTGTTGGGAATCGAATTTGCTTTGCCCATGATATATTCCCAACGTGAACTCTCAAACCCACGATACAGTCAATTCAGTGCTGTCCGGTGGAACTATACTGCAAAAAATAATCATGGAGTTTTTTGGTAAATCATAAAATTTTTTTATCTAAAACTTCTAAATCTAAAACTTTGAACTTTCTATAACTGTCATAATTTTTTATTAATTTTTGGTATCTTTTTACATAACTACCTTATTTTTTAATTTTTTTATACAATTACTCATATAACTAACTTATTTATTTTAAATTTATTCTTTTTACTCTTCATTATTATCTTTGTCATATTACATCATTTTCTTACATTTTAATAAATTTTACACCAAAAAATTTTCTTTAAAGAGTTTTATCACTTATCAAAACATCCTTATGAAGTGTTGTTTAAGTAAGAGGGTGTTTGATAAACAAAAAAAACTTTTTAATCTAAAATTTTTTAATCTCTACAACGATTATATTTTTAATTAATTTTTTTATATTTCTCATATAATTACCCTACTTTTCAATCATTTCTAAACTAACTACCCATACAACTAACTCATCTACTTTAACTTTATTGTCTTTACTCCTCATTATTACTCTTATCATATCACATCATTTTCTACTAATTTAAAATTTTCTATACTAAAAACTTTTCGCCAAAAATTTTACCACTTCCTAAACACACTCTAAAACTTTTTAATTTAAAAAATTTTCATTATTCACAACTAACATATTTTTTAATCATTTCTTCACTTTTTTATACAACTACCATATATTTTTGATTATTTTTATATAATTTTACTCTTTATTATTACTCTTATCATATTGTATTATTTTTTCATCCAAAAAATTTTACAACAAAAATTTTTCATGTAGAAGTTCTATTACTCCCCCCAACGTACCCTTAGCTCCACCTAATACTTTCCTTCTTAGGCATAATTTGCATCTGGTAGGTTTAATTCAAGGTTACTTTATTTTTGTCTTATCTCCAAAGAATTCTCATCATACATTTATTTTTGGTTAAATCGACTTAAAGGCTATCCGATCTTATTTTTAAAGGTTAAATTGGTTTTGGTTTTAATTTCAAATCAATTCTTTAAAATGAACTTCACATTATAATTGAAAATTATAATTCCTTTATAAATCTTACTTAAAAGCGTATAATAGATATGATAATGACATAATATTAAGTATATTTATTAAAAATGCTAAAGAATAAATACATTAAATATGTTTCCATATATTTAGAAGATATGTTTTATGTCTCAAGATATATAATATATGAAATTATAGAAGATATATTGAATATATATTAGTAATTCAAGTCATTTTAGGTATCCATATCTTATAATCACCTAATCTTATTACAATGTATTTTTTTACTGGGAACTTATTAGGGGTGCAACTTGGTACCGGGTCGGTCCGAGCCCGCCCGACCCGACCCGACCCGGTATCAAAACCAAAAATGTGTTTTATTTTAAAGATTTTTCCAAAAAATAGGCCCGGTTTCAACTCGACCCGTAGAAACCCGAAACCAAAACCGGGTTCACACCAACCCGGTACCAAAACC
>JAXCLR010000073.1:45879318-45899160 GCA_035584095.1 Annona squamosa
GGGTTTACTTCAACCCGGTTGGCTTAGGGTTTGGGTTCACTCCAACCCGGTATAACCCGACCCGAGTTGCACCCCTAGAACTTATCCTTCTGTATTGGTAGAAAAATAGAAAACTACCACAATTATTTTAGACTTCTTGGCAGATCAATACAAGAGTACTCTATTGTGGAATCCAAAGTTTTATAATTATTTTTACCTTCTGTATTAAAGATGGATAAATAGAAAATCTAAAATTGATAAAAAAATTTGGGAAGAATTTGCAGTAAATAAAAATCCTAAATTTGGTCGATGCATTAAGAAGAGAATGAGTTAGATTTTTGTTGATGAAAGTTTATTTTGAAAAGAAATGAATTTACAAATTTTGAGTGGAAACTAAGAGGCAAGTTTGCAATATTAAAAAGATAGAAATGAAAAGTTAATTAAGGGCAAAGGATGGTAATTTGAGGTTCAAATGATGAAAAATTTGAGTTTTGTATGAGTTTGCAATTTAACTAATAGGAAAGAGAGATTTACATGAAATGCGTAAAGTGTATGAAAAAGATGTAACTATTAAACATAAGACTATTTTTGTAATTATCGAAAGAGAGGAAATATTTGGATATTAAGTGTGTAAGTGATATTGATTTGAAGATTAAATTATTTAAATTATGATTCCTAATATAAATTTGCAAATTTCACCTATTATAGAATAGGGAAAAATATAATAAATATTAAAATAAAATAAAATTAATGAGCATTAATGAAGAGTATTGGCGAGTAGGCTTTTGCAAACAACAATGCGCTCTTTAAAGTGTGCAGAAGTTTTGCACACAAAGAATGTAAAGACAAAGAGATAGAAATGAAGGCTATCGAGTTAAGATGTGAAATTTTTTTTGCAAAATTCTCATATCCATTCTAGTAAATCCCTCCTTAGGTATGTCAATTAGATAAGTAAAAGTTTTCATGCTTTATTGTTAAAAATTTAATAAGAATTTTAAGATTTTATAATTCATCTACTTTTTCCAAACTCTCTAGATTCACTAGGTTCACGGAAAGAAAGTATCGAACCAATCTATTTCAAATAAGAAACCTATATATGTGTTCAAAAGAAAAATTCAAGCTCTTTGAGGCAGTTTTCACCATTGCTGAAAGTTGACAAAGATGAGTTAAATGAGTGAGAGAGGGAGGAAGAACAAGAAAGTTTCCATGCTTCAGCAAATCCATTCCAGGAAATTCCTCCGTAGGTATGCCAATTAGATAAGTGAAAGTTTTCATGCTTTATTGTTGAAAATTCAATGAAAATTTTAAGCTTTTGTAATTTATCTACTTTTTTCCAAACTTTGTAGATTCACTAGATTCAAAAGAAAAAAAGTATTATACTAATCTATATCAAATAAGGAACCCTATATGTGTTCAAAAGAAAAATTCGAGCTCTTTTAGGTGGTTTTCACAATTGCTGAAAGTTAAATGACTGGGAGAGGGAGGAAGAACAAGAACTATTATACTTTCGACTTTTGACAAAAAATTTGCAGAAAATCCCTCATGAATTTGTGATTTTGCAAAAAAATATCTATTTTGAAGAAATTATAAAAAAATCCAAATCTCGTTGGAAAATTTGCTTGGGATATTTCTAAAAAGAGTATTATAGAATACCCTTCTAATTTGTGAAGGAATTTTATAAGAAAAGTTTCAAAAAAATTACAGAAAGCCCCTCAAGAATGAAATATTTTGCAAAAATGCCTTATATTGGCTAGAAATTCAAAGAATAGTTTATGAAAAATATTTTATGTAAAAACGCATGGTGTAAGGATTGGAAAATGTTAGTTGTAGCTCAGGCTGGCAACACGTGGTGGCCAGTGAGCCGTTAAAATTTTTTGACATAACTTTTAATATTGATATCCAATTTTGATAATTTAACTATCGATTTCTACATTTCTGGACATTCTCAATGCATTGGATGGATTAGATAATCTATAAAAGGTTGTGACTAAAAGATATTGATGGATAGATTTTTAATGGTGGAAATTTAACTTGATTATGCCTATTAAGATGATAATAGAAACTTCTAAGCATCAAGCTTAGCATGTAACACTTGTTCTAATTAAGATAAACTATCGAAGTTAATATAAGTAACATTTTACTAAATTCAAAGGATTGCCTTTGTTAGTTTATAACTTAAGAATGGTGAAATGAAAGAAAGTATAATTGACATTGTTAGTATCATTTAGGGGTAAATATTTGGATTGAAATGTTTAATGTTGATGATAGTTATATGATCATGAATATCATGTTCAAATCCACTTGATATATTTACATGATTATTTTATGAATTTTGAGTAAAATGAAATGCTATCAAATTTTGTAAATTCTAAATAATTTGATCATGGAATTTATTACTAGGGAAACTTGATATTGAATGGTGGATATAAATATTAGAAGAGATGATTAATTTTGAAAGAATATTATTATTTTGGTGACTGATTAAAAGTAAAGATATATTGGATCTTAGTAGCGTGGAATGAAGTACGAATGAAATACGAGGTAAGTAGGACTTTGTTTTGAACTAATTTAATTATTTTATGCATTTCTCAGGCATGTATGTTTTAGGGTGTTGATGATTTATATTTTCGTCAAAATGGTTAAATTTGATTGAATGCGTGATTTATTGAAATGCCAAAGTTGGGACTTAATTTATGAACTGCACATGCTAGCATTACATTTTAACATATGCCTGTGTGCATTGGATGCTAGCATTATCATGTGTCATAGTTGAAGATGTTGATCGAGAACTGTGTTGTTGGTGATCACCGATGATGATTAGTAACATACCGCTGACTAGGGACTGGGGTACGATTTAGCCTTTGATAGCTTTGAGTCAGGACAAACTGTTTAGCCATTGTGATATTGATGTTTGGAGCCGTGAATGAGTCCAACTGTTGTGATGTGATATTTGGAGTCATGAATATGTCCGACTATTTGTTATTATATGATATTTGGAGTTATGGTTGTATCCGGCTATTATGATATGATATTTGGAGTCATGAATGTGACCGGCCATTTATTGGTATTTGTTGTGAGACTAATATGTAGAGATTGGTGCTTAGACACGAGTGTCTGAGCTGAGTCATGGGTGTAAACACGAGTATTTGAGTTGAACTATGGGCGTAAGTTTGTGGCGAGGCTATGACTGTGTGGAGAACATGATAGGATATCAAATACACCTCCTTGTTATTCGGCTTGGTATGATGTTTTTCGTGCTTTGTACTGATGTAAGACGGTGTAAGATATAAAACTTTCTTATTGGATTTAACCCACGTGATAAGAAGATTATGTGCATGATACATTATTGAAATGCTTAATCATGAGCATGCATATAGTACTGATTTGAAAATGATTTATGATTTATTAAAAGATATGTATATTGTTTAACACTTATTTGTGTCTTAGTTCCACTTACTGAGTTTGCTTGGACTCATCTTACTTTGAAAATGATTTATGATTTATTAAAAGATATGCATATTGTTTAACACTTATTTGTGTCTTAGTTCCACTTACTGAGCTTGCTTGGACTCATCTTATTTATCATATTTTAGATGACAAGTATGTGGGTAAAAACCAACATGGGATTTATACACCATGTCGGGCTAGGATCTAATGAATCTCGATGTAGAATTATTTATATTAACTTGTTATGTATGGAGGACATGATGTATATAATTTATGGATTCGAGCTTTTGAAAACAGCTCCGTTTGGATTTGATGAGACATCTGGTTTAAAAAATCTATGAAATATTTGATATTAGATCCCATTTTATGTTATTGCACATGTGTGTTCTCCCCATTATCACCGATCCTATAGTGTATTAGTAGTGACTATTGACTTGGTCGATAGGGTGTCTACACTACCTAAGTTACATCTATATTTTTTAGTCAATTTTAATAATTTTAAAATTTTATTTAATACTTTATTTTAAAATTTAAAAATAGATAAAATATTAAATAAATTTCAAAAATTTACAAAATTCACTTAAAGGATGGTATGGGTGAGTTCACATGCAGATTAAAATTATTTAAAAAAACTATAAATAAGGGATTTATCGACCAAATGATAGCAACCACTGTTTATTTTATCTTATTCTTCAGGGGCATGTGAAGATGAGTGAATGAAAAAGGATGGGATAAGCTTAGCCGTTCTCATTTCTTTTTTAAAATTGTCAATACACAACAGCCTTTTTTTTTGGATGGGTCACAATAACCTTAAATGTTCAATTTGCAATACTAATTATTTTTTCCAATTTTAATAATACACTTTTTATATTTTCAATATAACTTTCCAAGTCCAATATACAACAACACTTTTGGTAGAATCTCACTTCTGTATAATCAAGTTACATTGAAGTGTTTTTATATAAAAAAAAGTTACATTGAAGTGCTTAAGTGCCTTTTCATGTAAATTCATCTATTTTTACTACCATATAGAAAATCTAGTGCAGTATTAGTATCATTTGTTTGATCGGACACGTTTGCTTGATCAGAAATAATTTAATACTTACCTAAGCAGGAAAACTTCCATTCTTACTCTTAATAGTTTTAAAATCTAAACCATTAATCATATTTAATACATCTTGTATTCTCAAGCTACCAAAAAATATTTTCATTCGGAAACTTGTATCTTTTATATAATTGAGAGTGAATATATAACCAATAAAATATCTAAAAATGTATAAAATAATTCTAATATATAAAAGTTTGTGATGTATGTAGTTGTCAAAATCATAGATAAATACATGTGGATAAACTGGATAACTGGTTTAGATTTGCTAAAAATATTTTAAAATTAAAAAATAAAAGGTAAGGATGGGGGGATTCTATGCTAACACAATTACTGAATTATCGTTATTACTTTAAATATATACATACATACATATATATATATATATGTAAATTATAAAAAAATGCTTAGATTTGTCCACATAAAAATTAAAATATAATAATATAGTGTAGAATCATTTATTTATATAGTAATGATATTCTAGATTATTTAGAATTTGAAAATATAATTTTGAAATTGTAATTTCACATCCAAGCATTTTATTATATAGATTTTACATATTTGTATATAGAATCATCTATAGTGATACTAGATAAATGATGAAGGTTTTCATTACAACATACTAATGCTAGATAGATAAAATGAAATTTATATTAATACTAATGTGGACAAAATGGAAGAGATTACTTCCAAATAGGGTTTTATAGAAGTGAAGTGGAACTCTTTTCAAGTCTCTCTGAGATAAGGAGAATAGAAATAAGAAATTAAATGGATATGATAAAGATAAAGTGGAAGTAAAAAAAAAAAAAAAAAAGGATAAAAGGAGAAAATGACTAAAAAGGGATAATAATGAAAAAAAGCATGATAATTGTGTATTAATTTTGCATTTCTATTCCCCATTCTTATTTTTGTTATCCCACTAAGACTCTTTTTTGCCAAAATAAGGATAGTCGGGTTGGCATTAATCTTGGCTTCTATGTAGGTTTGTTAGTGATCAAAACTCTAAGAAAGAATTGTATCAAAAGGACATGAGTTACAATAGTGCACAAATTGTCTCATGGTGATAGTTTATAATGTTTTTTAGCATGCTAATCATTAACATAGTAGTTAACATGCTAACTATGGTAACATGCTAACTAATAGATATGATTATCGCTCCAGGTAGTTCTCTTGATACGCGCATCAGTGTGTTATCTTCTCTCATTCTAGTGTAAGTTGGTTGATATTAATGGATGCCGATTACGATGTTCAAGAACTATTGCACGACAACAATTTTTAGTCTCGATTAGCATGCTACCTTAGTGACTATGTTAACTATCAATGTAATAGTTAACATGCTACTTTTGTGAGATAACTGACGTGAAGAGTTCACTGAGTGTCCTAATCCATGTTCAATATCAATTCAGGTAAAATGCACGATGACTAGGGAAAAATTCAGTTATCAAGAATTGAGATGTTGGAAAGTCAATTTGCAAAGTGAATAATAAAAAAGGCATTTTTGATAGTAATGTGTTTAGAAAGTGATAAAATAAAGTTTTTGATATAAAAAATTTAGAATTGGAAGAGAACAATGTGATACGACAGAGATAATAATAAAAAGTAGAAAGAGTAAAGTTAAAATAGATAAATTAGTTGTGTAGATAGTCCTATAAAAATAATTAAAAAATAAAATAATTATATGATGTGAAAAAATAATTAAAAAAATAAGATAATTACAAAAAATAAAAAATTCTAAATTGAAAAGTTTCAGCCATATGCACTCATCGTATTACCCTAGAGCACTAAGGGAATGTTTGGTAATTGTAAGTGTGGTAACCATGGGAAACCCATGAAATTTGGTTTCCTAAAGCCAATTATTATTACATCAATCGCACTATTTTTCCAACTTTTAGTTGTATATTCAATCATTTTCCTTATCAATTATATACAATAAACCTATTTATTCAAACTATATCCCTCTCATTTTTTATTAATCACATATTTCTAAAAATATTTTTTTTTCGATTTCCTAACATTTCCTGCAATTCCATGGTGTTACACATTTCCATACCAAATCGTATTTATCGACCATCCGGAGCCAAAGTTTTCCCTATAAATAGCGGCAGGCTTAGAAACTTTATAGCGGCAGGCTTAGAAACTGGGGAAGCGGAAGGAAAGACGGCTAATGATGGCTGACTGTAAGAATACTGAGCTCGAGAAGTTCAAAGGCCAGTCGCGCCTGCCGAGATTTGCCGTCCCAAAACGCTACTACCTCAATTTAAAGCCCGATCTGTCTACTTGCAAATTCTCTGGCTCCGTTGAAATCGTCATTGACGTTACCGCCGACTCTAGATTCATCGTCCTCAATGCTGCCGATCTTTCCGTCGAGGATGGATCGGTTTCTTTCCAATGCCTTCACACTGGCAAGGCAAGAACTGAATTCTTTGTTTCTTCCGTTTCCTTTATGCTTTGTTGTCAAAAAGCTTGGACGATGATGGATTTTCTTTGGATGAATGCTTCAGGAAGTTTACCGTCCTTCGGAAGTTGTGCTGGTTGAGGAAGACGAGATCTTGGTTCTCGGCTTTGTTGGTTCTCTTCCACTGGGGGAAGGAGTCCTGCTCATTCGATTTACAGGAACTCTGAACGACCAGATGAAAGGATTCTATAGAAGGTGACTATCGAATGCACAAGTTTCAACTTTTGTTTTCCTGCGTACATGCTGGGCTGGATTGAGATTGGGCTGAATATTGTCAATGTCGAATCCATTGAGCTGTGTTGATGCAAAACAGTGTTTTGATATCAACGTATGTAGAAGCGTGTGGGAGAAGGGGTTTGGCGGAAAAGAAGGGCGTTGAGTAGGGATGAGGTTGAGGAGCAGGGGATAAACTCTTGTAATTGGCATCCCAGTCAAACTGTCATGGATCCAATGCAGTTGGTGTTGATTAATTAGATTCCCATTCAGCCACGCTTAACTCCTGGGTAGAAATAAAATTTTCTTAAAGATTTATGATTAAAATAAATAAAAGAAGTGAACCCGGGTGTAGGTCGGTGTCACATGTGCCCAGCATTAGGGCTTCGATTCCCCACCCTCGCATATGCATATGCCATGAGCAGTACCTCTGGCTGTTCAAAAGAAACCAAAAAAAAAAAAAAAGAAAAAGAAAAAGAAAAAAAGAAAAAAGAGCATATTTGTGTACTAGTTCTACAACTTTTGGAAGAAACTTGCTGATAAATGACCCATTGAATGACCTCAGAAAGAATAGTAGTCTTGATTCCAAGAGTTTACATTTTTCGGTTATTCTGGGATCTTTTGTATTTTGCTTACAGCAGCATGAAGTCGAACTCATTTATCTTTCTCCCCTGTTGCACAGCTAAGCCAGAAATTTGGTTGGGATGGGTTGGTTTGGGGATTTGGAAAATGGATTGAGTTGGGTGGAGATAAAAAAAGTGGCTATCATTTGCAACCCTAATCATTTGCTGTGTTTAGTGCTTCTGATGCCTTCTTACTTCCAGCAACTAAACAGGTTGAGTCTGTCGTCACCCAGTAAGTAGAGAGGAAGAAATTGACTATCTCATTGACTATATGATGGTTCAATTAGTATTACTTGCTCAACCCAGTATGATCAATTAATATCTTCATAGAATCATATATTATTCTCTTTTTTTTTATTCCTTTTTTTGAAAAAAATCTCAATCAGTGTTTATGAGCATAATGGGGAGAAAAAGAACATGGCTGTTACACAATTCGAGCCTGCAGATGCACGTCGGTGTTTTCCATGTTGGGATGAACCTGCTTTTAAGGTACCTGAACTGGGTTAATGGTTTGGTTTCATATTTTTCTTCCCTGCTTTGGTTGCAACTGCTTGGTTCTCACAATTAAATTCTGTGAGGTAGAGTTCATCAGTGTGTTTTTGTTTTGCTGGCATACTGTATTCAGGCTACATTCAAGATAACATTGGAAATACCATCAGATGTGATGGCATTGTCCAATATGCCACTCATCGACGAAAAGGTTTCTGGGCAGCTGAAGATACTTTCTTTCCAGGAGTCCCCTATTATGTCAACTTATCTGGTTGCCATTGTTGTTGGTTTATTTGATTATGTTGAAGACTTTACATCCGATGGTATGCCTACACTCAGAATACTTCATATTCGGGGTGATTCATTTTCCTAACTTTTCTCATCTTGCATGTATGCAGCGATCAAGGTTCGTGTATACAGTCAGATTGGCAAAACAAATCAGGGGAAATTTGCTTTAGAGGTTGCTGTGAAGACGCTTGATTTCTACAAGAAGTGGGTTTTATTTCCATTTCAATAGATTATTCTTTGTATCCTCAACTGGTTACTGGTGGCTATAATCATATTGTTACATTGGTGCATTTTTGGACCAGATTGAATGAACTCGAGGGGAATGATTATTTCGTTCTCCTTTCGTGTTGCTATTATAATTTTTTCTCTTTTTTCTTTTGCTGCTTATTTTTGTCATCTAACTTGGTACAGGTATTTTTCAATGCCATATGCATTGCCAAAACTGGATATGATTGCAATACCTGATTTTGCTGCTGGGGCCATGGAGAACTATGGTTTGGTGACATATCGTGAAACAGCTCTGCTTTATGATGATCGGCATTCTGCAGCTGCTAACAAGCAAAGGGTATTGCCAATGCCTTCAATTCAGTATTTTCTAAATCCTTTCCTAGCTAATTTATGGAGGCCCTTTAATGCATCTTTGAATTCATTGATTATCTACACCAATCTCTATTTCCAATAAAACATGAACTGATAATTCTTCAGAATCCTGAATGTTAATGAGTTGATTGAAATTTAAGCGCGCTTGAGATGTTTGCTGGGACATTTATGAACATAAATCATATATGCTGGGTGCAATCTAGAATGAGTAGGGTGTAGCGGATTGGGTTAAACCCCAAACCTATTTAAAGCCAGCCTATTTGGGTCAGGTTGAAAAAATTGGGTTGGTATACATACACACAGAGAAATGACAAAACTTAAAAGGGATGTAATCTTAAAGATTTCATGGTAGAATTTGAAGCGTGTTAACATGAAATTTTTTAGTAAAAGAATAATAGAAAAAGAAAAACAAGACATAAAAGAAGTTGAAGTAGAATCAATGTATAATGAAATAACAAAATGCATAAAAAAACATTAGACAAAATATTTTAGGAATACATAAAAATGGTAAATTCAGATATAAGAAAACTTTATGTTGGAACGAGGATGTTCGAAAAAATATAAATACAGAAGAGAAAAGTTTAAAAAATGATAGACCAATAAAAATGAAATCAATTTACAATAATGTAAACTATCAAAAAACCTACTAAAAAGATTATTAGTGAAGCTAAACACAGCTTTTGACAATTTATATGACAGATGGGAAACTTGACAAGTAGAAAAAGAGGTATATATTTTTTGATTTCAGAGAAAAAGAAATAGATATATTTATGTTAGCTAAATTAAGAAAAAACAAAGGCCAAGAATTATTATATCTTTAGATGCATTAGTAGCGAAGACCAAAGAGTTCTAGTTGAAGATGATGAAATTATAGAAAGATGGAAAACTTATTTTTATAGTTTATTAAAAGGTACTCCATTAAAATATTTAACATTAGATGATAACTAAATAAAGAAGAAGATAGAAATATCAACTATTTCTCAAAAAATTCGAACCTTTGAGGTAATGAAGCTCTTAAAAAATGTGAATAGGAAAAGCATTAGGTCCAAATAACATGCCAATTGAGGTGTACAAGTGCATGGGCAATATAGTATAACTTCGCTAACCAACTTTAATGAGATTATAAGAACAAAGTAATACCAAATAAATGGAGAAAAAACGTTGTAGTACCAATTTATAAAAATAAGGTAGATATCCAAAATTATGCAAATTATCATGGAATAAAATTAATGAATAATACTCTAAAGTTGTGAGAAAAAGTGGTTGAACAAAGACTAAGTCGATGAACAAATATTTTTGGAAATTAGCTTGGTTTTGTGCTAGGAAGTTTGACTACCTAAGCCCTTTTTTTGCTTAGTTAATTATTTAAGAAGTATAGAGAGGAACAAAAAATCTACATATCATTTTTATTGATTAAAAAAAGCATATGGTTAAGTTTTAAGAAAATTAATGTACCAAGTGCTGAAAAAGAAAAAAATTAATAATAGGCACATTGTTGTTATTAGTGATATATATGGGGAACTATAACGAATGTGAGGATAATTGAGTGAATATCCAATATTTTTCCAATTGCAGTGGGTTTGCATCAAGGCTCAACCTAAAGTCCTTTTCTTTTTATTTTAGTTATGGATGAACTTATTAGACATTTATAATAAGAAGTATTTTGGTGCATGTTATTTGTAGTTGATATAGTTCTAATCGATGAAACTAGAAGGGTAAATGTGGAATTGAATAAGTGGAAAAATGCTCTTGAATTTATGGTTTTAGAATTAGTTGCATAGAAACTGAATATATGAAATTCGACTTCAATGTTTGTAACAAATTGATCACTTTTGTTATTTAGGATCCATAGTTCAAGAGAATGGGGAAATCGAGAAAGATATTATAAATAAAATCAGAGAAAGACATTATCAATAAAATCCAAGCAGAATTGAAGAAATGACAAAGAGCTTTATGAATTTGACGTGATTGTCGAGTTCTGATAAATTAAAAGGGAATACTTTATGGGTAGAATGTTAAGTAGTTAAAGAACAACATAAATGTAGAATGAGTATAGCAAAAATGATAATGTTAATGCGGATGAGTGGTAAAATAAGTAAAAATAAAATTAGATGTGAAGTATCTTGGGATAATGTAAAAGTGAAGCTAATAGGTGATAAAAATTAGGGGAAGTGGTTTAGTTATGTTAAATGGAGGCTTGAAATGATACCGGTTAGGAGAGTTGAGTTTATTCAAATAGAAGACAGAGAATGAAAGGAAGACCTAAAAAGACACAGATGGAAGTAATTCAACAACATATAAAAATATAAAGTTTATTGAAAACTTAGTTTCTGATAGTCAAGAATGGAAAAATAGAAATAATGTGGCTGACTCCACTTATGTAGGAAATAGCTTATGATTATGGTTATCAGTTACAATAATAAACATATTTTTAATCACAGCAAGAAATTCATTTTTAGCAACTATACTTATCAAACAATGTCTTTCATTAGCATTTAAGAGTTGTAGACAATTAAACACTAAGTTTTTAATTTAGTTGCCTAATCACGTCTGCTATGAAGTATTTAGAATAAAATATTTTGACCCCATGCTGCCATAAAGAATTTAGAACAAATCTCCTTTCCCTTAAATTTTAGGTATTTGCAGCCAAGATTGTCGTTAGTAATAACATAAATTTGGCTAGCAAGATCTGGTTATTGAAACCCACCTGGTTGCCACTCGCCTTTGGTCCTTTCCCTCCTCAGGGGCTGTTGATGTTGAAAGATGGGTTGGGTTGGGTTGGATTTGGTTGGTGTTGAAAAGTGGGTTAGGGTTGGGTTGGACTGAAGCGCTACCCACTTGCACCCATAGAATGAAGAAAAGATATTTGATCATTTGTCTGTCTTCAGGTTGCAAATGTTGTTGCCCATGAACTTGCGCATCAGTGGTTTGGGAATCTAGTTACGATGGAATGGTGGACGCATCTCTGGCTTAACGAGGGGTTCGCAACTTGGGTATTTCTATTCAGCTCAATTTTAGAGCATTTCTTGGTTAACATTACAGTCTATGAATCTTTACTCAACTGTAGCCTTTCAGGTAAGCTATTTAGCAAATGATTACTTATTTCCTGAATGGAAAGTATGGACTCAATTTCTGGATGAAACCACTGGGGGCCTTAAGCTGGATGGTCTTGCTGAATCACACCCTATCGAGGTAAAATGTACTAATTATGGATGTTTATTATTTGGTTGATATTGCCTCTCACAAGAGGTTATTTTTAGATGAATCAGCTGTTAAAGCTTTTTGACTTTCCATTCAAATAATCCTTCTTCTAGGAACTCAAATATCTTCTGGAACATAATTTTATTGAAGGAGTTTGCATGTGTATGCTATATGATGAAATAGCTCACGCTTTCTTTAACTAACAAGTTACAATAGAAATTACTGAGCTTATTGGTGACTCAAGGTATCATATTTAAGGAACACAAGCAGTTGTTTCCAGAATAGTTCTTCTGAAAGTTAGTTTGAGTTATCACCTTTAATAAACAGGAAAAAAGGAAAAAAAAAAAGAAAAAAAAAAGAAAAAGAAAAAGAAAAAGATTATCCATTATGAATACTTTCCATAACTACCGGTCAAGGTGACATGGTGGATTTCTGAATTGAGGGATGTGATGGGGCCTTTTCACTTTGACCATTCTATGCATTTCTGTGACATCTTATTTGTTCTTGATTGTCTTCTTCTGTTTCTTATTTTAGGATGGGATGTGTTTGCTGTTGTTTTCTGTGGAAGACCAGCCTGTCTTTGACTATTGATGTAATTCATGTTTTGGTATCACTTTGGTTTAGTATTTATGCTTATCAGTGAAATTTATGTTCCAGGTTGAGATAAACCATGCTCGTGAGATTGATGAAATATTTGATGCAGTAAGCTATGAGAAAGGGGCCTCATTGATTCGGATGTTGCAGAGTTATCTTGGTGCTGACTGCTTTCAGGTTGAGACCTGTGTTGTTGTTGTGTTTTATTTTTATTTTTATTTTTATTGCACTTATCACATCTAAAAGTTCTTATCTTCTAAAAATTCTTATCTTGGTTAGTGAGGCCCGCTCTTACTGATTCATTTGTATTTTTTTGTCAACTAGAAAGCACTGGCATCATATATAAAAAAATATGCTTGCACGAATGCAAAAACAGAAGATCTATGGAAGGTTATTGAGGAGGAATCTCATCAACCAGTGACCATGCTGATGAATTCTTGGACAAAACAAAAAGGATATCCGGTTGTCAATGTAAAGCTCCAAGAAAACTACTTGGAGTTTGACCAGGTTTGCCATCAGTTTCCTTGTCAAGTTGCATTTGGGTGATAAAATGGTAGTGTCTATAATAGTGTAGTGATTTTATTTGTCGTATTGTGTCTAGTTAAACTTTGACAGATTCTAAGAACACGTTACCATCCCATGCTTCGGTATCTGGTTGACTTGGGCATATTTATGATGCTTTGGATGGCTAGGATCTCCAACAGAATGCAGCTGTTGTCATCTGCATTTGAATTAATAATGAACCAGCTGTCTGAGTTAAATCAAAATGTTCCTTTTTATACAGATTTTACAATCACTATCACGTTATCTCAAATATGCAATGCATACATCCAACTTCTGCAAGACAAAATCCATCTCCATTCACTTCTGCTAGATAACATGAATGGGGACACTTCTATGAAACCCCTTTTCTATGAAACCCCCTCCGTTTTTAAAATCTTGATGGTTGATAGAAAATCCACTCTATCCATTTTATTTAGCATCATTTATAGTATCCTAGAAACCCTTTTTTTTATTTATTTAAATTTCACTATATATGGGTCCCATTTATAAATGTGTAAAATCAATGTAATAAAATGGTTCAATATTAAAATATCAACTTTAAAGTAGTTTTTTCAACTTCTAAACCATCTAAATTATCAATAATATGTAGATAAATGATCCTATAAAGTATTGTTACATTCTAATACATGTGTGAATGAATCTAAATATTTTTCATAATTTACACATAAATGTACTTATTTTTGAGCAAATGTAGCCTATCCATATATTGGATTAGGATGAATCTTGGTCTCATAGCTAAAGAAATGGTGTAAAATACAATGAATAGATTATATTTTCCATAAAGGATCAACATTTAAAAAACGAAAAGGGTTTAACGAAATCACTTCTATGAAACTCGGTTTCATAGAAGTATTCTCGTAACATGAATATTCCCTTAAGGTCACAAACATCCTATAAAAAGATGAGTAGACAACTTATAACTCTAAATAACGGTAGTGTTTGTTTGGTGTACTGTTTTTTTTTCCTGCTTGTTTTTAGATGTGACTACGTGTCATAGACTCGGACGTGACCTGTTGAATGTGCTTCATAATTCTGTTTACTCATGGGAAACGTTCTGTATATTCTTTTATTGGAGCATTTTGCTTTCTGCTCCATTCATGATGAATTCAATGCGAATAATTTTATTGATTGCAATTACAGACTCAGTTCTTGTCAAGTGGGCTGCTCGGGGATGGGCAGTGGATCATTCCCATCACATTATGTGGCAGTTCCTATGATTCTCGCAAGAATTTTCTTCTGCAATCTAAATCTGACAGGCTAGAGATATCAGAGTTCATTGGTTCTTCCAATTTGTGCTTCACAAATAAAAGTGCAGAAGGAGATGGAAAGAATCCAGAACATACTTGGGTTAAGATTAATGTAGACCAGACAGGTTTCTACCGGGTGAAATATGATGATCAACTTGCTGCCAGACTTATATATGCAATCGAGGCTTCCTGTTTGACTGCTACTGATAAATTTGGTAATATTTTATGTTCTTAGCATCCTCGTAACTTTTGATTATGATAGAGCTGCTTGACTTGTCCTCATAATATTTTTTGTCAGGTGTCTTGGACGATTCATACGCACTGTGTGTTGCATGTAAACAGACATTATCTTCGTTGTTATTGTTGATGAATGCTTACAGAATGGAGCTGGATTATACTGTTCTGTCACACTTGATCAATGTAAAGTTCCAAGTCCATTTCAACTTTGCCAGTTTTTCATGGATTTATAATCTGTTTAATTCAATTGCTTCGTAGATATGTTGCAAAGTTGCCAAGATAGTGGCGGATGCGACCCCTGATTTATTAGCTGATGTCAAAGAGTTCTTCATCAGCCTTCTCCAGTTCTCTGCAGTGTAAGTATTGAAATCCTTGAAATAGTAAACATGATTAACAACATGCAAGGCAAGAACTCCCTGCAATCTTATATCCCTTCTAACTGGTTACTGGTCTTGCATTCTCTCATTCCACCTGATTCGTGCTTTTGCTCCTTGCTGGCGTTATCTGCTTTCTAAATTTTAAAACAGATGCTTCTGAATTCTTGCAGCTGAGCTGATGTTGCCTCTTTGTGCTTTGTACATGGTGTAGCTAGAGAGTTTAGATGATGTAAATTCCTGAAAATGATTTGCAATATAAGAAGATATTGGATTGACCTTCTTTCCAGGTGAATAGTGAGTCTTAGGCTTCAATAGTTGAATCTGTGCATTTGGCATTCACACATTGAAGTAAAAATTTGCATGAAGTTTAATTTTGAATAAGAGTCTTTTGGAGATTTTTCACATGTTAAAATTGCATTCAAGTGCTCCTTCCTACCAAACGAGGTTTTCAACTTTGGTTGAATTAGGAAACTATGCTTTTTCCTTCCAAAACTCTCAACCAAACAAAACCTTGGATTTAGATGATAGTTTGGATGCTTGATTTTTACTTCTTTATGCATGGAGAATGATTGCCTACTGGAGCATTTCTGTGGTATGGATGAATCAAAAGGTGAGGCTAATAACTTGTACTCTAGTTCTTTGAGATGCCGAAATCATTGTGG
Source organism: Annona squamosa (assembly GCA_035584095.1). Lineage (NCBI taxonomy): Eukaryota > Viridiplantae > Streptophyta > Magnoliopsida > Magnoliales > Annonaceae > Annona > Annona squamosa. The sequence goes on from JAXCLR010000073.1 coordinate 45,895,400, forward strand.
CATATGGTTGTTACTGTTTCTAGTTCCACCCTAGACATGGTTTCTTATGGATTTATGCAGGAAGTTGGGTTGGGAACCGATTTCTGGTGAGAGCCACCTGGACACAATGTTGAGAGGGGAGCTGTTTACTGCCCTTGCTCTATTGGGGCATGATAAAACCATAAATGAAGCCATTAGACGTTTTAACATTTTCTTAAATGATAGAGACACACCACTACTCCCAGCAGACATGAGAAAGGTTGGTTGATTTTTATTTTTTTGATTGAATTGATTTATAGGTTCAGTCTTTATATTTCTCTGGTTACTCAAGTTTGATGTCATTTGTTTTCTCGAATGATTTGCAGGCAGCATATATTGCCGTAATGCAAAAGGTATGCAAATCAGATCGATCAGGATATGAGTCTCTTCTACAAATTTACAGAGGGACTGATCTGAGCCAGGAGAAAGTGCGCATTCTGAGTACGTCAATACTCCTTTGTGGAAAGATTTGTTTTGGTCCAGACTTGACTCTTAGGGATACTCTCTAATATCCTTTCCTTGTAGGCTGCCTCACATCTTGTCCTGACCCAGACATCGTCCTTGAAACTCTGAACTTCGTGTTGACGTCTGAGGTATTTGAGTTTGTGTCCTATTGATCTCTGTTATTTTTCTATTTTGATATCCCACAAAATTCATTGCTGAAGTGAATTATACATGGTTTTCAGGTTCGAAATCAGGATTCAGTTTATGCACTTGGTGGAATAAGTTGGCAGGGGCGTGAAATTGCCTGGAAATGGCTAACGGTACATTTCTAGTACCTATTTAAAATTCCTAGTGTTTGAGAATCGTAAAAAGGGGAATAGACAGGCAAAAACTGGAATCTGAAATAAAAGAGGAGGGCAGCCTGGTGCTTTAAGCTCCTGCATGTATGGAGTCTGGGGAAGGGGGACTTCCAGGTCACATGGCAACAGCTTTTACTGCTGTGCCAAGGCTCCCCTTCAAAAACTGGAATCTGAAATGAGCTGAAATGACATGATAGGAATAGGGTCTATTGTATGAGGAAAAGATAAAATTGGCAGGCTTTTTACATTTCATGATTGAAAAATAGATAACAATTAAAGAGAGGGTTATGGTGAGTGCCACATTGTGTATATGGGGAGTCAGACTGGAGGAAAAGGGATTTTATGTCCTTGTTAACACATGGATAAGTTCATCATCAAATTATAATCCCACAATTAGTTGCTTTGGCTATATGACTTCTTCTATACCATTCAACATTACCCTGGTTCTCTGTTAGAGCTGTGTGCTTTCATTTGAAGCCTTCACCTCAATCAGTTCTTACAAGATGACAAATTGATAGATTCTGCTTTTAACCATAAGGAAGTTTTATTGTGAATCCCTACCAAATGCGTCCTGAATGTTGACAAAGGAGCTCAAAAATGAAATGAAGCCACAGCTATGGGAATTCCTAGCAGCAACTTCTCTTTCCACTCTCTTAACAGAAGCAACAGTGGAACACAGGAAAATAATATGACATCACCTGCTATTTTCATCCTTGCATTCTTTTGCTTTTCCTGCTGTGGTCTAAATGTATCAAATTTTTTTGGGGTCGTGACATCCATTTGTTGTGGTGCAATGCAGGAGAATTGGAATCACATCTCTAAGACATGGGGCTCTGGACATCTAATAACTTATTTTGTCAGGGCCGTTGTGTCACCGGTTTGTCAATGAACTCATTTTGTTTCTCACATTTCAATATCTTGGTTGCTGTTAGTGTCGAAAGGATGACATGTGTAAACTTTTTAGCAGACACGTGCATTTGTATTCCCCAGCGGACAATAATACTGCTAAGGGAGGCTTTTTCGCATATTCATTTTTCAAGTTCTGCAATCTTGCTTTCAAAACTTAGTTACGAACAGGCAAATTGTAAAACTTGAAATACGAATATGAGAAAATCTAACAGGTGGATATAATAAGTATTGTTTATTTGTTTTGCACAAACATGAAATTGATTCCTTTTGGGTGTTCTCAGTTCACTTCAGACGAGAAGGCAAAGGAGGTGGAGGAATTTTTCGCAACCCGAAGTAAGCCCTCGATTGCAAGGACTTTGAAGCAAAGCATGGAGCAGGTCCAGATCAATGCTAACTGGGTTAGCAGTGTAAAAGGTGACAGCAACCTGGCAGATGCAGTTAAGGAGCTTGCTCACCGTAGGTACTAGATAAGAGTTTGGCTCCTCTCCTTCGATTGGATATGCTAGGATCACACAATGAATAAGATGAATCGTTCATCAGCCTTGTTGTCTAAACCACACTCGTAAGGATTCTGAATTTCGAACTGTCAAAACATTAGAAAAGGTTTTAAGAACCTTTACCTTTCACAAATGATGGCTGGTGGGATATATTGCAGACTGGTTCTCTCAGCGCATGGTTAGAGCACTGTTAATTCCCTATGTTGATTGGAGCATTTTATTTGTGCCTTTTTTTTTTTTTTTTTGGGGATAGAAATTTATTTGTGCTTGTTTAGAAAGTAGATTTGTTGTTTCTTTTCTTGGCTCAGCTCAAGGAAAGCAATGGCGAGCAAGGGTGCACTTTGGTTTCGGTAGCGAAAACTACCCAAATAACAACTCAAATATTTGCCGGAGTTGCATGAGAGAGGACTTATTTATTATTATTTATTTTACGTTTAAAATTTGAAATAAAATATTTAAAAAATAAAAAAAAATCAAATTACACATTTTGAAACTACTTGCGTAGGCCCACATAAAGACACATTAAAAAAGCTCAAAAAAGGTTTGCGCAACCGCGGTCCGGGTCCTTTAAATGTCAGTTTTGGTTAAGTTTAATAATTAATAATGTGGATGACTATTGATGATGAGTCCTGCTTTTGTTAAATGAGGCTCCATAAAAGCAATTTTATGTAATCTTTTTTTATTTTTTCTTCATACTTGGTAAAAATACTTTATTATTTTTATTTTTTCTTCATATTTGATAAAAAATTTACTTTATTCATTGTGTTTAGCATGATTTAACTAGAAGGTTATATTTCATCCAAATGAAATATGTGCGTAACAATACTTTATAAAATTATTTATCCACATACAATTTTATCCACATACCAATCCTATGCACCGGTGAGCACTAAGGCTCATCTTACATTGTTGGAAGACGCGGATCGAATGGTAGCCGTAGGGGCTACTGTGGCAGTCGGGGAAGGAGGTTTTGTGGTTTACTGCCGGTTAGATGCGTCAGTAAGACTTTTTTTTTTTTTTTGCAAAATAGTCATCCTAACTTCAAATCCCTCATTCCAAGATCGGCCCGTCGCATCTCTCTCGTACACCTCTTTCTCTTCCCGTGGGATCTGCCCTTTCATACTCTTCATCAAAATCAAGCAGCCCATCTCAACATCTCTAGACCTGCCTTTTGCATCACCCAATTTCCTTTTTCCTTTTCTCATCCACTTCACTGTCTCCTTTTTTGTTATTGCATGGTGTGAAGAAGAAGAACTAGGCTAATTTCTATTTTGTTTTTCCTTACTTTTTCTATTCCCTTTTTTCTGTTGAAAAAAATTTCTATGTTGTCTTTGCCCATGACTAAAAAGCGTGGTTATTTATGGGGATTAGCTAATATTTGAGTATCGTTTTGGATTTTGCGGGTTTTCATTCTAACTTTGCTATCTAATACACTATGGGTGTGTTTGGCAATTTGAAAAAGTTATCAAATTAAAACTTTTCAATCTAAAACTTTTCACTCTCCATAATTACTCTTTTTTTAATTATTTTTTAC
>JAXCLR010000073.1:45925489-45973355 GCA_035584095.1 Annona squamosa
TGAAGTTATGAATAATATGAGAAGTTGATGATTTATGATGTTATGGAAAAGTCCATTATGAATGATGATGAGTTTATGTTTATGTGATGAAAGAAAAGAAAAATAAAAAATAAAAAAAAATGAGATCCAATTAAGAACCCGCTGTGTGATCAGGGCAACAATCCTGAGTCACGTTTACCAATCGACAAGATCTTGGAGTAAGGACTATATGGACGCCTCGTTTCAGGGCGCCACAGATGATCCCTAAGCTTCCAAGTGTTCCAACTTCTTTATATCATGGCCTACCAATGTTTAATGACATGGTGGTAATGTTTGACCTTCCCATTCCCCTTCTTCAAGGGATAGTGACAATAGTATTAAGGCCTTTACTTGTGAGGATAGCCTCACTAAATAGGAAACAAATTTGAATTTTATTATGAGTGGCAAACATAATCCGTCAAGGAGTTGTGCAAGGGGCCTTGTCAATGAAATCTGCATTCCACTTTAGGTGTTTGAAAAAATTGATTTGATTCCATCAAAACAAATTGTTTTGAAAATACCAAAACACCAATATATGGTCATATGCACGAGCGGGGATACTTATCCTTCAATCGGTTTAGTTCTTTAACAATCGAAGTCCAATTTTGTCTTCGATTCATTAACTAGAAATGGAATGGCCAGTTAATCATTCTATCAATGTGAAGCTGTGATTCAAGTTCTAGATCATGGTTGATATACTAACTGAATAAGAGCTTAATCACATTTTTTTGATGTCATATTTTATGAAAAGGGCGCAACCTAACTAGAAAGGAATTTTCATTTGAGTGGCTAATAAAAGTATAGAGGATATTAAGAAAATATGGAGTTAACTCTAATTCAAACCTTGACTCTTCTCATCTTGTCCATAAATGTTTTATTGAATTCAGCCGTATCAATTTTCGAGACAGTTGCATTATTTGGCTCTTTCTTCAGGATCTTTTATGTTGTGCGTGATAGCTAATGCAGAACTTAAGGGCATCCTTATCCATCAAATTCAATTGTGACATAATCTCATTGTAACTAAGCTTTTTGGATTCATCGAAGGGTGACAAAAGATAGCTTGTGTATCATTGCATTTTTCAACCTGTGTATGTTACTAGAGACAAAAATGCAACTCTACAGGAGAGTGAGTTTGGACAAAAAATAAAGTTTGCAAGAGAAAGCACTGGGAGAGATCTAAGAGGACAGAGTCTTTGTAGGACAAAAATGGAGCTCTGTAGCTTTGGAAGCTAGTGCATAGAGTGAAAGGGGGCTCCAATGTAAAATTTCCTGAAGCTATCAAAGTGGCTTATCTAAAAATCGACTGCATTTATTTCATCTGATAGCACCTAATCCTAAACAAATGCTTTTGATTAATACAACTTTATCAAATGGAGCCCAAGGGTGGTCGTTTATGCTAGTGTTTTTTTTATAAAAGGAATTACTCTATCCTGACCCCCTCACAATTTGAAAAGGGTTCGGGGCAAAGTAATCCAAGCTATTCATTGCCAAAAAATTGTATTTATAGATTTTCTCAAGAATATCTTGGGGGAGGTTTCCCCACCAAGTCACATGATCTAAAATAGAGACACAGACCAAATTTGCTAAAGAATGGGCAACCATATTTCCTTGTCTAAGAACATGGTGGACGGAGAGATGAGGATTTGCGTCGAGGAAATTTCTGATGTCTGAGATAATGTAGCCCACCAGAGAGGAAATTAGATCATTATTGGACAAATAGGTGCACGGAAGAAGAGAATCAGATTCAATCTGAACATGTCTTAATTTAAGGTGGAGAGCCCACTTAGCTCCTAATAGAAAAGCATTTGCTTCCATGAAAAGCGGTTCCCCCATGACCATTCGTCTCCATCCCATAGCTGCTATAAAGTACCCACGGGAGCCCCAAATGACAGTAGCACACCCCATGACATCCGAATCCTGCAAATAGCGAGCATCCACATTCATCTTGAAAACTCCATCCGGTGGTTTGGTCCATCTAAGTACAAGGGGAAGGTCCAAAACGTTCGCGTGGTCTAGGAGGTTGATTTTTCGCAGATGCTGAAGGTAATCCGGACACCACGACAATGCATCATCGAACACAGGTTGAGCACCCTCCATCTTTAGCTTGTTCTGTGAAAACCAAATATGCCACCAAAATAATATGAAGAAAGTCAAATCATCTGCCCTGTTTTTGGAAGCAAGATTAGTAAGAATACCCTGTACCGACGCCGACAGAGGCCATGCAGTTACAGCTTCCCAAACAATGCTTGCAGTGCGAGCACATCCTAGAAACAAGTGATTTGCATCCTCAACCTCCCTCTTGCAAAAGACACATAAAGGATCCACCACAATACCCCTGCAAGAGAGGTTGAGGAAAGTTGGAAGAACATCATTTAGGAGCTGCCACCCAAAAATTTGCACCTTACTTGGAAGTTCAGTCCGCCAGACGGCCCTAAAACAGCTCGAAAGATGAGAGTTTTCATTATCCCCTTTGAGCATCCTATGTGTCGACTTAATAGAGAAGAGACCATTTGCTTCATACTTCCAGAAGATACCATCCTTTTCTGTGCGACTAGGAAGTGGAACCCGGCTTATAACCTGCCAACCCGACTCCCCCACAATAGCCACAACTCGGTCTTTATTCCACCCATTTGTCTCTTGATCAATGAAGTGGCTAAACATGACATCCTCTGGGATGGATAGCGGAAGGCGTCTCGCCTTACTCACCTCTGAATCAAGCCAAACATCCTTGAAAAATCAGACCATTTTTCCATCTCCTATCCTCCATCTACAGCCTGAATGAATGACATCACGCGCCTTGAGAATACTCTTCCAGGTGTAAGAATCTGACGACTTCGACGTACAGCTCCAAACGTTAGAATTGGGAAAGTATTTGGCTTTTAAAACCCTGTAGCAGAAGGATGCGGAACCTGATGACAACCTCCATACCTGTTTTGCGATAAGGGCATAGTTGAACGCATGAAGGTATCTGAAGCCCAATCCTCCCGCCCGTTTAATCTTACACATCTCCTTCCAGGCCACCCAACTCATCTTGTGCTTCTCCCCTGTTCACCCCACCAAAATTTACTTAACATCACATTGATATTCTAACAAAAAGATCGGGGTAGCAAAAAAACCTGATGGTGTGAGATAAGATTGCTTATGGAACCACTTTGATTAATACCTCTTTCTCTCCCCATGATAGTAGACGACCCTTCCACCCTTGGATTTTGTTCCATATGCGCTCCTTGATGCTCTTAAACATCCCCCGCTTAGATCTCCCAATCCACATCGGAAGGCCAAGGTAATGATGGATTTCCTGTCCCACAGACCCCAGCAGATTAGACATCGCCTCCCTGTCATAGTCATTCATATTTGAGCTGAAAAAAATTGAGGTTTTATCCACATTAACCATTTGACTAGAGGAAGATGACTATATTCTAAGGATATCCAAAAACTTTCGTATATCATTTTCATCAGCCCGTAGAAAAATAAGAGCATCATCAGCAAAGAGGAGATGAGTAAGTTGAGGCCCCTGCGAGTTGAGTTTGATTCCATGAAGTAATCCCTGGGCAGCCACTCTAGCAATGAGCGCTGAGATACCCTCCACACAAAGGAAGAACAAATAGGGAGATAGCGGATCCCCTTGCCTTAACCCCCTCTGGGGTTGGAAATACTTGGACTTGAATCCATTGATGTTTACACGATAGCTAACCATGGTTATACAACTCATAATCCAGTTTACCCACACCGGGCAAAAATTCATAGCCCCCATGACCTGTTCTAGGAAAGCCCACTCCACACGGTCATATGCCCTTGACATATCTAATTTAATGGCCATCTCTCATCTTCTACCGCCTTTTCGCCTCTTGAGAGAGTGAATGGCTTCATAAGCAATCAACATATTGTCCGTTATAAGCCGGCCAGGTACAAACGCGCTTTGTTCCACCCCAATGACCTCATCAAGTGAGGCTTTGAGCCTATTTGCTAGAACCTTTGCCAAAATTTTATAAACAAAATTGCACAAACTTATAGGCCGAAAGTGAAATAATCCTTGAACCCCTACCTTTTTCGGGATCAATACCAGGGTGGTAGAGTTTACCTTCTGAATGTATCTGCCCATGAAAGCATGATTTCTCTCCTCCATGAACGATTTGCACCATTGGAAGATTTCCAGGCCAAAAATACTCCAATGCTTCTGAAAAAACCCCGGGGACATTCCGTCCAGTCCAGGGTCCTTCGCTGGTCTCATCCCTCTTACAGCTTGTTCCACTTCATTCAGGCATAGTGGCTTGATCAGACCCCTCCTTTGGTTATCTAAAATCTTTCTTGTAATATGACTGCTCACCCAATCTGCAACCTGTGGAGCCGAGGATGTGTAAACCTTCGAGAAGTGTGAAACTGACACATCCAACAACTGATCTTGATCCCTAACCCACCTTCCGTCGTCGTCCTTTAACGTCTCAATGAAATTTGTCTGTCTCTTATTCGAAGCCATACGGTGAAAAAATCTCGTGTTTTTGTCCCCCTCACGAAGCCAGTAGGTTTTTGCATGGAGTCTCCATAGCTATTCCTCGTCCTCCAATAGAAGGTTAATTTGGAATTTAAGTTTTCTCATTGCATCATCGCGGGCATCAGTAGGGGCTTGATCCATCAAAGAGGTAAGCTCACTTTGTTTCCTTTCAATAGCCTGTCTGAGATTTCCTCTCTTCGCTCGGTTCCATTTAGACAATTCCATGCCACACCTTTTGAGTTTCCAGATAATTATATCAGTAGCTGTCTCTTCCCCTTGAGGTTTGGACTCTCACACCTTCTGGATAATATTGTTTGCCTCTGGGCCACGCGCCCAGAACAACTCATATCTGAACTCCTTTGGAGGCTTCTTCCTACCGTTCCTAGAATCAAGTAATAACATTAACGGGCAGTGGTCAGAGTTGGCCGTTGATAGGTGGACAATTCTTGCATAAGGAAACAGATTGAGCCATGAAGGGGTTGAGAGACCCCTATCCAGCCTAGCTTCCACTCTTTGGGATCCCTTCCGATTATTGCTTCATGTCATCGGCGCCCCCACAAAACCTAGGTCCTACAAATTGCACCTGTCGATAGTACTACAAAAGAGATCCATTTGAGCTTGATTTTGAGTCCTCAAACTGATATATTCATTTGGTCCCGCTACCTCATTGAAATCGCCTATAACTAACCATGGAGAGTCAGAATCCGCAGCTAGCTGATCGAGAATAGGCCAAGTAAGATGGCAGCAGTGTGTTTCAGGGTGACCATAGAACCTTGTGAACTGCCAACCCAAAAAATTCACGTCTATATGATGAGCAAAGAAGTTCTGAACTGACGCAGGATGGTCGTTATTCCAAAATATAGCCAAATCGCCACTTTTTACCACGGGCTCCACCACAAAACATGAGTCAAACCGTAGCTTCCTCCTAATCCTTTCCATCTCCTTCGTATTACATTTAGTTTCCGAAAGGAAAATAACTTTGGGAACTTTTTTTCTGACCAGATCAAAAAGATTCTGAATTACATGTGGGTTCCCAAGCCCACGACAATTCCACGCCCAAAGAACCATATCATTTGAGGTGAGGTTGTGGAATCCCCTCAGCCTCCACCTCCCCATGTATGACTAAATCCATAACCTTTGCCCGGTTCCACAGCTTCGAATGCTCGCCCGGATCCGCTACTCTCCCTCTCTTTATATTTCGAGGTTCCCTCCTTGTATTGAGGTTAAGCATTTCCTTTCCCTTCCCTTGTCGGGCTCTCCTCTTCCATCCCCCTCTACATCCCAACATGTATTTATCCTCGGGTTCAAACTCCTCTAGATGATCCTCCTCGGTACCTCCTATTCGATGATTGAGCTCCCACTCATTCCCCACCCCCACTGCTTGTACCTATATCTCAAACAACATGGAATCTACCTCCTCCTTTCGATTCCCCTCCCTCCCTAGATCCCGAGAAGCATCCCTCCCCAAACCAACTTCAAGGCCGGCCTGAACACTCTCCCCCTGCCGGGTACCTATTGCCTGCAGCACCTGTCCACCCACATCGCCATTCATCTCCTCCCATCCTCTCCACAGTCTAGCTGCACTTTGTTACCTCCATCCATGATGATCCCCATCGCTCTCCTCCCTCCTTCTGGCTGAAGATAAAATTGTTTGAATGGCATTGGCTTTGGAAAATTCTATTTCTGATGGCTGTTTATGACAAACACTGGTTAGCCCATCCAACTACCCACACTCATCCCCCACACTGGCCATATCCACCTACACTAAGCTCTGTTCCACATCACTGCCCGATCTCCCACCCCTCTCCGAGCTTGCATTCAGCTAGTTGGCCCCCAAGGGAGTTGCACTCATTGTTTATGCCAGTGTTTTTGATGGGTTGCAAATGATCAAAATTCATTGAGAAAGCCTATGTATTTATTTTGAAACAATTGTACACATATGTATCTAAATCAATTTTTCTTAAAAATGAGCTGATAATGAAATTCTTTTAAAAGACAGACGTCGGTCAATCACATTGATAAAACCTATGTATATAATTGGAACAAGTGTACATATATGTAACTAAATCAGTTTTTTCTCAAAAATGAGCCTATAATGGAATTCTTTTAAAATACGAACATTGGTCAATCACATTGATAAAACCTTTGTATTTATTTTGAACCAATTATGCACAAATATAAAATTTTTAAAATTTTCAAAAATTATACACAAATATCCTATTTTAAAATTTTTAATTACTCACATTGTTATTGCTAATTTTAAGAAAGTTTGCTATCAGAATAGCAGTAGCTGTAATTTTGAGCCACCAAAACGACTTTACTGATTGAAAATAACCTTGTTAAAATAAAGAAAAAAAATGAAAAATCATGAAAATGAAAATTTTGCTTAAAAGAACTATTCTTGGTTTTTTTTGGGTTTTTACTTTTTGAGTTTATAAAATTTCTTTTCATTGAAAGTTTGAAATCCAAAAAAGTTCAACAAAAATAAATTTTGCGTTTTTAAATGCAACAATGAAAATTTATCTATGATCTAAAAAGCAAATTTACGATAGCATCTAAAATGCAAGACTCCTCTCTATAGACTAGCTGAAATGTAATTCAGATTTATGTGAACATCATATAGAGAAAAACCACATGAAAGAGATATGAATAGACTATAATAAAGGTAATACTTCTACGAAACGGGTTTCATAAAATTGATTTCATGAAACCCTCTCTATTTTTAAAATGTTGATATTTGATACAAAATTTAATTCATTAATTATATTTAACATCATTTATTAGCTAGAGACCAAATTTTATCCAATTCTAGTATGTACATAGGCCATATTTGCTCATAAATATGTACATTCTTGTGTAAATTAGAAAGAATGCTTAGATATATTACATATATATATAAAAATATAGTAATACTTTAGAGGATCATTTATCCATATATTAGTGATATTTTAAATAGTTTAGATGTTAAAAATACTACTTAAAATTGACATTTAGCATTAACTTATTTTATTATGTTGATTTTACATACTTCTAAATGAGGCCCATATACAATGATATTAGACAAATGAAAATGTTTTTGTGATAGTATAAGTTATGCTAAATATAATAGATAGAGTGAATTTTTCATCAACCATCTAGATGTAAAAAATGAAGAGGATTCCACACAAAAGGGGGTTTCATAGAATCATCCTTGTATAATAACATGTTACAACGATGACAAGCAATAATTCATAATCATTCTCTAAATAGCCCACACATCTAAAAAAATTACAACTAGCAAATCAATTTATATGGTTTGCTAGTAATATGTTGCAACTAGCGTCCCTAGTGTAATAATATGTTGCAAAGATAACACACAATAAATATGACTCTCATGGGTGTTGCGTGTGTTGTGAATTCAATTAGCAAATTAAGAGAAATATATTTTTTGATGATTAACAATTTAGATTTGAATGCTTAAAGGTACTAACACATTTGGTGAAATGATTTCAAGTTAGAACTTTCAATTACTAAAGCAAAACAGACCAAGTTGCAAACCAAGTTGATTCAGGCAATTGATCTAGGTCAAGTCTATAATGAAGTCGACCTCAAAATCTAACTTAGGATGAAAGAGATCAAGGTTTAAAGTGCAGACAGGTCAAGTTGTAAACCCAAGTCAATTCAGATTGCAACTCGGGTGAAGTTTTCACTGACTCATTTTGGAGCAGATGAAGTTGCATCCAAGTCAACTCCACTTGTAACTTAGATGAAATTTAAGGCCTAGTTGACTCAACTGAAGGACTTGAAGTATTAAAGCTAAGGGAACATATTTATGAAGTTCAAGAGTGCCAGTGAAGTTTTTGCTTGCAACATGGGTCAAATCAGTGAACTTGGGTTGCATATTTCCACTCACTCGCTTAGAGGTTGCATATTTCCGCTCACTCGCTTAGCTACACTCGAATTCACACATGAAATCGACTCTACTTTTGACTTTGGATTAAGTCTGTGACTAGTCAACCCCAGAAGGAGCTTGAAGAGCACAAAACTTAAAGGAAAGCTCAAAAGAAGGAAATGGTATATTCAAAGTTGCAACCCAAGTTGACTCCAATTTGCAACTTAGGTGAAAAATCTCTTCTGAAGTCGACTCCAGCTACGACTTGCACTGTAACAGTTGAAAAAATTCAAATATTGGCACATTTAATACACACTACCTACTCTTAATGTCAAAATAACTCCACATCTATATAAGACACGCGAAAAGGGATTAAGAGGGTTAGCTAAAGCATTCAATAAACTTCCATCTTTCTTCTTACAAGCATTAAGTGTGCATTAAGTGATCTAAGAGGAGTGACTCACATTCTCACTGCAAAGTGTTGTAGGCTTCCATTCTCTTCAATTTTTCTAAGTCTACTCAATTGGTAAATCTACTCTACATAGCCTGTATGCATAGATTTCATTTTCTGAATAATCTGTCGTATTGCTAGTTGGCTTCGTGTTGGAGACCGAGACCAAGTAAAGACAAGTAATGTACAATTGGAGTGGAAGTTGTCTACTTGTGTTGTGATTATAAAGGTCCCTTAGAGCTATAATCTAGAAGAAAATGAAGGTTCTAATTGTACTATTGTTGAAATAGTAGAGCCCAAGGCGCAACAGAGTGTGTTTTGGAAGAGTGAAGTATGGAGGGTTATCCCAAACTACTATAATTGCTTGTATCTTCTGTGTGTGATTTTACTTTCTTTATTTACTCTCTGTTTTTTTCATTCAAGGGAACAAAACTCATAAGGGGTTAGAGTTTTAAATACGAAAGAACTTTAAAGAATCAAATTCACCTCTCCCCTATTGAGTTTTACCCTAAATTCAAAATCAACGACATATTCACCATACACTTATAATACAAATAAAGACATAAAGCATAAAAGATAAAACCCAAACAATTAACCATTTTTGTTATTAAAAATATTAAATTGTAAATTTATGTTGATAAAGTTAAACTTCAAAGATATGATAAAACATTAAATATTTTTTAATCGGTTTACATAAATCACATCTCAATTTATATTACAATCAAACTCTAGAATTTCTATAATTACTTAGAGGGAAATCACACGCTCTTAATTATTGAGAAAAAGATCATACACTCTTGAATTATCAAGAGGGATAGCGAAAGATTTTAAACTCACATCCCCTCGAGTGCATGTCAATGGTTTTAATATGTAAAAAAAATGCCTGAGTGGCTTAAAACATTGAATATTAACCTGCCTAGAAAGGTAACATGATAGAAATAAATAGCCATAATTTTGGAAGATAGCCTAACATTCATATTTATTTATTTGTTAATAGAATAAAGGGCAAGACATTTGTAACCGAGGAAAAGACACAAAGAAAGGTGCCCTAGTGAGCCCCTCAAACCATAGGAAAAATAAAACCATCACAAAGCTCAAATGGAGGCATGGTCATTGCCTAACAACTTATGCTACATTTATTAACGACTACAATGGTTTTTCATGGTTTTTTCTCCTAGACTTTTTCTCATAAATGATTTGACATCTTCATTATCTAATAATTTTAACTTTCATAGCTTTACTACTATACTTTAAGCAAATTTCTTTAACTATCTTATTTATTCTAAATTTACCCTATAATATGATATCATTATCATTCCCACCAAAATTCATGTCACCAATAGAATCCTTAGGTAGAAATAGAACACATACCAGCTAAGTTTGAGTTAAGGGAGGTAGAACCTGGATTTTGTATTTCTTAAAGGCGACTTGCTCTGTTCTGCACCTTGACCTTCAAAAATGTCAACTAGTATATTTTTCCCACCTTCCATGACCCATTTGAATGCCTTTGATTCATTGAAAATCACATCTCCGCATAAGAACACTTTTTGCATTACTGAAGTATGTCTTGTATGCCTTTCTATTTTCACTCTAGCCAATGAAAATATACTTCTTGCCTTTGTCATCAAGCTTCTTTTTTTCTCATTCATAATATGAGAATATGCTACACAATAAAAAATTTTTCAAGTGACTAACATTTGATTGGTTGTAACTCCATACCTCTTCAAGTATCATGTTCATGGCACTCCTTGTGGGACTCAAATTTAACACATGCACGCTCCATTTAACTATTTTAACCCAAATGATTTAGGTAGATCTTTTACCTTTAGCATGATCCATATTCATAATCACTAAGTCATTTCGTTTTGCAACTCTGTTTTGCTATGGCGTATATGTTGTCTTCAATTGATGTTATATCCCATTTTGCTCACAGAACTCGAGAAGCTCCTTGGATGTGTACTCTCCTCCTTTATCCGTATGCAAAATCTTGATATGTCTGCTAGTTCGGTTCTCAACCAATGCCTTGAAGCTTTTAAACATTGTAAAAGGTTTTGATATTTCTTCCAAAAAATATACGCTTGTTTTTATACTATAATCTCCAGTAAATGTAAGAAATTTTTTCTTATTTCCATTAGATCAAAGGTCAATAAGACCACATATATTAAAATGCACCAAATCTAGCAAACCTTTCACTCTCTTGGCTTTACCTTTAGGAAAAGGAGTTGTATGTTTATTTCGATAACATGGCGTTCACATATTTGATTTGGTAGGTTTATGAATGGTAATCCTATCACCGTCTTCTTTCTATGCAGCAATCTTAAACTATCAAAATTTAGATGTTCATATCTAAGATACCATAACCAAGAGTCCTCATTCTCAATTGTATTAAAACATGGTAATGTCTCGTGATGCATATGTAGTAGAAACGTAAGATTCTTTGTCATCCTCATATTTGTAATGAGACATATTCGGTTATCTTGAATTCTACAACATCCTTCTTTGATATTTATTTCATAGCCTTTGTCTTGTAATTGCCCCAAACGTAACATATTATTTTTCAATCTAGGAACATAGTAAACATTGGAGATGAATGAATTTTTTTCATCTTTGGTTTTTATCAACACCTTTTCTTTTCCTTAATGGGAATTTTAGAATTATCTCCAAACTTAGCCATGGATTGAAATTTTTTATCTAATTTAACAAATAAATTTCTCTCTCCACACATGTGATTACTTGAGCTCGTGTCTAACTACGACACATTTTCATGCATTTCTTCATCAACATAACATACTAAAAGAAGAGATGTATTAAGGGCATTATCACCATCTTCTTTGGTAGTATAATTTTCATTATTTTCTACGCATTCAAATTGATAGTGATCATATTTTCCACAACCAAAGTATTTAACATGAGATTTACCCCTACTGTGTCATCTATATTGTCGATGGCCTTTGCCTTTTCCTTGATTCTACCTCTACCTTTGCCTCTTAAGGTACTTTCATTTTCTTCTGATTCTTCAATTTCCACATTCCAACCTATACATACTCCAAGTCTGCAACCTTTGTAACCTCTTCCTCGACCTCTTCCTTTGTTTGTGCTTGATCTATTCTCTATTGTCGACTTTACTAGAAAAGCTTGCTCTATAGGTGCATTTTGATTTATTCTTTTTTCATGGACTATTAACAATCCTATTAGTTCATCTATCGACGTCTCTGACAAATCCTTTGACTCCTCCATTGCATAAACAAATGCTGAAATTTTTTAGTTACAATGCATAAAATTTTTCAATGATGATAACGTCAATGACAGTAGCCCATTCATCCTTAGTTTATTCATCAAGCCAATAGCACGAATAAAATAACCTAAAATTGATTCATTTGACTTCATATGCAAATTGTCAAATTCAAATATGAGGACTTGAATACAAACTTTTTTACTTTTTCTACACCCTGATAGGTTGTTTGTAAGGAATCTTATGCTTCCTTTAAGGATTCTGTTGCAATAATCCTCTCTAGAATTAGCTTATCCACTACATTGTGGATAAACAATAATGCGTTCAAATCTTTCTTGAGATTTTCTCTCAACTTCTCCTTCTGAACATCTAAGAGAGTTGAAACTTCTTTCAGGTTTTTAGGATCCGAGAATCCTTTCTCCAAGATATTCCAAATCTCCTAAAAACTGAACATTACTTTCATCTACATGCTAAAATGATCATAATTTTGACCATGAAAACATGGGACCTACGGTAGAATAAACTATCCGTTATTCACTATCAGTTTGCACTGTTGATTCCTATACTATCATTGATAGCCTAGCTCTAATACCACTGTAGGAATCTTGGTTCTACAACCACAATTGAGCCACACTGGAAAAAAAATAGAAAACTAGAAGAGGAAAAGAGGAGAGAGGATAAAAAGAAAAAAACTTATCTTATTGAGGCAAAATTAAAAGAATCTTTATAACTAGACTTTTCTATATTCTTGGCTTGATGCCAAAATACTAACTAGAGACACCTACTCATAACCCATGGAAATGCATCCTGGAGAGCAAATCATACTTCTCTTAATATACATAAATTCTATGCATACTTGGAGTTGGATTGCTCAAAAAAACATGAACTATTATAACGCAATATGTGTCTTGTTTGTTGTAAACACAATAAGTAAATTAAGCATAACTCATGTTTTGATGATTAATAATCCAAATTTGAGAACTCTAAGGTACAAATAAGTGCATTGAAACATTTCCAGTTAGAACTTTTGAAATACAAGCAATGACAGATCAAATCATAAAGTCAAGTTGACTCAGGCTTGCCTTAGGTCAAGTAGATATCCAAGTCGACTCCATGATCGACTTTAATCATCAACTGTTAGACAGCACTGAAATTACGAATGTGTGAGGAGGCCAAATCGGAGTGGAAGTCGACTGACGGATCAAATCATAGAGTCAAGTTGACTCAGGCTTGCCTTAGGTCAAGTAGATACCCAAGTCGACTCCATGATCGACTTTAACCATCAACTTTCATATAGTGCTGAAATTGCGAATGTGTGAGTAGGCCAAGTCACAGTGAAGTCGACTTTACTTGCGACTTGGGTTAAGTCACAACCTAAGTTGACTTTGCATATGAATTAGAAGGCTTTTGGCCTTTGACACTAAATCTAAAGAAGTCAAGTTGCATCCTAATTCGACTACAACATGCGACTTGGGTGTGTCATAAAATCAATAGCAAATCAAGTACAATTTATATTTTGATGATTAACAATCCAAATTTAAGAATTCTAAAATACTAACAAGTGTGTTGAGTTGATTCAAGTAAGTAATTTTCAAATATAAGTCACAAAAGACCAAATTTCCGAATCAAGTCAACTCAAGCATTGACTTAGGTCAAGTTGATACCCAAGTTGACTCTAGGAACAACTTCAACCGGCAATTTTTTGACAACACTAAAATTGTGAACATGTGAACAAGTAAAGTCGCAACTGAAGTTGACTTTGATGCGACTCAAGTCAAGTCACAACTCAAGTCGACTTCGTAATCAACTTGGATAAATATTAAGGACTCTGATGTTGAATCTAAAGAAGTCAAGTTGCATCCCAAGTCGACTCCGACGTGCAACTTGGGTGAAGTCCCAGATGAAGTCGGTTCAATCTTGCAACTTAGGTTAAGTTGCAACTCAAGTTGACCCCAACTTTTGACTTGAACATAAGGGGATTTAAAACAAGCAGTATCAAGCTCAAAGATCAATTAGAAAAAGTTCAAGTAACTCACACCATGTTACCACAAAGACAAATGTCACATATTAATTGAGCAAGATACCTACTACATAACTAAGATAAAACAAAGAATACATTTTAAAGTATGACAAATGTCAAGTCAAATAAAGGAGAACAAGAGCATACATGTCGAGGCATTGAATCCATGAAGTGTTAAAGTTCCAAAGATCATATTATATAGTGAAGTACCCAAGTCGACTGTATGTACAACTTGAGTTAAGTCTTAGACAATTGATCCCAGAATTGAACTAGAAGCTATAAGCAAGGAAAGAGGGTTATCCAGAACCACTATAATTTCTTGTCTTTGTTATCTTAGCTTTGATTGTTTTATTACTCTCCACGTTCTCATTCAAGGAGACTTAACTTTAAAGGGGTTAGCTTTTAAAATATAAAAGAAAGTTAAAAGAACCCAATTCAATCCTCCCTTAGGTTTTGCTATAAACTTGGGACTATCAGGGTGAAGTCTCAGATGAAGTCAACTCAATTGCACAACTTGGGCACTACAAACGTAGAGTTGAAGAATAGTGAAGTTTCATGTATACGATGGGTACTGAAGTCACATATCCAAGTCAACTCGATATGCGACTTGGGTCATACAACTCAAGTCGACCCCAGTATTCGACTGAATCAAGTTGAAATGTTGATGTCTAAGTACATGAATCAAGATGAAGAAGAGTACATCTCAAGTTTGAAAAATTTTGAGACAAATGAAGCTAAAACTTAAAGAGATAAGAGCAAATATGTCAAAGAACTTGATTCATGAAGTCTTGAAGTTCCAAAGAGCATATTGTATAGTGAAGTTACAACCTAAGTCGACTTTGCTTGTGACTTGGGTCAAGTTCCAAACCAAATTGACTCTTAGATGAAACTTGAAGCTGAAAGCTAGAAGGAAACCTTTGGAAAGGAAGTACGGAAGACCAAAGTTGCAACCTAAGTCAATTCCGGCTCATGACTTGGGTGAAGTTACACCCAAAGTCGACTCCAAGTGAGACTTGGATCATAATGTTCAGAAAATTCAAACATTGTCGCAATTAATGCACGCACCTACCTCCTAACATTCGAAATAACTCCTCTATTATTTAAATCACGTTAAGTGGAGTGTAGAAGGTTCGCTAGAGCATTTATTGGGCCTTCACCTCTCCATAAGTGATCATTAAGTGCTCCAAAAAGAAGAACTGTAATATTCATTGCAAGTGTTGAAGTTTCTTATCAATGTCAAGTCTGACCAAGTTCTTCTCTATATTGAAATGTTCTCTACACAATCTATAATGTATAGAGATTTCTTTTAATTCATTTTCTTATCTTATTACTTAGCTTAGTGTTAAAGACTAGAGTCAAGTAAAGACAAATAGTGTACGGTTGAAGTATGATTTACCGTCCACTTGTGTTGTTTTATAAATGTCTCCTAGAGCTATAATCTAGAAGAGAGTAAGAGCTCTATGTGTATTGCAGATTGATATAGTAGAAGCGAAAACACCACTGTGTGTTCTTGAAAGAGTAAAATAGGGAGAGTTGTCTCAAACTACTATAATTTCTTGTGTTTGCTGATCATTGTCTATTTACTCTATTTCTTTCTTTGTTTTCATTCAAGGGGATATAGTTTGTAAGGAGTTAAGTTTTACAATTTTGAAAGAACCTAATTCACTCATACTCTCTTGAGCTTTTCCACAAATTCGGGACGAAGTAGGGTTACTCTACCCACAAGTGAAAGGACCTCCAGCTGGATCGAGGATGACGTAAGACTAGTAATGAGTAATGCCGAAGCAATGAACTCTCTATTTATGCATTAACAACTACTGAGTACGACAGAGTGTCTTCTTGTTATACTACCAAGGTGATATGTGGCACTTTAACCTCAATATATAAGGGTACTTTGACAAGCTGCGTGTATGTCTAATTAAAATGCTCATTTTAATCGAAGAATACATGCCAATCAAGTAATAAAGAATAACTACAGTATCATTCTCATAAGGATTGTGTTTAAACATAGTACTAACTCAAATTCCAATTATCTTAAGTGAATTAGCAAATTAAATGAGAATTGTATTGAAAGAACTCAATCAAAACTAAACTTAATAAAGTATTAAATGATTAAAAGTGGGATGACTACTAAAGAGATTGCCTTGGGATGGTTAAAATGGATGAGAGTATGAATTTGTTTAGTCATAGCTATATTAAATTGGTTCCTTTCTAAGTTAGTTGTGCAGAAGTTACTAATTTAGGTTTATTTATATTCATATATGTTTTTCAACACATACAGACCTAATCATGTTTTAGTTATTTGTTATATTCTCATGTAGCTAAGTAAATGAAGGTTGATAACCACATAACCTAACTACAATTACACAGGATTAATAGGTTTATTGCTATCCATATTAATATCCAACGATTAAAAGTAGATGGAAACATGTGCCTTCTATATAGATCTCATTCAAATCTCACTTTCTCAAGCATTAATCTAAATATTCAATCATTTTACAAGATTACGAAGCTTATAAACGCATTAAGCATGATAATAAGGGTAATCTCATGTAACATAAGTTACAACACAAATTATTTTTTCATTCAAACATAAAGAAATTAAATAACATAATTTATGAAGTCAAATCATCCATATCTCCCATCGTAAGGAGATTTATCCCGAAAATATGATATCAAATTCCTTCAATATAAAATTTACAAACATCCTAAGGAAAGAGAATAACAAAAATAAGAAGAGAAAAAAGAAGAAGAAGAAGAAGAAGAGATGAAACTCAATGAATTTGTAGTGGACAACTTGGCCTCCTCTTAATCTTCTCTCCTTTCTTTGAAGCCTTCATTTTTCTCCTCATTTCTCAACAGCCATGAGCCCTAGATCTTTTCCTTATCAACCCCTAAAAGAATTATTGGTACCCCATTGCAATTGGAGTGAGACACGCGGAAGATTTTGCATGTGGAGGGTCTGGTGCAGTAGCACTAACAGGGTAGAGCCATGGTGCTAAGCTATCTATGGTAGTTATGAAAGCTATCTATAGAGAATTCCAAAATGACATTTGCTGAGGTTAGAGCGCCAGTGTAACTGCCTGGATTTTCATATATTACTTAAAATGATTCCATCTCATTCATCCTTTCACTTGATCATCAAATCCATGAGCAAAATCATCTTCTTTCACCTACAACAAAGGGTAAAATAAGTAAATGCATTCATAAATGATCCAATAAAATTACTCACAAGTTAAAATGACCTAATTTGCATGGAATTGAACTCAAAATGCATGAAATGCAAAAACGATGAAAGCTAATCCAAAATCTATGCAAATTCACATCATTCTCTTAAACTAGCATTCAAAATGAATATTAAATGAGCATTGACAACTCTAATTTTATAGAGTTATCATGCTTCTCAAGTCTGAAGGATGAGAAGAAATATTTTAATTAGAGAGTCATAAACCTTCAAATGCTTGTTATAGAAAATATATCTAAAATGCTTACTAGGTTTTTAAAAATTATTAATGCTTTGAAAAGCCTAGGAAAGATAATTTCTGAATATGAATAGGTCATGAAGCTTTCGAGAGCTCTATTTGAATCTTGGACCCCTAAGATTACTACAATTGAAGAGATAAAAGATCTCAACACACTGAAGTTAGAAAACCCAATCAGCTCACTCATATCTAATGAGATGATTAAAAAAAGAAATGAAGAGCATCCCAAAGAAAAAAGAGTCATTGCTTTAAAAGCAACACAGAGCTCAAATGAATCCACCTCATTGTCACAAAATGAATATGAGAAAATTGCTCTTCTCATAAGAAAAATCAGAAGATTCGTAACAAAAGGAAAGAACATCAGCTCCTTCAAAGGTTTCAAGGAGAGGAGCAGAAGAGAAAAGAAGAAAGAAGTAACTATGTATTTTAGATGTGATGGAGTGAGGCATATACAAGCTCAATGTCCCACAATAAAAAGGAACAAGCCTAAAGAACGACAAGAGTTAGTGGAAGGCTTAACCACCTCAACTATTTGAACGAGTAATGAGGAGGTAATTTCTAAATTTGATCATTCTATTTCCAAATACATATATTCCTCCACCCGTGATTGTTTGAAATGTTTTGAATTAGATGAATTTCAACAAATATATGATTCATTGTTTAATGAGACAAAAATCAGGCAAAAAATATACATTAAAGAAAAATAATATGACTCAACCATTATTGTAAATGAAAAGCTAGCCAAGAGAGTCAAATGCTAAGTTGATGAAACCAAAGCTTTGGCAGCTGAAATTAAAAAACTAAAGAAAGAGAATGTAACAATAAATGAATCATTGGTAAAAATTTTAATCTAGGAAAAAGTGTTAAAATGTTTCTCAACATGACGATCTAAACAAGTAGAATATAATAAATCAAATGCTCCAAAGTGGGTTAGATCCCAGGCCAAAGTGACAAAAACTCAAAGCCAAGCTAAAATAACTAGAGTAGCTTGGGTAAGAAGACCAACATGACAATCAAACTACGTATGGAGTCCACCCCCAAGAATTCATGGGCATGCAATTTCTGTAACAAATTTAGTCATAAAATCTATTAATGCTAAATTAAGAAATTTACATAATAAATGAGTTAAATTGGTGTATGTACCAAAGAGCATTGGATTGTGCCTTCTAGACTTGAAAATGTAGACTCCAAATGCTTACTAAACCAAATGGACCCATGAGATGGGTACCAATGAAAGCAAGCAATAGTTGGTTCATGAACAATGGTTGCTCAAGAAAGATGATTGAAAACAAAGCTTTATTTAACAAGCTTAAATGCTACAATGGTAGAACTATTGCATTTAGCAACAATGAGGAAAGTAAAATAAGTGGTAAAAATTGTTGGTCCCGAATTTATGGCAGTTATCCAAGAGGGGAGAATTGAGTATTTTAAAATTTTTTGATTAAACAAAAATTTTTCCTTTTTTGGAATTAATCCCCTAAATGAAACAATCAGTAAGTTGGAGAGAAAATAAAGCAATGAAATAATAAAACATAAATAACCAAGCCACTCCAAGGGATAGAGATTTAAGTAGTTTGGACAACCTCCGCTACTCTACTCTTCCAAGCATACACTAGTTGTGGCTTGGGTTCCATTATTGTATTTCATCTCTAGGGGGGCTTGTACAATCTTAGCAGAAGTAGATGACGAGCTTTACTTCAGTCACACACTACTTTACCTTCACTTGGTTTTGATCTCCAATATCAAACTAAGTGAAAAAAATAAATAATCGATAAATGAAAAGAATCTACACGTTACAAATTTGTGTCGGTAGTTTACAACACTTAGAAGAACTTGCAGAAGCAGTAGATGATTGAGCAAGACAGCTTTTAGCAGATTTAAAGCGTAGTTCTTCTTCAATCTTCCTGTAGACCAACTTAAATGTTAGAGAGGGTGGAAGGTGAGTTCATTCAATATTTTTCCAACCGCATTTATGTTCATTTAATGCTCCTTATATAATGAGAAGTAAATTCGAACATTTGGTGGTAGGTGGTGCACATTAAATATGCCAATGTTTGAATTTTTTCGACCGTTGTGAAGTAAGTCGCATTTAGAGTGGACTTGGCATGAGACTTCATTCAAGTTACATGGTGGAGTCGACTTCAAGTGCGACTTTGGCCTTCAGCTTCCAACTCTAAGTTATAAGTTCAGGTCGACTTGGTTTCGAACTTGACCTAAGTTGTGGGTGGAGTCGACTTCGGATGTGACTTCACCAGTCATTGATTATCTTTGGAACTTTAAGGTCTTGCAATTGATCTTTATGTTGTGTATACTTCCTTTCTTCTCTTGATCTTCATTTTGATGTCCTTGATATGCTTTGTTTTGATTAATCAAAGCAATATACCATTCTCTTAAAAAATTCTTCCGTGTGGCCTTGATTCATGATTGCTTTTTTTTGTAGTCTTATTGTCCATTCTTTAATAAGACATTTTTGAATTAATATGTAGTAGCCATATACTTGAGTTACACGCTTGGGTCGACTTGGACTTCTACTTTACCCAAGTCGCATACTCTGGTCGACTTAAGATGCAACTTCACCCAAGTCTTGTGATGGAGACAACTTGGGAAGCGACTTGACTTTGAAATATTGAAGTCTTCAGCAAGGCTATACCCTTTTGCATATGGAGTCAACTTGGGTTTATGACTTCATCTAAGTCGCAAGCGGAGTCAACTTCGACTGCGACTTGACCTGTCTTTGAGTCCCACTTTCAACTTTGACGAATTTAATGCACTTGAAGTCGATTCTGGAGTCGACTTGGGTATCAACTTGACCATAGTCGATAGCTTAGTCAACTTAGGGTTGCGACTTGACCTGTTATCTTTTGAATTCTGAATTTTTAAACCTTTGGAATACTTAGCAACCTCATTAGTACTTAATTATTTCTCAAATTAAGTTGTTAATCATCAAAACATGTATTGTGCTTAATTTGCCTTAAATTCCAACAATCTTTCCCTTTTTGATTATTGACAAAACCAATTTGAGATATACCTTTTGTTTTCTTTCATAAATGATATGTCATATCTTGTTTAGCATTTAGGATTAACATATAGTGTTTGATATCTCAAAAGTTACATAGCATTGCATATCATGTGATCATGCTTATTCTAAATCAACAATTTGCATAAGAAAACAAGTGCATATCATTCTCAAACAAGTTCATACCATTCATACAAGTTTATATTATTCATACAATCATGTCATTCATACAAAATGATTTTGAAAAGAAAATAACATACATGTTACCCATACCAAAAAAAAATCTAAACTCTAAGCCCTAAGTCCCAATCTCTCTCCCTCTTTTTGTCAATGTATCAAAAGGGGATATAAGGGAAGAGGGATTTGTGGAATTGGAATGCAGTGATAGAGTAGGTGGTCGGGTAGGTTGGTGGAATGGGTTAGGTGCAGGCTTATGAAAAAGGGGACGAGGGAGCCTGAATGGTGGATTCAGCTCTCACGGATTTGCCTCAGTATGGATCAAAGTTAGGGAGGCTTGGGACGGGTCGGCCACAACGACTACCCGAGGCTAGACGATACTTGATCGCCGTTAACTCCCAGTCCATCTTTTCTTGGCGACCATGCATTTCCATCAACACCGAGTGAATAGCCCCTAACTATTATGAAACTCGATCCTCCAGCTGATGTAGATACTCTAAAAAGGTATGAGAGGAGGTGGATTGATTTGGAGATCGAGCATCATGGTTAGTGGCTTATGATCCATGCGGCTAGGGTAACAGGGGAGCTGCAGGAGCTGGAAGCGAAGAATAAACTGGCTCATGGTGGGGTATGTCCTCCCCCTTAAGATAAGCACCGTCAGCTTTGGGCTATTCTTGGAAAGCATTTTCCATCCTCTCTTGTATCCTCTCGGCCCTGAATTCCTCCAAAGTTATCTTCATGTGGGTCAGAAGAGCCCAGTTGATGGCATTCGTTGGTTTTAGAACCTCAAATGATTCTCCTTCCAAGTCAACACAAAAATATGTCATGATTTTGGTGATCCACATCCCATATGGTAATACACCTCATGGATTCTCTTTTTTAAGTTCCAGGGCTTCCAAAGCAATCTTCAGAGACAAACTTTCACCTTGTTGGCAACTTTTCATAATATTTTGATTTTTTATGGGTTCAACTAATTCTGGCCCTCGCCCTTTGGATAAATGTAATGTGCAATAAGTAGCCTGAGAACCCGTAGCCTAGGAAACAAGTACATATAATGCAAAATTTGATTCCCGGGTGGTACTTGTTACTGTTTGTGAGTTGATTGTACATCTGTGTAAGTGACAACCCTTCTGGAATTGATTCATTGACTCTTGGTACCCCCAAAATGGTGGCAATCCGATTAATGGCATGGGACTTGCTAATTCCATGCCCAATTCCTAAATTTATCCCAAGCCCATTTACTTGCATGTTGAGATACTCCTGATACCAAGGATAGTAGAACAGTCAGGTTAAATCAGGATATACTTTGTCATCCTCTTTGAGCAAACCTGTCCATCCTTGAAAATCCAAAAGCTCTTTTATCCCAAATTCATATTCACTTAAAAACTTGAAATTAATGATTTTTGGGACAAAAATCTTCCATTCATAAAAATGCCTGTAGAACCGACTATGTAGCCATTCGATTCTAAAGTAATCAGTAGACATTTTCAGAACTTGGCCTCTCTGGGTGGGTGTGCCTTTCCTCTTTCCACCTACGTCAGACCCACTACTTGATTCCTCATTTAGTTCCTCTTCTCTAGGAGCGGATGTGGAAGGGTTACCTATTTGGAACTGTACCCATCGCCCCAAGGATGCTGTGGTTTTTTTTTGGACCCACTTAGATGAAGTCTGCTGCCGTTGTGGCATTTCCTCTCCGGTATTGGATTGAGACGGCCTAAAAATTGGGGGTTTGGCGGGTTTTGAAACGGCTTTGGATGCCTTGGATTCTAGTTGATGGATTCTAGATGTAGCAAATAAAGAGATGGATGATTCTTAGGGGATTTTGAGGGAGGCAAGAGCTTGAGAGAGAGAGAGCTTGAGAGAGTAGAAGTGAGAAATGAAGAAGAGATGAAAAAATGGCTCCAGCTCCGGCATTTTGACGAGGCAGACGAAACGTCACACCGGAATTGACTTGAACCTTAACCAAAGTCGATTTTGACCCCTTAGAATCAATTTTGGTGAAGTCGACTTGGACTGTCTGAAGT
The DNA here is from genome assembly GCA_035584095.1 of Annona squamosa. NCBI lineage: Eukaryota > Viridiplantae > Streptophyta > Magnoliopsida > Magnoliales > Annonaceae > Annona > Annona squamosa. The sequence continues at coordinate 45,948,273 of JAXCLR010000073.1, forward strand.
CAATTTAGGCTGTCCAGAGTCGACTTGGCCTCATCGACTTGGGACTCTACATTCTTTCAAGTTTGCTCTCCCTATCTAAATTCAAAATTTCATGTTTCTAATTAATGTCAATCATACCCATATCATTTCTAATTTTGTAGAATGGTTCTTTCGCCAATGGTTTGGTGAAAATGTTTGCAATTTGGTGCTCAGTTTTAACATATTCTATGCAAAATCATGATTTTCAGCATGTTCCCTAATAAAATAATATCTCACATCTATATGCTTAGTTGTAGAATGCATCACAAGATTTTTTGTTAAAAAAATTGCAATGGTATTATCACATCTAATTGGTATATCCCTATAATTAATACCATAATCTTTAAGTTGTTGTTTCATCCAAAGTAGTTGGGCACAATAGCACCCGGTTGGAAATATATTCGGCGTCCACAGTAGATAAAGCAACACTAATTTATTTTCTTGAAAACCATAACATCATCATGTTTCCAAGAAACTCACATGTTCAACTAGTACTTTTTCTATTAACTTTGTAACCGGCAAAATCTGCATCCGAGTAGCTGATTAGATCAAATGTTGAATTCTTTGGATACCATAATCCTGGATTAATAGTATTGATTAAATATCTAAAAATCCTTTTTACAGCTATTATTGATGAAATGTTTGATTTTCTTTCCTTCCACAGTTCCTACGAGGTCTTTTTCAAGATTGCTCTTATGGAGACTCGATTTAGTACATGACATGCCATACTTACAACTTCCCCCAAATTTTTTTCGATAATTTACTTTCATTTAGCATAGTTCTAGTCATCTCTTGTACTGTTCTATTTTTTCATTCAATTACCCCATTTTGTTGAGGAGTTATTGGTGCAGAAAATGTGTGGTGAATTCCTTTCTCATTTTAAAATTTTATAAACCGTTTATTTTTAAATTCACTACCATGATCACTTGTAATAGATATGATTGTGTTTTGCTTTTCATTTTGCACCAAATTTGAGAAAGTAACAAATATCGAGAAGGCTTCATCATTGTTAGCTAAAAGTATTATCCATATAAATCTTGAAAAATTATCAATTATGACAAATACATACTTTTTCCCATAAAAAGTTAACATGTCTGATGACCCGTAAAGATTCATATGTAGTAGTTCAAGTGGCCTAGTTGTTGAAATTTTTTTTTTAGTGAAAAATAACATTTTAGGTTGCTTGGATAATTGACATGCTTTGCAGATTTTGCCTTTATCATATTTAAGTTTTAGCAATCCTTCCACTAGGCTCTTTCTTCACAAGGTCTTAATATTTGACATATGTATATGCCCAAGCCTTTTATGCCATATCTATGGATCGTTTTCAATGGTTATAAGACATTTTCTATCAAATTCATCAAGACAAACCAAATACACATTTACATGTCACTTACCACTCAAGACTATGTGATCTTTATCAAAAATATTGCATATAGAGGATTCGAATATAACTTTATAGCCTTTATTACACAGTTGACTAATGCTCATTAAGTTGTATTTGAGTCCCGCAACAAATAGTATATCCTCAATATATGCATTTAAAATTCTATAAATATTTTATTTACCTTTAATTATATCTTTTTCATTATTTTCAAATGTAACATTCCATTCATTACAGGATTTGGTCTTGTGGAATAGTCCTTTTTCTCCTGTCATATGTCTTGAGCAGCCACTATCTGTGAACCACATGTTGCTGGCCTTTGCTTTAAGATATACTTGCAAAACAAAATTATGTAGAACTTATCTCTTTGGCACCTATTTTATGGGTTTATTTGGGTTAGTGAGCCATCGAAGTTTGCGTTGTTCTCTTCAGGAAGGTATAAATCCAATGCTCTTTGGTACCCAAACCAATTTTGTAACATAGTTGTGCAATTTCTTTAATTTACACTGAAAAATCTTACAACCCATTTTGATACAAAAATTGAATGCCCCTAGAAGTTTTAAAGTGGGAATCCATGTAGTTCCCAAACTAGTCTTTTTTGTCCAAGCCACATGATTCATTTTTTATTTGGTTTTTAACAGTCCTTGGAATTAGATTTGCTACATTCTCCTTTCTCAAATGTGGAATACTCAAGTCCTCTTTTGTTATTCTGGGCAGTCATATTTAGGAACATTTTGACACTTTCTCCTGAATTAGAAAACTTTACTAATGATTCATTTAATGATTCAATTTTTTTCTTTAGTCTTTCTATCTCATTTGTTAAGGTATTCTTTTTATTTGTTAGGTGGTTGACCTTTTCAGCCAGCTTTCCATTCACAATAATTATTGAGTCATATTGTCTTTTCTTGATTGTGAATTTATTTCTCAGTTTTTTATTTCATCATACAATGAATCATATGCTTGTAGTAGTTCCTCTAATTCAACATATTTAAGGCACTCGTTTGTAGAAGAAAAAATTGACTGAATTTTTAGTTTCGAAGTTACGTTTTCACTGCTTGTGCTGTTTGTTGAGGTAGTTTGTCCTTTTAAGATTTCTATTGTAGCAAGGAAAAAGTTGTTTTCTTCCTCCATCGTGGCCAAGCAACATATCCTAGCACAGTTTGCAAATTTATTATCTTCATTCGATGAGTTGTTTGTTGTGGACGTTTCTTTATTTACGTACATCCCTCTTTCTCTAGCTTTCTGAAACTTTTGTTTTTTCTTCTCTCGTCATTCATTTGTCTTATTTTTCTCTGGTGTGGGACATTGAGCTTGCATATGTCCCACTCCTCCACACTGGTATCAGTTAGTTATCTCCTTCTTTTTTTTCTTTCCATTTCTCTCCTTGAATCCTTTAAAAAATTTTCCCTTTCTGACAAATTTTTTGAATTTTTAGGTGAGTAAGGCAATCTCTACATCATCATTTTGAGAAGATGATGTAGACTCATCTGAATTTGCTGCAGCCCTCAAAGCAATTGCTCCTTTGCCTTTATGTTGCTCCTCATTTCTTCTCTTTATAGCTCATGTGACATGAGTGAGCTGATGAGATCCTCCAGCCTTAAGGTGTTTAAATCCTTTGCTTCTTCAATGGTCATGATCTTTGGATTCCATAACTCAGGTAGAGCCCTTAGAATCTTCATGACCTGCTCAGATCCAGAAATAGCTTTCCTGAGACCTTTTAGTGCATTTGTAATCTTTGAAAATTTACCAAATATTTCAAATATGTTTTTGGCTTCAAGCATTTTAAAGTTTTTTAACTCTCTAATTAAAATATTTCTTCTCATTTCTTGGACTTGAGAAGTTCCCTCATAGATAGATCTTAGTGTATCCTATATTTCTTTAGCGGTTTAACATGCGGATACTCTATCATATTCAGAAGTGGTAAGAGCACAAAAGGAGTTCATGACTTTGGGATTGATTTTTACAGTTTTGACTTCCTCCTCAGACCATGCAGATTGGTAAGACAACACCATATTGGATAGCAATCCAAGAATCTATATCCGTGGTCATGATAAGCTATTTCATTCTCAACTTCCAGTAATCGAAGTTACTCCCATCAAAAAGTGGTGGCCTTGTAAATGATTGACCTTCAACAAATATAGGGGTGAAAGTTTCTTGAGATGCCATTAGTAAGATCTCTTTGGTTTAAACTCAAAGGCCTGCTCTGATACCACTTGTTGGTCCCGAGTTTATGGTAGTTACCCAAGAGGGGAGGGGTAAATTAGGCATTTTAAAATTCTTTGCTTAAACAAAAATTTTCTCTTTGTTTGGAATTAATCCCCTCAATGAAATAATCAGTAAGTCAGTTTTGATCTCCAATATCAAACCAAGTGGGAAAAATAAATAATCAATAAATGAAAAGAATCTACACATTATAGATTTGTGTAGGCAGTTTACAACACTTAGAAGAACTTCTAGAAGCGGTAGATGATTGAGCAAGGCAGCTTTTAGCTGATTTAAAGTGCAGCTCTTCTTCAATCTTCTTGCAGATCAACTTAAATGCAAGAGAGGGTGGAAGGTGAGCTCATTCAATGTTTTTCTAACCACATTTACGTTCATTCGATGCTCCTTATATAATAAGAAGTAAATTCAAATATTTGGTGGTAGGTGACTCACATTAAGTGCACCAATATTCGAATTTTTCTGATCGCTGTGAACCAAGTCGCATTTGGAGTCGACTTCGCATGGGACTTCGTTCAAGTCGCATGGTGGAATCGATTTTGGGTGCTACTTTACCCAAGTCGCAGACTAGAGTCAACTTTATATGCAACTTTGGTCTTCGGCTTCCAACTCCAAGTTCCAAGTTCAGGTCAACTTGGTCTTGAACTTGACCCAAGTCTTAGGTGGAGTTGACTTCGAATGCTACTTCAATAGCCATTGATTATCTTTGGAACTTCAAGATCTTGCAATTGATTTTTATGTTGTGTATACACCCTTTCATCTCTTGATCTTCATTTAGATGTCCTTGATATGCTTTGTTTTGCTTAATCAAAGAAATATACATTCTCTTAAAAAATTCTTCCGTGTGACCTTGATTCATGATAGCTTTTTCTTTTTGGTCTTGTTGTCTATTCTTTAATAAGATATTTTTGAATTAATATGTAGTGGTCATAAATTTGACTCACACGCTTGTCGACTCGGACTTTGACTTTACCTAAGTTGCATATTTGGGTCGACTTCAAATGCGACTTCACCTAAGTTGTGTGATGGAATCGACTTGGAAAGCGAATTGACTTTGAAATCTTGAAGTCTTTAGCAAGGTTATACCCAAGTCGCATCTGGAGTCGACTTCGGTTTGCGACTTCACCTAAGTTACAAGTGGAGTCAATTTCGATCGTGACTTGACTTGTCTTCGAGTCCCCTTGTTCAGCTCTGACATATTTAATGCACTTGAAGTTGATTCTAGAGTTGACTTGGGTATCGACTTGACCTAAGTCAATAGCTGAGTCGACTTGGGATTACGACTTACCCTATATCTTTTGAATTTTGAATTTTTATACCTTTGGAAAACTTAGAACCTCATTAGTACTTAATTATTTCTCAAATTGAGTTGTTAATCATCAAAACATGGTTTGTGCTTAATTTGCCTTGAATTCCAACAAAGATAACATTTAAAGTATCTCAAATGCAGGCTAAAAAAAGTTTTATTTGTTGAAGGACTCAAACACAATTTAATGAGTATTAGTCAACCATGTGAAAAAAGGTTATAGAGTTGTATTTAAATCATTTATATGCGATATTTTTTTATAGAGATCATATAATCTTTATTGGAAAGAGATATGGAAATCTATATTTGGTATGCCTTGATGAATTAGATGGAAAACATGTAGTAGCCGTTGATAGTGATCTATGGGCATGACATAAGAAATTGATACATATAAATATATTGAATATTAAGACTTCATAGAAAAAGAGTTTTGTAGAAGGTTTGCCACAGTTCAAACATTACAATGATGAAATTTGTAAAGTTTGTCAATTATCCAAACAATCAAAAATATCTTATTCACTAAGAATGAAGTCTTAACTTCAAGGCCACTTGAGTTATTACATATAGATCTTTATGAATCATCCAATATTTTGAGCCTTGGAGGAAAAAAATAAGCTTATGTCATTGTCGATGATTTTTTAAGATTCCCTTGGATAATACTATTAGCTAGCAAAGATAAAATTTTTTCTATATTTGTTAGTTTTTCTAAGTTAGGGGAAAATAAAAAATAAAATACAATCATATCAATAAAAAGTGATCGTGGTGGTGAATTTGAAAACAATTGATTTATAAAAATTTATAATGAAATGGGAATTCACCATACATTTTCTACACCAAGAACTCTACAATAAAATAAAATTGTAAAAAGAAAGAATAGAATCATATGAGAGATGGTTAGAACTATGATAAATGAAAGCAAACAGTCCAAAAAGTTTTAGGGCAAAACCGTAAGCACAACTTTTCATATATTGAACTGTGTTACTATTAGAGCAAAATCTTGAAAAGGACCTTATATGAGCTATTGAAAGATAGAAAATTAAATATTTTATATTTTCATGTTTTTAGTTACATATGCTATGTATTGAACAATGGAAAGGATAATCTTGAAAAATTATATGCCAAAAGTGATGAAGCTATATTTCTTGGCTACTCCTCCAATAGCAAAGCATATAAAATTTTCAACAAAAAAACTCAAGTTGTAGAAGAGTCTATGCATGTCATTTTTGATAAATTTAACACAACTTCAAAGAAAGAGAATGAGCTTAGTGATGCAAATGATCTATCAAAGAACTTTGGAAAGCTGTAAGTGTGAAAGCAAGAGGGAGAAGAGCTCAAATAAGATCAAATTGAAGATCAAGAAGTAAGCAAAGGTAATATTTTCTACAAATCTCCCAAAGATTTGAAATTCTAAAAAGACTATCTGATTAAGCAAATCATAGGAGACATATATGAAGAAGTGAAAACTAGCGGCTCTAGGTAAAATATATGTGAATATTTTGCATTTGTATCAAAGATAGAGTCAAACTCAATCAAGTTCTTAATGATGAAAACTAGATAGTTGTAATGCAAGAAGAGCTATATAAATTTGAAAGAAATTAATTATAATTTTTAGTCTTTAGACCCAAAATTACACTATTATTGGTACCAAATGAGAATTTATGAACAAATTAGATGAAAGTATATCAGTAATAAAAAAATAACCCAAGACTTATAGCTAAAGAGTATTCACAAGAAGGAATTAATTTTGAAGAATTATGTGCCCTTATAGCTAGATTAGAAGTCCTATGCATATTACTAGTTTTTGGATCTTATATAGTTTCAGATTATTTCAAATGAATGTTAAAAGTTCATTTTTGAATAGATTTCTTAATGAATAGGTGTATATAAAACAATCTCTTGGTTTCGAAGAAAAGGATTAGTCCTAGTATGTAAACAAATTGACCAAAGCTTTGTATGGGTTGAACTAAGTTCCTAGAGCTTGGTATGAAAGACTTAGTAAGTTTTTAATTAATAATAAATTTTAAAGAGGAAAGGTTGATACTACTTTGTTCATTAAATACAAAAAAAAATATTTTAATTTTGCAAATTTATGTAGATGATATAGTATTTAGAGCTACTAATGAAATTTTGTGTCAAAAGTTTTCTAAGTTAATGCAGAATGAATTTGAAATGAGCATGATGGGATAACTCAATTTCTTCCTTGGATTGTTAATCAAGCAATAAAGTGAAGAAATATTTATAAACCAGTACAAGTAAATCAAAGAAATGCTCAAGAAATTTAGTATGCAAAATAACAATGGAGCAAGCACACCTATGAGCTCAACAATCAAAATGGATAAAGATAAAAGACGTAAACAAATAGATCAACGATTATATAGAAGTATGATAAGATCCTTATTATATTTAACTACTTCTAGACCATATATTGTTTAGTATATGCATGTGTTTAAGATTTTAATCAAATCCTAAATTATCCCATATGGTAGCAAAAAGAGAATTTTTAAATATTTGATTAATACTAACAATCTAAGCCTATGATATTCGAAGGGTTAGACATTTAATCTAATTGGCTATTTGGATGCGGATTTTGCCATTACAAAGTGCATAGGAAAAACACTAGAGGAACTTGTCAATTTTTGGAAGCATGATGATCTCATAGATTTCAAGAAAGCAAACTAATATTACTCTATCTATCACGAAAGCTAAATATATAGTTGCTGGTGGTCATTGTGCCCAATTATTATGGATGACACAACATTGAGGGATTATGACATAGAATTTAGAGATATACGAATTAGATATGATAACACAAGTGTTATCTGTTTAACAAAACCCCATATTACAATCTACGACCAAGCACATAGATGTTAGATATCACTTTATCAGAAAATATATTGAAAATCATGACATTTGCTTTAAATATATTAAAATTGAAGATCAACTAGAAGATATTTTCACTAAACCACTAGGAAGTGATTCATTTTATAAAATTAAAAAGAGATGGGTATGATTGATATTGAGGCTTGAATTTGACATGAAATTGTTTGATTGATGCAAATCCAATGAAAGTTGTTGAAATTTGTTATCTATGTAAACATATATATTAAAGTGATTATAAAATATTTTAGGAGAAAAATGGGTAGCAAATAAGATGCATTCACACTTGGGCCAATGAAGCTAAGTCGACTTCAATTAGCTGAAGTCGACTTCAAACCTGACGTAGAGTTTAGAGCTAACCTCACACGAGAGGCTTTTTAGCTTCTATCAAGGTGTGAAACGTCATTTTCTTCCATTATTTCCCTTCCTAAGCTCCAAAAACCCTTTTTCACTTCCCCTCACTAATTTCTCAGAAAAATCTATCACTTCCCTTGGAAATCTTCATCAAATACCTAGAAAATGTTCCTAGGAGAAAACGTACATCAAAGCGAGCACAAGACAAGTCAACTATCTCCATAGGATGTCAGGTCTGGTTTAGGGAAGGTAATCTTTCACCTTCTATCCCTAAAGAGGAAACTAGTAGAGAAGAGGAAGTTGTAGGAAGGAGGAGAGGAATTCTTATACCTAGAGGGCAAGTTTTGAAAATTCTTGATAAATAATTTAGGAATGAAAGGCAACACATCAGATTTTAGAAATATTTCTGTAAGAGAAAGACATTCCCTCCAAAGATTATCGACTTTGCATTTCTAAAAGGATATAAATTTGGGATAGAAGAATTGTTAGACTTTTAAGGATGGACAAGTCTATTAAAGGAAGATAGTAGAATCTACATAGATTTGACTAGACAATCCTACTATCTGTGGATATTGAAGATTTGAAAACCTTTGTCAAAGGAAAAGAAATAGTATTGAGCCAAGGAGCTTGTGTTTCAAGATATTTTGCTCATTTCAATATTAGAAATATCCTAGGTGTGACCTACATGAAGATCCAATTTCAAAGGATTTACACTAACTAGAATGTACAACTGATAGCTCTACAAAAGTGGGGTTATCGATTCTTAATTTTCATAGAGTTTTGAATGCTAGTTAAGAACAACACATAGATTTGCATAAAAATTGCATTAGTTTGCATTAGTTGCATCTTTTTTTATTTATTTTTAACAATTTACACATTTTGAGCATAGTTTGAATTATTAGAGAATTTTAATTTCATCCATTCATTTAAGAGCATGTTTCTCACCTCAGTTTGTGTTGCAAGAACAAAGGAAGTGAAAAAATGAAAGCTCAGAAAAGGATATGAGCATGAGAAAGATAAAGAAAGTGGAATTTCAACCTAGCTAAGTGCTTGAATCGGTGCCCTTGTGCCATATTTTTAAAGCTCTGGCGCTAATAACCAACATACTGGTGTTACAGGAAAATTCTAGTGACAATAGAAGAATCCATAAAGTTGACGCCCTTATGCCACTTCGTACGTGTGAGCTGTTCGCATGTGTCTCAAGCTAGGTTCAATAAGGGGTATAAATATATAGTTTAGGGTTTGAGCAAAGCAGCTAGGAGCTCATGGAAGTAGCCACAAGAGGAGAATAAAGAGGACTTTAAGCAAAAGAAAGATTCTGGAGTGAAGATCAATCTTTGGTGGTGGAAACTAGTAAGTTTCATCTCCTCTTTCTTGTTCCTTACCTATTTGTCTCCTTTTTTATTGAGATGAACCTAAATTTGGTTTTTATGGGATTTGATTTCATGATTATGGGCTAAACTCCAATGAATGAGATATTGAGATGATATAGCTCTTAAACTATGTTGATTTGGCTATCCTTATTTTCAGCATGAATATATAATTGTTGTATACATGTATTGTATGGATTTACCTTTAAATGTGGTTTCTAATGCTTTTTACAAGATTAGCTAATTTGTAAAATAATCAAATTGCTAGATTCAAGCTTGGAAGAGATGATTCTAGGCAAGATTTACATGCATGACATAGATTTCTAACCTTGATAAGTTGGAATGTTAAAATGGACAAGAATAAATCATTTAAACTTATGTAATCTTAAACAAGTTATGAGCAAATCAATCCTGTCATACTCATTTACATGGAAATATAACATTAGGGTGTTGGAAAATTAGCTTTATACACGTCGGAAGGCATCTATAAAGACTTATGAACTTCAATTAGTAAATCCCTATATCACCAAGCAAAAAGGAGCCAAATTAATATAGTTTCCAATTTCCCATCCGCTATAATCAACTTTGAGAATCCTTGCTTAATTTTACACATTCCACTCGCCCTTCACTTCATTTGTATTCAAATAATCATTCAAACTCTCTCTCCATCAAAGGTAATTGAATTTTTAAAAGATATAATCAGTTTAACCTATTTCTCGTGGTATCTACGCTTTATTCACTCTCTATTATTTGTATGACACATACGTATGTTAAAACAAACAAATTAACTAGACATATACGCATCTCATCAATAATCAATTAACTGAGAGTAACAAATATCATCCAAACTTCAAGTTTTTGCATTATATGGATTTGTCATTAGAGTGCTAAGGTTACACATTGTACATTGCATATATCCGGAAGGAGGCGGAAAAAACCAGGTAAATCCCCTGAGATATAGAAGGTTACAAACAAAAGGAAAGTCAACTTGCCTAGATTATTTCTTGAAACTTTGGAGCTTAAAAAGGAAAATCCATAAGGAATTCTATCTTATGGAACTTGGATTACAAAATTCCTAGAACATTTTGGGTTAGATTTGGATGGGGAGGTTTATGAGGTTTTGAAACAGACAAATGCTATCATAAAGCCTCCTGACTTGAATGAAGATCGATATTGAGGCATTTAAGGTAGCCCAACACACATGCAAGACTGGAAAGAAGTATTTCACCTGAGCTAGAGCAGGCTGAGGCACCAGTTGAGGGGGAGGCCCCTACTTTAAATGAGCAAGTCCATTCTCTAGTCCCACCCTCACTCATCCCTCAGGCACCAGCCTCACCTGCATCCCATGCTTCATGTTCTCCCCATGGGTTTAGGGCTAGTGATCGGTTTGTTTATTCCTATAACACATAGACCCAGAAAAATGACAATTGAGTCTATGGTCTATGAGCCTCACTTTATGATATTGTATGCTCTGGCATAGTAGCTTAGCTGCATGGTTTTAAAACATATCACACCATATTTAACTTGAGGCCCATTTATAAACCACCAAGAATTTTTTCCTTTTTTTCGATGTGGGATTCAATTTTGGGCTATTATAAGCCCACCAGCTTTCGCCTAGTTGTCCTTGAACTACAACTTCACTCTAGGCTTCTACCTACCATCGTAGCTTTCACTAGCTCAACTCTAAGAACCACATCTACTGGAGGGGAAACTGTTTTAATATACTTATAACACATAAACATAGAAAAATGACCATTAGGACTGACACATAGAACACACAAATCTAAAAAAAGGATTATTAGGCCTATGGTCTGTAGGTTTCATTATGTGATATTGTCTGCTTAGGCTTGGCTGCTCAGTCGCATGATTTTAAAATGCGTCACACCATGTTTAACTTGAGACCCATTTACAAACTACCAAGAACCTTCTCACCTTTTCAATGTGGCATTCTTTTTTAGGCTATTGCAATTCCCCATTCCATCCAACCACATCCAATGCACTCCTTGACTATCTCAAGGCCATGGAGAGTAAGATCCCTTAAGAGCTTGACACTATTAACCTCTCTATCATGGACGTGCATACTAGATAGATAAGATAGAACAAGAACTCAAATATATCAAATATGCCCTTGCCTCAAGCATAAAACACAGTCAACCTATTCCTAACCTCCTAGATTTTGATCTTATCACAAAGAATCTCATTATTCCCACCCTACTATTTAAGACAAGACCTATATTCTTACCCCATATGTTTCCTCCTCTCCACCTCTTCGAGTCCACTTGGATAATGAGTCCTATGCAATCCAACCTTTTATTTTTTTCAAAAAGCTTCCCACATTTTCCCTCTTCCCACATTTCATTTTTGAAGGTTGCCAAAAAGTAGGAAATAGACTTGAGAGAGCTTTTGAGAGTTACATGTTACTTTTTAGGATGGATGGCATGTAATAAGGGTAATTTAATTTTTATTGAAGTATATGTTATTGAATAGCTTAAATTGAATGAATATGCATATTAATCCTCTATCATGTCATCTTATGTCTTATACACATTTATTCATGTCAAACAATGAATGAAGTGGTCTAATATTATTTAAAACTTCTTAACCTAAAATTTATAAGTATTTACAAATAAAAAAGGATTAATTTCAAATTAATTTTGTCAATCATCAAACTTCTATTTTCTGCACCACTTTCCCTAAGCTATTCTTCTTGTTATAAAGTCGCAAAGAACCCAATCATCCAATTGCAAAAAATAACAAAATACAATGCCAAATTTTCAATACCTGCGAAACCACTAGTAGTCTAATACTAACAATAGAAGAAGAGATTTTGGGTGCGTTGTTGGACTGTAAGGAGTGCCAACGCTGACAGAGTGCTTTTAAGTGTTCCTATGATTCTTGAGAGAGTGGAGGCAGGCTGATCGGGTTCGTTGGGATCGGATCATCCACTATTGTGACGAAAGCAAGCTTTCAGGAACGAATCAGTTCTTACGAGAACTTTGTTGGGTGCTCACATGAGGTCTCACAAGGCTTCCAATCCAGCTAAAGTGGGTGATCAGCTGCAGGGGAGTAAGGAGGGTGCTTTTGCTGCTGATGGTAGTGTGCGCATGTTAGGACCTGGCTGAGCTGGCCAGTTACAGAGTTGGCTAGTGGCTTTTTGCCATCGAGAAGTGCTTATAAATAGGATCCTAGTTTCAATGAAAATGTTTTCACAATAGGCTGCATGTGCAAATGCTGGATCGGCCATTCATCTAAAATGTGTGGTTGAGATACATAGGGGCAAAATGGGAATTTTTCTTTCCATACACGCACGTGTAGGAGGTTGGTTCACAGGTCGCTTGCTTGCTAAGGATGCCTCCTAGTATAAGTCGATGATAGAGAGAAAAAAAATCGACCGAAAAAAGAAATGATGAGGAGGAGCACGAGTGGAAGAGAGTGATAGAGAGAGAGAGAGAGAGAGAGAGAGAGAAGAAAGAAGAGGGAAGAAGAAGTGAGGTCGATGATCACCCACTCCGCCATTCAACATTGGGACTATCACTAGAGAAGAGAAAAGTTAGGAAAAGCTGTCAGATGTAACTGTCGACAAAGTTGACCTTAAACTCTTTGGCCCTTTTTGATTCCTACTTAAATCCATGCATCTAAGTGATGACTTAGTAAAGATCTACATGCATTCAAGGTCTTGTGATGAAATTATGTGGATATGGTGAAGATCGAAACCAACCCTAATCCTAAACTAAAGATTCAAATGTAAAGGGATGTCATTTCCTTAGGGCTTTTGTTTAGAGGTTGCTTAGGGGATTTATATGCTTAAACCAAGCAAAGATAAGGAGAACCGAGCTCAAATCAAGCTGTGTGATGGGTCGTAATATGGTAGCCCTGATTTATAGGGCTAGGACAAGATGAAAACATTGAACACTAGCCAGGAGTGGTAAACTACATGATAAAATTTATCATAGCATTTTCATTTGACCATTTTAGTGTGAATTTTTTAGATTGATTCTGGAGACTAGCAAGAAGTTTTAGTTCAAATTGAAAATTTAAGCTTTGAAGCTGCCTCGTTGTAAAACGTTTAGCTCACTTGGCAAGCATAATAAATTTCAAGGGGCTTAGCATAATGTGTTGGTGCAATTTTTTAAAAAATTTTATGAGCTATTTTTTTTACTAATTTATAAGTTGTTTTAGAGCAACACATTATAAGGCATATTTGAGACATTAAATTTTTCATTGGTGGAACTGACATCCTTTATAACCGAGCACAATGTTCTTACCTTCCTGCATAATTACCTCCACGATATAGAAGATTATAATTTTCCATTATCAAAGAAGCTGATGCCATGAAACAAGGTTTGAATGCTAACAATAGAGTTTAGACCTAAAATTATGCCCTAGGAAAAATCAAAACATTTCAAGTAACAAAAACTCTGAATAGAAATTGATAATAATAAAAACTTAAGGAAAGAATATTGGTGAACTTTGGAATGCACAAAAATATTGAGCTATTGATTTTAGTTATAATATTTCGTGCATGAGCTGTGACATTTAATGAGGTTTTTTTTGCTTTTGATGAAGGCAATACTCTTTTTTGTTTTTTATTGGAATTTATTCCTGCTAGATATCTTCTGTTTTCATTTGTATTTATTTTTTTAGTAGTCATCCATCCCCGTTTTCTAGGAGAACTTGTTCCTACTCAATATGTTAGGCATTTTTGTTTTTCTTCTAGTTAATTTCTTCGATGACAGATATGTCATCTTGATGTTTTGCGTTTTGATTTTTTTGTTTTATATTCACGTAAGTTGTAGAATGTTTTCTTTTTAGTTTATTTTTTTGGTTAAAACATGTATCATGTTTATGTTATGTTAGGCTTAATTGATTTTGATGTTTCAGTGAGATCGTTCTATGTAGTTTGCAGCCATGAGTGGAATAAGGGTTGACTATCATTATATAATAGATGGTTTATTTTGATTGGTTTAGTTGCTGTCAAGTTCATCAATCACCTATTTTTTGAGTTCTCATTTGGTGTCATTTTAATTTTTGTTCTAGTTGTGGCCTTTTGTTTTAGTGTTAAATGTAATAGTTGGTCTAATTTATACTTAGAAGATTTAAAATCCTATACATAGTTTTAATATTCCTTTTCATAATAGCTTGAATAAGATACTAACTATATGATTTTTTCGCATTTCAGTTTGCAAAATGAGAAGAATTAGTATCACACTAAGCATTGTAACAAAATTGAAAATCCAATAAGCCAATAACTTCATTCATTCAACCATTCCTTTCCAAGTATTAAACAGATTACAACCCTTTATTTTCGTAGATTCTTGGAAGAAACACAAGATGAATACATAGAAAAGTAATAAAAAATCACTCCACTCTACAAAACAAGGCTATCCAACTTAAACATATCCATTAAACACAAATCGTTCCAAAGTAAATTAACCTTTATTGCTTACATATATACATTATTTACAGGGAGAGCATTAGGAATCTATTATTCCATCAGATCCATTTCCATCTTTATTCTTTTTAATGTTCAAGCCTGTAAGATGCAATTAGAGTTGTTCAGGAAGATATAAAAGTCTTTGATTTACATAGAACATGACTCAAGGTCAACAAGAACATGCAGGGGGACTAGCTAACCCACTTAGGCAGAAGCAAAAATTTTGCAAGAATTTGGTAAATTTGAAAAAAATTATATGAAACAATCAACCAGAATTAGAAATTTTAGTTTTCAATAAGCTTACTTTGGATTGAGAAAGATTCTAAAGTTCCATATATTTTGCACATAGATTATATCAAAAGTATTCATGCTGGTCTAAGGTAACTTATTCAAAGATGACTTGCTTATTTCTATTTTTGTCCTAGTTTACTGAGATCTTGTCACTTAGTTATATCAAGCACTACTTAAAGTAAATATAACATTCTTTCTTTTGGAACCAATGTGGAAATAAACCTATTATGTTGCCTATTTGTTATTTGCTGAAAGTTCATCTATTTGGTTAATATCTTATTGATTTTTGGGCAGCAAAATAGAACTTTCATTATGGTTCCCTTTCAAGTCAATTATTGATTCGATTTTTGACCTTTCCTTTCCTTCTTAGGAAGCATTTGCCCACATCTATTGTTATCAACTGAGCATGTGACCTTTCCTTTCCTTCTTTAACAAGCTAAGTTAAAAACTGACTTATTGCTAGTAATCTCTAACTATATGTAGTGTTTCATAATATTTCTATTTTTAACATATCTAAAATGATCTTTGAGTGGTTCTGTAGAAGCTTGCTCAATTGATGGTTCTACCTGTTTTTCTCCTTATTGGTGTAGAATCTAAGTAATCAATTTCTTTTTTTTTCAAATGACATGCTGATATTAAGCTATTGATTTTAGTCATAATATTTTGTGCATGTAGCTGCGATATTTAATGAAGATTTTTTCCTTTTCATGAATGCGATACTCTTTTTTGTTTTTGATTGGAATTTATTCCTGATAGATGTCTGCTGTTTTCATTTGTATTTATTTTTTTAGTAGTCATTTATCCTCATTTTCTAGTAGAACTTGTTCCTGCTCAACACATTAGGCATTTTTGTTTTTCTTCTAGTTAATTCCTTCTACAACGGATATGCCATTTTGATTTTTTTTTGTTTTATATTCACACAAATTCTTGAATGTTTTCTTTTCAATTTATTTTTTTGGTTAAAACATGTATCATGTTTATGTTCTGTTAGGCTTAATTGATCTTGATGTTTCAGTGTGATCGTTCTATGTAGTTTGCAGCCATGAGTGGAATAAGAGTTGACTATAATACCGATGCATTATGAAATGCAATCCAATTCAAGGCCCTAAAACTGAAAAATCATGTTTTTCATACAAACTAAAACAATGATAACTTGTCACTTTGGTGGAGGGAGTTGTGTCTGAATCACTAACTTAAAGAGATTTTATGAGAATAGTTTTGAGAATCACTAACTGTTCTCAAGTACCCAACTTTAGGGGTTTTAAAAATGACGTTTGATCTACTGCTGCCGAATGCAATTGGGCCCCAACTGCATCCAATTGCAGCATTCGCATGTAGTAGATCAAGCCTCATTAAAGAGATAAAAAATGTTAATAAAATGACTTGAAACTACTCATACTTTTTATCGAAAAAACCACTCTTACCTATATTCTAACAATATTTTTGGGCCCTACATTGTAAATTGGTAGGTTCATATATGTTTTTATGATAAATGGATAATTTCACGAAATACAACAAGAGAAAGGGAATTAAGTGCTTACAAATGACAGACATGTGAAGAGTCAAAAAATTCTTAGAGAACAATTACAAACACCTAGAGGGAATCAAATGATTCAATCTAATTTCAAATAAACCAATGCATGAAATAATTTTCTTAAGTTAAAAGTAGGGTGTTGCAATAGACATTAATGATTAGGAATTGAAAATTGTGAAACTTACATTACATTTTGAAACATCTTTGAATTATGCAAAGAATGGGCCATAAACTTGCTCACTTTTCCAAAATTATAAAATTAGATGAATTTAAAAATGGAAGCACCTATCATATACCTAAAATGATATGCAACAACTATCTTTAGGTGTTAAAATAGAAAGTTAAAGCAAATAAAAGCTTAAGCACTAAAATAGTTATATAATGTGAAGTAAATAACCCAATGCACGAACATTTTCCTAAAGTGATAAATTTCTATAAAAACCAACTCTGGAAGAACCTTCCATATACTTAAGTAAGTATGCAACCAGAATTTTCAAGAATAAAAACTTGAAAGTTTCAGAAAATATACTATAAGCATCTAAAACAATTAAAAGGTTTTGCAACCCAAATGCCTAGTCAAAAATGATAAATCAATGTACAAATATGAGAATACTGATTCTAACATTCTATTCATGTTAATGGATGTGTATAAGGACTAGCAGTGACTATGAAAAATTCAATTACGAAGCTTGTTCGATGTTGTATTAATGTAGCTAAGCGATCACAAAACCTGTGAGTAATTTGAGGTGCAAATAATTGTTGTATGTAAGGTAATAATTTATGATTTACATTTTAAATTAAACTTTTAAGATATGAATTTTCGAGGCTTTAAGTTACTGCTAACAAGAGAGGCAATTTCATTCCCTTTGAGTACTATATCCAATGTATGATGGAAATCTCCAAATTCCTTCAATTAATGAATCCTCATGCCTAGCACAATCTTATTACATTAACTAAAGTATTGAACCCCCGATCATGATATCTTTGATTGCCTTGTCAGTGGTTCTTATTTAAGTATAATCTTTGTTGGGAATATGACCTATTTGAGTAGGTTTGGATTATTTTTTCCCATGGTTTGACCCAACAATTGAATGCGAATGGGCAGATGGATTTCTAATGGAATATGATCTATTGTATGGTTATGATGAATATGGACAGGTGTTGTTGTAGCTATTTGGGTCAAATTGCTGGTCCTAATTTGGAAAATCTAATTGGATAGATGACATCATTCCAAATCTAAGTATACTTATTGAGGAGTTTGATGTTTAAGCTGCTACATAATAATTGGAGGATGCGGTTTTAAAAAACTAACAGAATAAACATAGTCATGAATTCAACATGTGTATGTTGATTGCACAAACCGACACAAAGTTCTCTATGTTTGCTGGCAGCGATTTGGCAGTCAATGATAATTTTCTTTTGTTTATTATTGTTATGATTTGTCTAAAAGAATTTCTTCTTGGTATAGTAAATTTTGATAAAGTTTAGCTAAAGTTTAACAAAGTTTGGGTTTAATTTCAATTGAATTGAGCTGGTGGTGATGATTTTTGTTAAAGTTTTGTTTTTCTTCTCTTTAACATCACTCATACCTCTCATTAGGCGTGAATGACATACTTTGACAGTTCCTTTCACAATTTTTTACCGTTTCTAAAGTTTTAATATATTTGAAAGAATTTTACAGAAATATAAAACTTTCACATTGATATTCTTGTTTACTCCCATTCTCATCACTTTGATACTTTGCACACATCACATTATATTTAAATAACATTTCTATGCTTATTCTGGTTTTTGGTGATATTTTGCAATGAGTTTCATTGAAAATTATTGTTTAGCCGAAAATTTTCTATTTAGTTGCAATTTTCTATTCCAATGGTCCTGAGGTACTTCAATTAAAAAAAATGGTACTTTAAAATCACCATTTTCACTTTTGTTAATTGATTTTTCATTTTGACTAGGCATTTGGATTGCAAATACTTAATCATTTTACGTACTCATAATATCATTACTAAAAATTTTGATTTTTTATAATCAAACATGGTGTCTGCATACTTAGTTAAGTATTTGAAAGTTGCTTCCATATTTAGTTTTGCATAATTTTTTAACTTTACGAAAATGACGATACATTGAGTCAATTCTTTACATCATATGACTATTTTAATGTTTAGGCTTTCACTTGCCTTAATTTTCTGTTTTAAATGTTAGAAATGGTTGTTTCATTTCATGTGAAGCACATAGAAGTTACTTCCATATTTGAATTCATAGAATTCATCATTTTGAAACAGTGACTAAGCATTTTGCTCATCATTCATATAATTCACTGCTATTCTGAAGTTTAATATGAGTTTTGCAAGATTTCTATTGCAAAGATTAACGCCTATTTCAACGCCGTAATTTTAACCTCATGAATTATATTAAATTATTTGATTCCTTCTTTGTGTTTGTAACAATTCTAAAGGAATTTTGCAATTGCCTTCCATGACAGATTTGTTGGCTCCCGGTTTCTTTTCTATTATTTATATTTTTTATTTTAGTCATAGATCATAAAAACATATGTCAACCTACCATACGAATTACATTAATTGATTTGATTCCTTTCTATGTGTTTGTATAGGTTCTCTAAAAGTTTTGCAACTACCTTTCATGATAGTCATTTGTTGGCTCCTAGTTTCTTTGCTCTTGTTTATATTTTTTCAATTTAGCCATGGATCATAAAAACATATGTCAGCCTGCTAATGTTTAAGTCTTTTGACACTTGCTACTTCATTAATCCTTGAAATTTCGTATACAAAACTATTTAACCATGAACTTTGTTGTCAGTAACTCCAACAAGAATCATTAGAGGTCTTCAAGCCATTAAATCTTTGATTTAGTATTGATTTATGTTACAATTCAATTGAACCACTCAACACACATTTTCAAATTTAATTGATTTTCTTCATTTAAACACTTCCCAAGGTCTACATTTGGCCGAAATAACATGTTCTGTTCCTCATTTATAGAAAATTTAATTTTTTTAATATTTCATATACTTTTTCAAGATTTTTCAGCATTTTCAAAAAGATATGGGTGAAGTTTCTTCTTTCATGAACTCTCTTGTAGTAGATCTTCCCACCATAGCTCTTAACACCCAAGATACATGTTAGTATATTGTGTTCTATATGAATACATGAGTTCTCAGTTTTTTGGCTTTGAATTAAATTAAATTTTGTGGAACATCTAATTGTTTTGGCTTCATTAATCTAGTTGATATATTTTTGTTTAAAATATTCAAAACTCAAGATGGGATGTTGCATGATTGGTCAAGCCAATGCAACCTGGTTTCGTTGTTAGTTTATTAAAGAGATGGTCATCACTTTATGTAAAAATTCAATGCTCATTGGTACATATTAAGTACTTATAATGTTTTATTTTACATATGTATTTTCTTTGCTTTGCCTCTGAATTGGATTATCTTCTTTACCATTTTCAACTATTTGTAAACTTTCCTCCAACTAGGCTAAATCCATAGTTCTCATTCATTCTAGAACTTACAACATACTGTATTTAATGTTGAAGCAGTTTTCTGGGCATTAGGTCTTCTTAATTACAAGAATTAGGAAATTTTCATCATGTGTTTGATATAGTCCTCGAAAAGCATCAAATTGTCTCTCTTGTTGGCATTAACTTCAACCTTTAGAAATTCATATTCTAAATGCTTATTAT
Source organism: Annona squamosa (assembly GCA_035584095.1). Lineage (NCBI taxonomy): Eukaryota > Viridiplantae > Streptophyta > Magnoliopsida > Magnoliales > Annonaceae > Annona > Annona squamosa. Next base: position 45,968,766 of record JAXCLR010000073.1, read on the forward strand.
TTTAACGATAGATTATTACCTTACATATAACATTCAAATCATATATCAACTTTGGTCAAGTTGGTGCTTACTTGGCTATGTTGAAGCAACTTTAAACAAGCTTGGCAGTTACTGCTAGTTGATAAGAATTACAATATTTTGCAATTTGGTTTATTAGAATTGGTTTCAAGTCAAGAATTGGTTTAAGGGTTCTTTTGCATAGGATATGTTTAATAAAATTTTTGCTTTGTTTCAATTGAATTGATCTGTTTGTGAGGATTCTTGTTAATTCCTCCTTTTTTATTCACCTTAACATCTTTCACAACTCTGATAAGGCATGAATGGCATGCTCCCACAATTCATTTTAAAGGTTTTTAACATTTTCAAGTGTTTCATATATATATATATATATATTAAATTTTACTGAAATATGAAACTGTGATATTGAAATTTCTGTTTACTCTCGTTCTCTCTACTTTCGTACTGCACACATCATATTATATCTAAATAGGAATTTGGAATGGAAAATTATATGCTTGTACCCTATTTTTTATTTTAGGCGATGATTTGTATTGAACTTCATTAAAATGACTGTAGTAGAAACTTCTTTGTTTGTATGCAATTTCGCATTCCAATAGTCCTTACACACATCCATTAACATGAATAGCTATTAAACCATTTTGAAATTGTTGAAATGTCTTAAGTGTAAAAGTTAAATTACGGCTAGACTTACCCACTACACTTGAAATTATGGAATTTTGTTGTTCGAAATTTGTTTAAAGGTTATGGACGATACAGGGCTTAATATGATGTCATTCTGGAAGTTGTTCTAGTGGGCAAGCATTGCTATAAAATTTATCCATTTGCTTATTTGAATGAAATGAATGCATTTTGTGTGTGTGCCAAAACTAGTTCAATGATTGGGAAAATTATGTGATGATATGCCGTGGCTAATTCTGGCTTAAATCCTTTGTCTGCATGTCATAAATTATATCATTGATTTGTAGGGTGCCTACTTGTGCTTCAATTTTCATGTGCATTTTTTAATTTACTAAGGCAACAAGCTTTGATGTCTTTGTGAAACAATTCAACAAAGTTTTGAAATCTGTGTGTTGTTTGTTTCAAAGGCGTTGCTTCTTCCCTTAGCTTCCCATGCATTTGTAATCTTCATTCCAAAGCACTGCTTCAACCCAGGGTCTTGAAGAACAAGAGAGGGAGAAGTAGAGGAAGATCAGGAAGGAGTTGATTATTTCTTGTCTACAATCCATATTTTCAATGACGACGATGTGAGGGATTTTAGTTTTATATTTTTCTCGACCGTTGTCCATTTGTCTGTTTAAATTTCAGATTCGTCATATCCCTTCCCTATTTCTAGCAATGTATAAGTAGGGGATTTTCATTTTAAACTTATATCTTACATACACCTTCCTATTTCAATCTTATCTTCATTATTTCTGGTGGGACAGCTTAATCTCCTACGTGACAGTTGATGCAGCCACTACGTTAAGAGTAACTCTATCGTTTAAGCATTCACCTTCCAAAATTGTGTAAGTATTGATAAGGCTGCTGGAGTTATCAATACCCCTAATCCTGTTTTGAGGTTGAGCACTATTATTGAAATCTTTTAAAGAATTCATGGTGTAAGGAACCAATCTGATCTAGAGAAGTTCTAATTGTTTCAAAAAAATGTAGTTGTAATTTTTAAGAAATATTATGTTAAAACTCTTTTGATTCAGTTGAAATATGAACATGGATGTTTAATTCAATATGGTTTGGAGTGTTGTCTTTGGGTTGTCGTACAAATTTTGCAAATGAAAGTGATCTGAATTTGCTAGACGTGCTTGGGCAATGGCTTAAGCATTCAAAATAGGTCATTAATTCTTCATGGTCATTACAATTCACTGGGTCCATTGTCATGTTCTACAGACAACAAATTTATGTATTTTCTGCACATGATTGGGATGATGATTGAAAATGCTGAAATTCAGATAACTCATTTTGAATATGTTGTAATGCAAGTGTCTTCTCATTATACTCTTGAATTTGGGCAATTCCTTGGTAATTAGGAGTGGGACAATTTAAATCAAATGCATTGTTGTTGGATGTATTTCAATTCTGAAATGGTCATGTTCTATATATGAATGAACAGTTTGAATCTCAAATGGGAATTCTAAAATTGGTGGTCTTTGCGAAAATGGTATAAAATTTGTTAAAATAGTTTGGATGCAGATTGTTGGTTTTTGTATGCATACTGCTGAATTGGGAATTTCTTTATGGATGTATGTGTTATTTTCATCATGTAAACAGAATTTCAATAGACAATTGAAATGAATAGCAATTATATAGACAGATGACAAACACAACTAGGGATTCACTTCGACTTGGAAAAATTAAAATGAAAGTTCATTGATTGGATGAAAGGATTAGCAACAAACATGTAATGTGGGCCAATTCTAGGGTGCAAATGGTGTTTAAATGTTGCACATTGTGCATAACTAAGCAACCTAATGGGAATCAGTAAAGGTGGATTAGTCATTATACACGTGTTCCTATCGTCAAGATTTCATCTCAAAAACACTTGGCAACATACTACTTGCCAATCCTCCATTCATGTATTTCGGTATTGTATTTGCAATGTGATAAAGATAATCTGTTTATGCTATATATTTTTCAAGAAAATGTCAAGAATAGCTGTGTTGAATATGTTTGTGCTATGATATCCACTGTGTATATGACCCTAAAGATTTCTTTATAGGTCGCACTTACAAGTAGTATATTTCTTATTGGTCTCGCTAGTTCCGGGCCTTAGTACAAGTATACAAATGGTGTTTTAGAAATTTGTTCTTTTTGTCTTTTGTAGTCGGCTGTATAATTTCATAACCAAATCTCAATCCTTTCCTACTACTATTATAAATATATGTTATCAAACAATTATAATTCGTATGTTTTGAAAATTTGAGAATGTGTTGTGAATGCCAGATTACAGGAGAGGAGTGCACTATTGGGTGAGAGAAAAGACAACCTTCGAGAAACGTCAATTACTTAAAAGGTAAACATTAGTGGCCTTGTATTGTAGTTAATCTAAATCTTCCTTGATGAATGTGGTGATCCTGCTTTGATTCAATTAACCTATATATAATCTACTGTCTGTGTCAACAATGCAAAGTGGGCTTTGTATTATCCTAAATGTTGTAATCCTAAATGTCCATTGAATAAGAATGATCATTTTTCATCTAATTATTACAAAATTGTGTTTCAACCACATTTCACATGTGTCCCAATGAGTTTAAGAGATGGATGCAATAAATAATTATTGTCAACATTCATGTATCGCTTGAATATGTCTAACTCTTGGGTTGTTGTAAAAAATATTGATAATGGATTTATATATATTTTTGTATTTACAACCATTGCCTTAACGTATGTATTTCGTTGATTGGGACTAGCTTCATAAAATCCTAACATCTCAATATAAAGGAAGCCCATTCAAGGATCAGATGGAAACATATGGACCAAAGAACGGTTTGGGTGATGGACATGAAGCACATGACTAGAATGAAGCTAAGAATATCAAACCATGTGTAGGCCAAGAATTTGAATGTAAATACTGGGCATGGGAATGCTACAATTTATATGGCAAATAGATGAGATTTAGCATCTGCAAGGGTCAGCGTTGTATTATCTCGTCTACCGGTGATGTGGTTTGGAGACAGTTTGTATGCTCTAGGAAGGGTTATTCTATAAGTGTACATTGCAACAATTTCAATGAACAGTCAGTGAATAAAATAGGCAAACGATGCCAATCGAATCAAGTAGGATGTTCTGCAGAGATAGTTGTGTCGTGTAAGAGGGAAGGGTCCTGGCTGGTCGTTCATTTTGTCGATCAACACTGTCATCCTCTAGCGACTATGGAGGAATGTTTGTATCTTAGATCACACAGAAAGGTCGACCAAGACACCGTCGTCTCTTAGATGATTGTAGGATTGTTGGCATTGGTCCTTCTAAGCATATGACTTGGCTGCTGCTATCGAACAGCGTGGTGTCAGGAAAAACTTCACTCTTACTGATGTCAAGAACTACATGTGTTGTTCCCGCAAAAGAATCATCGAGCGTGATTCACAATTCGTGTTGGACTATTTACTAGCAAAGCAACTGCAGATCCTACTTTATTTGTTGTTGATAGAGGAATGAAAATGGTCAACTAACGCATATCTTCTGGGCTGATGGAAGATCTAGAGTTGATTTTAAAGTATTCAACGACATTCTTTGCTTCGATACGACGTACAAAATGAATCGGTACAAGATGTCGTTCACGCCATTCGTCGGAATGAATCACCATAAACAAACCATTGTCTTCGGTTGTGCACTCATGAGCAATGAGTCTTCTGAATCATATACATGGTTATTCAATCAATTCAAGGTTGTGGTCAGAGGGGATAGTCTAGTGGCAATTATCACAGATGAAGATGTTGGTCCAGAGTAAATAGCAATTACCCAAGAGGGAAGGGGTGAATTGGGAATTTAAAAAATTTAGAACTTAAACAGAAACTTTACCCCGGATTAATCTATTCCCCTTTATGAAGAAATGAAATGGAAAGCAATATAATGTTG
>JAXCLR010000073.1:45973455-45985635 GCA_035584095.1 Annona squamosa
ATTTTACATTAAATACATGAAGAACATTTATATAATGTATTTAAATATATAAATCTCAAACTAATTATGTGGAGAATAATGCTATAAAAATTTTCTGAATTATTACAATAAAGTTTTCATCACAAATTATAAACCAATGCATTTATAGATGTAGTTCTTTAACGATGGTTGTGGTAGTCCTACTATTATTGATGCATGTAATCTATTATCTAAATATTAATATATATTAGTATATTTTTCATGGCCTGAACTCAAAAATAATTTTGACAATATATGTTTCAATCTAGATTGAACTATGAAATAATTTCATATATTATTTTTGGGTCTAATAAATAATGCTTTACCTTGAAATTTGAATGATTGGAAACAAAAAAGAAACAATAAAAATATTAGAAAGTTTAGCATTTAACAAACTTTTTTCAATAATTTTGACAATATATGTTTCAATCTAGATTGAACTACGAAATAATTTCATATATTATTTTTGGGTCTAATAAATAATGCTTTACCTTGAAATTTGAATGATTGGAAACAAAAAAGAAACTATAAAAATATTAGAAAGTTTAGCATTTAACAAAATTTTTTCAATAATCTAATTATTAAATCGTGGATTTCTACTTCATTAAAAATATCTTGACTTTTATATCAGAGATGGATCAAAAGTATAAAAGGTAGAGTGATTGGTGGATGAGCTTTGATCCTAAAATGCAAAGTAGTTAAGTATGATGTGTTCTTTTAAAAAATCCGAAACCATGTTTTATTCAATCTCAGACCTGACCGATTGAAATAAACCAGCCATTAAGGGCTCCTGATTAGAACTATTTTTGTGATAAATAATTTAAATTCAACATTATATAAAATTCTCACTTAACTTTTATACAATTTCTTTACTTTTTGAGGTAATGGTATAAGGTGACAAATAAAATTTGTGCTGTTAATTTATTTTTTGATTTATTTCATTTGTTTACTTTTATGTCGTTGTAAATTTTATGATTTACACAAAAAAGTAAATAAATCAAAGTAAATCATTTTAAATAAAATTAAATTATGAATGAATGAAAAAGTAAATAATGGGTGGTCTCAATATTTATAATTTTTCTAGTAAACTAAAGTAAATTGTTTAAAATTTGTGTCATTTTATTCTAAGTTTAATGGTACGAGATGACAAATTATTGTAAATCATAGGAGACACAAACGAGGTGACAATGGTCATTTATTTACTTTTTGAGACCACCTATTACAAATTAAATTTCTCCTATGATAAATAATAAAAATAAATGATACTTAAAAATAATCACACAAGTATTATAATATTTGTTCATTTTTTAGTCACAATATGGGGTTAAAAAAATTATGTGCATAATGAGTGTGACGGGTTTTATATACTTGCTTATTATAAAAATTTATAATATATACAAATTTCTACCTTTCTAGTAAATAAAAGTGTAAATAATTATTATTGAGTTATTAAATATATTAATTAGGTAAAGGATCCAATTATTGGATTTATTTAACATTTAATACGAATCTATATTTTATTATTTAATATTATTAGTATCTTTTGTATTACATTTACGGATAATATATTTGTTATAGATTTTATGAATAATCTATAAAATCCATCAAATCAGTTCATTACAAATTGATAACTCTATAAAAATCATAAATCATGTATATATTAGTTCAAGATTTCACATTATTCTTGTAAAATTTGTATTGCCCATCTAATTTGTGAAAATGAAATGTCATCAATCCTATTTTAGGTGTTAAAACTGTATAACTGGTTTATGTTATCAGAAAAGTACGTAGCAAAATCATATATTCTATACAACTCGTAAAATAAATAAAATTTATCAATTGCATATGCGTTGTTTATGTGATACTTGAATAACATGTAAAATCTATTTCATGAAAAAAATGAATAAAGATTATTAGTATAACATGTCATCCCCATGATTTGCATAAAACTGTAAAATCCGTAAAATCCGTAAAATCTATAAAATCGGTCAAACATGCTAAATTATATCATTCTTTTAAATTTATTTTTTAAAATAAATCTATTTTGAATTTGCAAATTTTAGGCGTACATTACCGAATATAATTTATAATGAATATCGTACAATTTAACGTTATGGATTACTCATCAACTATAGTACTTTATTAAAATCATATGATTAACCATAGAAATACATGCACCCCAAAGTACTATAATTAATCTCACCTACCTATACTCACACTTTACCCACAATGATACTTTCATGGAACAAAATTACCATATTACCCTCATTTGCATTTTATGCAAAAATGTAAACGTTTGCACATGCACCTGCTTCCATAAATAGGGGAGTGTAGAGAAATGGAGGGAGTCATAAAAATTAGTTCTTGTAGTATTTTTTCTTTTAAAAGCTTGTTTCCTTTTGTTTGAGTATATCAGTGTAGTATTACAATAACTTTTCTTTTATTTTTAATTTTATAATTCTATTGTTAAAATATATTGAGTAGCTTTCTTTTATTTCTATACTCATCTTTTGGCTCATGTAGATGTGTTCATATAATTTTTTTTAAAAAAATTAAACTCATTTCGATTCAGTCTGTTTCGCTAACTAAATAAATAATCTCTCTTGCGGGTTTGATCTATTTTGTAGCAAGTAATTTGCATTTTTGAGTAAATTTTATTAGGTGCCGAATAAAATTTTGTGCAAGTATTTTATTTGGTTCTTAATAATTTCAATCCTACTTTTGTTACAAAATAAACTTACATGTCGATTAACTTTTGTTTACATATTATGATAATTTTTTGGGAATTAAAATTTTTTTAGGTCTCCAGCATGGACCGAGAAAAATAATTGTAAAATGCACCGTATTAATGGTTTTCAAACTTAAAATTTAGGCCATTGACTATATTTCTAGAAAAAAGTGCACATCAACTTATTCTTCTAAATTGATAGATTTATTATATGTATTTATAGCAAAAAATTACTGCATAGAATGTTTATTTTGTACTTATTTAATAAATAAAAATATAAATTAAGATAATACGATAACAAAATGATTAAATCAAAATTTAATAGAATTCTAAAATGTGTTATTTAATTTTGTAAAACATCGATATTACTTGATAGCTAATACATTTAACACAGATCATATGAATAATCTATAAAATCCATTAGACCGGTTCATCAGAATTTGAATAATTTGTAAAAATTATAAAATATGTAGACATGAGTTCATGATTTTTTAACATTCCTATAAAATCTATATTTTCCATATAATTTTTAAAAATAAAATATCATCAATCTTAGTTAAGATGTCAAAAACTATATAACCTGTATATATATATATATATATATATATATATCATTAAACGACTACACAGGAAAACAATATATTTTGTAAAATTTGTAAAATATCTAAAAACTGTCAATTACGTATAAACTGTAAAATCCATAAAATTTATAAAATTCATAAAACCTGTAAAATCAATCAAACAAGCAAAATTACTTTGTTCATTCCCTTATATTTTTTGATAAGTCTAATTTATTGTTCCAAAATTTGAGCATAAATTGTCTATTATCATTTATAATGATTATGTTACACATTAAATGTCTCGAATCGTTCATGATCACTACCATTTTATTAAAAGCATATGATTTACTATAAGAAAATATGTACCATGATTTATTATAAGTCGTCTCACCTACCTATACTCACATTTCACCTTCAATCATACTCACACGTGTGAAATGACGATATTGCCCCCATTTGCATTTTACCCTAAAATAAAAACGTTTTCACTGGCACCTCCTCCTTATGATTTTCACAGATTATTCAAATTCAAGTGAACTGATTTGATGAGTTTTACAAATTCTTGTGAACTAATCCGATAGATTTTACAGATTATTCGTATAATCGGTGTTGAACATATTATCTATCAAATAATAATAAATTTTTTAAAATTTTAAATAATACTTTTTAAAAGCATATTAAAAATCCATTAAAATAACTTTTTGATTGCATTATCTGGTTAAGTTCTTAATGTATAATTTTAATTTACATTTTTATTTATTTAATGGGTACAGAATGAGTTATTGTGCAACTTTTTAAAAAAATAGTAAATGACCAAAATTTTGAGTATCGAACATTGATAATGAGATGCATTTTATGAATACTTTGCTTAGCCTGTGTTGTAGACTGCCAAATAATTTGTACTCCTAAAAATTATATTATGTATCAAATAAATTATTTGTATAAATTGTATTCATATACAAAGTTAACAAGCACTAAATTACAAGTGGTATCAAAGTTAGACTGACGTCTGTTTGGCTCAAGACATGAGGGAAAGTGTTAAGTGGTGAGAAAATCCCACATTGTTAAAAGGCTTAGAGAGCTATTGGTTGACGTGTGTGAGAATAGTGTTTTTAACTTGGTTAGGCATTCTAGGATAGAATCAGCCCATTGGAATTGAATCTACATCAAGCTATGTAGGACCACAAGACTATGATATGGTGGAGTGCAGAAATAAGATGGATGGACCACAGATGACAAGTGAAGGCCTGAATCCAGAAAGCAAGTAGGATAATGCAGAAGGTTATTGGGTCACGGCCTATGGGAAGCAAATGTCTAAGCCCAGCACATGTGCTCGTTCTTGAAAGGAGACAAGCGAGCAGTGAAACAACAGTGAAAGTGAGTACGCCAGCAATTTATGTGCAAACTGCAAGTAGATATAAGGCTATGATGGACGCAAAAAAGAAGGGAGCTTTCCAAACATGGTGAGCTGCTGAGTAAAATAGTGGATTGCTCAGGATAGAAGCTAGATCACATTGGATGCAGGAAAGGGAAACAGATGAATGAGACTGGTGGGAACCAAGGTGCTCAGATCAAGAACAGATGGCTTACATGGATACATATGAAAATCAGAAAAGAGAACTCAGGGGAATGGCAGGACAGTAAAGGCACTGAATGCGCTGGTAGAGGCTCTAATATTCTTAATCAAACTTGTAGCCGTTTCTCTCTAAAGGAAGTAATTAAAGGTCTGACTGGGGGTGGATCAAAACCTCATGCAGCCACTTGGCTAACTCTAAAAGAACCAAATAATGTAGCCAATCATCAAAACATACTGTCGAGCATGACAAATAAGGAAGAACCAAAATAGCAGGTGGACAATAATGAGAAATACGGTCAGGAAAGAATGACAGGGAGTTTGGCCTTGGAAGATACAGAGACACAGACTGTTACAAACCAAACTTCACCAAAGAAGAGATGGAGAATCAGGGGAAAAAAAGAAGAGCTGCACAAAACCAGATTAGATGAGAGTATTTTGATTAAGAGACATTCGAATTGTTGACACCTACCTTAAATGTTTTCAAACTCAAGTGAAATAATGGACTTGTTTTGTAGATATATGTTTGCATATTAACTCATGTATTTGCAAATCCAAAATTTGTGTAAGGAGCATTTCAAAAATGGGCCTCCAATGCCTTCAAGCTCACTATGAAAGTGAAGAATATTTTTCTCGAGCCAAATAGGTAAAGATAGCGTGACAAACAAATTATTAACATTTTATGAAATTATGAAAGGCCAAAATACATTTGACCAAGTGAAAATGTGGAGATTTGAGTCACTCCAAAAGGAAAATGAAAGCTTCTAGATTCAAGCTATTAAGTGAATAACAAGCTGTTGAAATAATCAAAGAACATCATTAAAGTTAGGCCCTATTCCAACCAATCCACCCTAAAAAGGGCCCCTGAATCACATTTCATTTGTCTTCCTTTAAGCTCGGGACGGGGATTATTACAGTCCCCGGATTGTCCCTGTACGAAGTCCGCGACGGTAAGGTCGTACACTTGGAATATTATAGCTTGCGAGGTAGCATACAACCGCCTTTGTTTTCCATAGTTTCGGTCGCCTCATCTAGCACAACTGGATTTGTCCTGTCGTCGTTATCATGTGCATAGCACGCATATTTCAGGTCAGCACGTCATCTCCCTTGCATTAGTCTGTTTTTCAAAAAAACAAATAAATAAATACATTTCAGAGCAAATAACTTGATTGGTTTTTAGCATGTATCTCGGGTATTATTGGCCGGCCCATCAAAAATCATTTGCATATTTCAAGTCCTACACTCCATGCCCAAATCCATGTTTTGAATCCTACGTACTAATCAATTGGACCACCCAAAATCACGCTACCATCATCAAATGCATAATATCCATATTTAGGGTGTGTTTGTCAGGGTCCAAAATACGTTAACTAAAACTTTTCAACCTAAAATTTTTCGCTCTTCATAACTGCTTTATTTTTTAATTATTTTTTCACATTTTTCTATACAAACTATCCTACTTTTCAATTATTTATACACAACTATTCATACAACTAACCTATCTATTTTAACTTTATTCTCTTTACTCCTCATCATTACTCATATTATATCACGTCATTTTCTATCAATTTGGTAACTCCTGCCCTTAAAATTTTTCATCAAAAGTATTATCTTCAACCAAACACACCCTTGGTTGTCATGCCGCCGTTTCCATTTTTAAAAAAAGAAAAACTGCTTACATAAATCATGTCATTTTCATTAGCTAATTCTTTTTTAAAAAGAAAAAAAGAAGAAAAGGTAAAACACTTTAGTTTCAAATTAGTTAATGTGATTGGGCTATAAATATGCGTGTGCATATATATACACAACATGCATCTCATTTATAATTAGCTAGCCCGTCCAAAAATTTTATTTGGGTGATTTGCAAATCTACCCTTATAATTTAACACTAATTGAAGATATACTTATATTGTTTCATGAATTACACGCGTAACCACACGCTCACTTTCCCGTTAGCCAGATATTTTGTAAAATAACAAAAATAACCCTCTAAGTGCACGTCATAGGGGATCACGTGCAATGCATGAAGAAGAGGAACTCCCACAATGAAATTCAGTCCCATCAGCTTAGTTATTGGATCCTTACCCTCCTCGACCTACATTTTATTTACCAAATGTATATACACATATCCGGATGTTGCCAAGTTAATCGTCAGGCAAGTCCTCCTCCCCGCCGAACGGTATCGTCTTCACCTCCCAACTCCCTGTTATATCCACTCCCTCTGCTATCAGAAACTGCTCTGCTTGAACTTCAGTTGATCCTCCCACACATCCTTATCCACCTTGATCTCTAATGCTGGGAAATTAATGATGGCGTTCTTCCACAAACTTCCTCTTCCTTCCCACAGACAGAAAGACACCCATGAATATACAAAAAGGCACAATCACCGGCAACCTAATTACTAGAAACTCTGATCAATTTTTGGGTTTTCTCCATGGGAGCTTAGGAAGGTAAGATAGATCAAGGAGCCGAGCTTCGCCATTCACTTTCAAGCTCCATCCCAAAATGTAATGATATGAGGTAATCACAGTCGTTATTGAAGAGAAACTGATGAGCACCTCTTCTTGAACGATCGACAGAAGCTCTATGACCATGGAAATGAGAGGGCAACTGGGTTTGAATTCGTTGATTGGGCACATCGTCATGTTGAGTTAGTTCTCCACACCATCATATTCCACCCAAACATTCGTTGGAATGCCACTTATGAGGCTAATGTTCTTAAGTTCTTGTTTTGTTGTCGAAGTAAGCTACAAGCATGGCTACAAGAATCTCAAGCCGTTGAAATCGACTCCAATATGGTTGCTGTTGACGTCGCCAATGTCTAGACCACAAACGGTGCTCGACGGTGACAACGTGGTTTGAGGAATTGCCGTCGTTGGTGGCATTTGAGATGCCTAGAAACTGCCCTGCATCACCTCTCCGCTTATAAATTAAATACATGTAGATAAATAAGTGTATAAAGAAAAAACATACAAAATTTTTTTAGTGATTTTTTTGAGAAGAAATAAGTAAGTTATTACTTAGCCTAAGCTAACAAGATCATTTTTTTTCAATAATGTGACAAGTTTTTTAAAATAACAAATTTCTTCTTAGTATTTCTTTTAAAAGAGGGTAATGGCATTCATAGCAGTGGGTGAGTTTGAGTTTGTTTTGTATTTAGTATATCATTTTATTAAAATTCTATAATATTTAATTAGGGAGTTTTTTCTTAGTTTTATCAAAGATCATTTTATAATTCGTGTTAATGATGTTATCATATTACAATCGTCGATAAAATATACGACCAACTATGCAATTTTTTTATATTTATAATAACATTCGTGAATATGGGTAGAAGTTTCGTGCTTGAAATTACCTATAGATTTCAGACTTTTTCCAAATATATTTATTATGTTTGACTTTAATATAATATTTTTTAAATTTCAAATATACTTACTATATTTTCCTTTAAACCCAAATACACTCATTTTATGTGTTAATGTCATTAGTTAATAAGTGAAATTATTAATATAATCATCAAATTTAAGGCAGAATAAAAAAAATTAATGTCATAACTCACTGATGATCTAATTGCATGTACGCTTTCAATTTAAAGAGCCCTAATTTTATTTTATTTCACCTTTTATTTTTTATAATAGAGGTATTTTGGTCTTGTATAAAAAGTTAAATTTGTTTTTTGACAAAATGAGTATCCTTTAGATTAAATGCAAATGTAGCAGATATATTTAAAATTTTAAAAGTGTTATAGAGGAATAATCCTGTTAATCCAGATTAAGTAAATATCTCGCTTAGCCTACCTTAAAATACTCAATTACAATAATTTTTTTTATTTTTCTTCATACACTTATTTATCTAAATTTATTTAATATATAAACCAAGTTTTTACTAATTTTAGATATATGTAAATATTTTTCTTTTGATTTTTAAAGATAAGGGTATTTTAAATACATATATACACATAGATGTTTAAAAATCTAAAAAAAAATTCCAAATATATCGACTACGGTTAATGTTAATTTTGGATATACCCACTACGTTTTAGAAATCTCAGACATATCTATTATATTTGCATATATTCTTAAAAATGTCTACTCCATTAAAGGCCATTAAGTGTGTTAATGGTTATCCCTCTAAATGTTGGTTATAATTTCCTAAATGCTGAAAATATCCTTAGTGTAAAATAATAAAAGATGAAATAAAATAAAATGAGAATAAAATTACAACTCTCCATATTTAAAACTCTTTTGCAATTAGGGTAGTGGTGAGTTATGATATTTAAAATTTTGAATCCAACCTTAAATTCGATGAGCATACTAGTAATTTTATAAATAGACTATCAACATTAATTAAGGTATGTAGCGAAGTAGGCATTTTTGGGATAACATATAAACGTAATGAGTATATTTAGAATTAAGATCAACTGTAGTGGATATATTTGGAAAAAACCTAAAAAATTATATAAATATATCAAAAAAGTAAAAACTTGGTTTATATATTAAATACACTTAGATAAACAAAAGTATGAAGAAAAAATTTTAAAAAATGTTATAAATAGAAATTTTGAAGCAAGCGGAGTGAAGTATTTATTTAGTCAAAGCTAATATGATCACTCCTTAGTGTTATAGATATATTTATTATTAAAGTTAAATGCCGAGAGAATTGGTGTGTTTGGGAGTAGATGAAACTTTTAATGAAAATTTGTCAAATTATGTCATATGATAAGGACAATAATGAAGAGTAAATACGATACAATTAAAGTAAATAAGTTTTTTTTTTTTTGATGATATTATAGCATCTCAAGTGGTAGTACAATCAAGTTCTGAGATATTCTAACAATTGTCTAACAAAGAATCTAATATTTGTAACAATAAATCTTAAACTACTCACTTAGTGGACGCTCCCACATAAAATTTGGGGAGACTAAACGCCACTACTAAATTCTTCTGAAAACGTGCTTGCCAAGCTTCGAACCAAGGACGCCAACATCACTGGGCAAAGTCCTTGACCACTGAGGCAACACCTCAGTGGCAATTAAAGTAAATAAGTTAGTTGTGTAAACATAATCGAAAAATAAAGTAGTTATATAGAAAAATACGAAGAAATAATTAAAAAATAGAATAAATGTGGAAAGTGAAAAATTTTTAATTTAAAAGTTTTAATCACAAAATTTTTATATATTATCAAACACGCCCTATATTTAGAAAAAACCCCTAATTTAATACGAAGCGCTTTAAAAAATAGTGTTCTTAAAAGCAAGATTTTTCAGACCGTTGTCGCTATCATGTATGAAAATATTTTACTTGTGATGTATGAATGAAAAAATAGCTTTCGTTGTCGTGTATTAAAAAAAAAACGGAAGCGCGGTTGGAAACGCGGTGCAGCTGATGAGGGCAAAAAGTCATTGAGCTGGAAAGCAGCAATCGGCACAAATCCATGACCATTTCCCCTTTTCTTCCTCGCCGCTCGACTCCCTGCGCTCCCTGCCCATCAATAGCCGAAGAAACATGCAAAGGTAAGTCTCTCTTCCTCTCCCATTCTCTTGTCCGTTTCCCATCTCTCTCTATCTATTGATTAATTCCCCAAAATCAACATCTCTCCCTCTCCCTCTCCCTCTCCCATTCTCTTCTCCTTTTCCCCATCTCCCTCTTTCTATTGATTAATACCCCAAATCAACATCTCTCCCTTTCAGTTCTGAGGACTACGCAAAGCAGACAACCGCCGGCGGCGGCGGAGGGACTACTCGCGTCCATGTGACGGCCTTAGATGGCCTCGTCAACGTCAACTCCCTCTTCACCATCGCCGTCTTCGTCGGCGTCTCGCTCACCACCCCAGGCCAGCGCAGCCTCGAGGAGAGCAGGGCCTGCGACGCCGGCCCCGACATCGGCAAGAAGCTTCTCGTCTTCGAGGTCGTCTCTTTCAGTTTCTTCCTCTTTTCCAGCCTCGTCGCGCAGGGCCTCAAGGTCGCATTAAATCTCCTCAACTCCAAGGACGCCGACGACGCTATCCGAGCCATCATCAACAAGAAAGTCCTCCGCCTCGGCATGCTCGCCTCCGCCGTCGGCTCCGTTATGGGATGTCTTTTCCTCGTTCTCTCCATGATCAACGTCATCCAGATCCGCCTCGGAATGCTCTCCTGCGGTAGTAAATCCGCCGTCCAGGCCGCCGCCGCCCTCATCACTCTCGTTGGAGCCGCTATCTTGAGCTATACATCCACCGCCATCTACGCTTTCACTCGATAAATCTTGCAATTGCTTGTCGACGACGGAGGGAACCAATTTTCTAGGGTTTCACTTTCTCTTGCTTTTTTCTTCTTCAAATTGTGCGGTATGTCCGTGACGGATGTCTGTAGCGTAGGTTAATCATTTTGTTAAATATTGTCTCGTGTATATATTGATTTTTGGTCCTTCAACAGATTTCGTGGTTAACGTCAGCCCAAGTTTGTCTTTTTTTTATTATTATTTATTTTTCATTAGGTTTCACTCAAGCAAATAGACTCAAAACTAATTTTTATCATTCTTTACTATTGATTTAAAAATATTTTGTGATTCCTGATGTAGTAAGATAAAATCCATTTAAGTTACTAATTTAGAGTGATGAGGAGTTTGGCCAAATTACGGGTAAAATATAGGAAATGCCTGAGTCTATTTTCTGATTTCCAGGCATGCATGAAACATAAGGTAAGAAATATTATTATTTCTTTTTTGACAAAAGAAATATTATTTTTTAAGTTAATCTATCAGCATGTGTAAAATGGTGTTCTTGATTCACTCATCCAAACTTGTGTTTATGTTGATTATATTTCAGGTTTTATTTTATTTTTTTTGGGATGGAGATTATATTTCAGTTTTGGGATGTGATAAGGAAGATGTTTCCGTTGTCAGCTGATGGGGCTTGTTTTGTCTATTCCTTGGCGTGTGAGCTTTTTGTGGGGATGAGTGGACCCGCAAACAAAGGGGGCAATGCGACGAGCTTACTTTGTGAATTGGCAAATAATTCGATGTTTTGTTTCTAAACACGTAATTGTGGTTATCATAATTTATTTCGAGATTTTGTTTAGGCAAATCCCTAGGGTGTTTGTAAGATATGCCCTAAATTCCTTATAGAGCCATAATATTTTATAAATTTATCTCATACTCGTAACATTTTACCTGACCTTCTTTCAATCCCATGTTATTAACATAATTGTTATCTATCCAATTGAAGACAGTTTTTCTCATTTAAAATTTTCTAATTGTGACCATTTAACCTTAATGAGACTCAATTGATGATAATAAATTATTAATATATAATACTAAACAATT
>JAXCLR010000073.1:45985735-46017076 GCA_035584095.1 Annona squamosa
TGCTAAGTGTCTCTACTGAATGGAGAGAAATATTTTTAAAGAATGTTGCTTTCAAAATGAATTGCATGAAAACCCTACTCTTGCTTATTGAGTTGAATTTCAATTCACGTTTTATTTTCCAAACCCATAACAAGGGAAAGGAAGGAGGCAAGGAGCACAGGTGGAGATTCAAGGATGAACGAATTCCATGAGTGCATGTATATGAATTTATGAATGTTAACAATTAAATTATTATTCAATGTTGTAAAAGGATTATATTATATTTAATGCCTATGGATTGATGAAAATTTTTATGAGTAAATGCTAATGCTAAGGCATGAAATATCATGATATGATTAAGTATGATGATCATGAGATGACATTTGTAATTTTCAAATGATATAATGACCTAAAATGGCATTTGATGGAAATAGAATGTATAAATGATATAAAATCCTAAGGAGTTAGGATTAAGTAGATAAATATCCAATAAGAACCCGCCGCGTGATCAGGGCAACAATCCTGATTCATATTTACCAATCGATAGATCCTGAGGTAAGGATGTGATGCTTGGGCTCAGTTCGGGTCGCCACAGAGAATAGTATCAAAGCATGGATTGGTAAATAGGCGTGGAAAAGTTTAAGTGTAATGATTAAATATGATATGTATGATTTTATGATGAATGCATAAGTGATTATCATGATAGGATGCATGATATATGATGATGATAGTAGTGAAATTTATGATGATGAATAAATCACATGATTGTGATTATGTGAATTGGCAAGTTAAAATGCAAGGACTTTGTTTTATGAGTGGATGCTTTGGTAATGAGCATGATATGATTAGTTATGATGATATAACTATCTCTAAGGATTTTGAATGCATAAAATGTATACTTGTGATATGATAACTATGTTTATAAGATTAGATCATATGTCTATGTGACAAGATGATAAGTATATGATTGAGATGATAGCTATGAGATGAGATGAAATCTATGTGAAAGGATGATAAGTTATATCTTTGTGATATGATATGTATGATACCACAGAAGTTGGTATCAAATGTTATGTTTGTAATCAAGTAGGGCACATCGCTCGAAATTGTCCAAATAAGGTACAAACGTTGCAAAGGCAAGGAAGATCAGCTCAGTCAAGGTTAATTGAAGTAGCTAACCGACAGGTTACCACTATGAACTTGGTACATGTGCATGGAGTCACGAGAGCAAGAGGATGAGGTGGTTACAGGCATGGATTAAATTTTAGGAAGTTTGGTAATGACTTAGTTTGATTTTGATGACGATCATTTAATCATAAATTGCCAATATGTAACCATGCATGCACTACCTGTAGAAGAGACCGATAAGATAATATAGATGGAATTCTTTATATGTAGGTTAGCTATGATCAATTAAAAATGTTGATGTTCAATGGGACAAATATTCTAAAAGCAAGAATATTTGGAAACTAAGAAAAGATGTAGAAAGGGAATACCCAATTATTCAAAGAAGAGACGGTTTCGGGATGAAACCTATTATAAGGGGGGAAGATTGCGAAACCCCAACTTAAGAAGGATTTACTGTGTGCATTGAACATGTACATGTGACTTCTATGTGAATTAAATAAAAATTTTGGATTATTTTTAAATTTTATGATATTTTGAATTAGGATTTCCATTGGAAACGGTGATTAAAAATTTAATTGTCGGAGCCCAAAGTGAATCGGTATGACTTGAAGGGCTTAATGAGGATTTAATGATGAAAATGTGTCATGAATAGTCATGTTAATAATCATGACTTAATTTATTGAGATTAAAATGTAATTATGGAATTAAGGTGAAAAGTGATGGAAAATTCATAACTTGATGCCTACAAGGCGGATTTTGATGAAATTTGAAAGGTAAGATCATGATAGTGAGCTCAATTTTATGAATGGATTGGATTAAGGGAATCATGATAGGATGATAATTAATTATTTTTATTCCCAAATCCAAAAGACAAATTCAAGTGGTCATAACTTGATGTAGAAACGTCGGTTTGAGATGAAATTTGAAATGATGGAATAAAATTATGAAACCTATAAGATGAATGGAATGGATTAAGATAATTATCATGAGAAATGGCTTTCTTGGGGAGCAAGTAAGTGGATTGACTTGTCTCAAGAGAGGGGACGTGACTTTAATGCTAAGTCAAAGTTTGTTACAACTTTGATTATGTGGATTTTTTAGCAGATTTTTTGTTTTATTAAAAGGTGTAAAAATTATTTTACTTGGCTAAGATAAATCTAGAACATTAAGAGGATAAGGAGGTATTAATTTGTTGTATTAAACAAGCTCCAAAGGTGGGGTCCACTGCTGGAAATTCTAGCTCCACAAAGGCATTGCAAGTTCACTTGTGGAGGTATGGAAATTTTTCCAAATGTGGAATCTTTCACCCCAAGCAACCAGCAGCCTCATGCCCCAGATATAGGCTACCAAGACGAAAGAAAAGAGAAGAAAAAAAAAAGGGGAAAAGGAGGGATTATCATTTAATCAAGTAAGTATATGATTATCTTGATTTTATGCCTCGAATCTGGAAGTTATTTGATGTTGTAAACTAAAATATGGACGGAATAGTAAATGGATGTATTTTAGAATAAATGTTTTTGACAAGAATTCTTATGAGGTGATTAAGTAATGACCCAATTTTCAGCTTAAAAGGATAAGTAATTTGCAAATTCCAAATTGGAAATGATTAACCCAAACAAGGTAAAACAGGTGAGAGGATCAGCTGTAGAAAATAATTTTAATAATTTTTATACAAGTAATTTTGGGCTAAAACATTTACAAGATGTATAAGACATATTTAGGATCACATGAAAAAATTAAAAATTAGGTTTTGATGGGAAAAAATATACTCCGTAATAAACGTCATTCAGGCTGTCTGCAAATGGATTATGTAGTCTAGTAAGGTAAAAATACCAAAATAAATATCAATGCTTAATTTTTTATGCTTAAAATATTTATTTTGGTTAATTAATGTAGTTATTAAGGTATGGTAGAAATTTCAGATCAAAACTACTTGATTTGATATTAATTTAAGATTTTGAGATTTCAGTACACCTAATTTCAGCATGTGTTGATAGTTTGAGAAGAAAATCAAAAAGAAATATGAAAGCTATTTAGAAATTATCCAAATTGATATATGTGTTAAATCCTTAAATATTAATTAAGAAAAGTGAGATTATATGTTGAAATTTCAGATTTATATAATTTCCTAAGGTTATGTGTCAAAAGACATATTAACCAGGTGACAAATGGGTTCCAAAGTTGTTGTTTTGGAAACCTATGATTAGTGAATTTAAAATTCCATGAAAATGCCCTAAGTACAGTGGTAATTAAGGATGATATCATGCTAAAATATGAATTATATTTTTGACTTTGAAATTTTATGAAATCCATTATGTATATGTTGCCAAATGGGCATATGAGAAGTAGTAGGTATACAAGGGCGATGAATGACTCATGTAATTTGGTTTGTGTAAAAATGCATGAAAATATGATAAATTTTATGAATATATTGCTGTTTAGAATTTCATGATGTTAATCTCAAATTTTGGGATTAATTAATGAGGCTTAAGGCAATAACATGTGCTTAAAATGAGCAACGATGTTTGAATTTTGAAAAATAAGTGGAAAATGGCTTAAGAACGGTAATGAGCCATTAAATGATAATTATTAGATGAATTTTATATGGTTGAATGGTTCTCCTACTCAGGGAACTAAATGTAATGTGTAGTAGTCCATATAATGCACAAGCATGTGCTATACGAGCGTAACGACTTGAGAGGGCGAAGGAATTATGTATGTTAATAAAAATGGGTTTGAAAACTGAGTTGAATGTAAGCAAAGAAAATATAGGAATGTTGTATCATTCTTATATGTATAGGCAAAGGCAAAGGCAAAGGGATAAGCGAAACGAAAATCTAAGCAAGCGAGGTAAGAAAGCGCAGCTTTTAAAAATGTTATTTTATTGCTTCATTGTAAGTTAGCAACTTTCTAAATGATTTTAGTTTTCATTACAAGGTGTTTAAAGATGCCCATTCCTTGTTTATATGAGTATTGAAATGTTTATTTCTGTTAAAATAAATGATTGTTTATGGTTTCTCAATTATGCTTAAAATGTTTTGAAACATGAGTTTATACAATGTTTCGTTGAAATGGGTTTAAAGAGGGATGGTGCAAAGAATTCTCTACATGAGAATGATAAGCTTCATGTGTAAGGAGGTATATAATGCTGGGGTGACTAAAGGACATGCATGGAATGAAAATCAAGTAGGCTAGTCGAAGTAGTAAGTGGCCAAGGAGTTCCGCTTGACGTTGCTAAGTCGGTAGGTTCGGCACCAAGGATGGAAAGGACATGTCATGGCATAATGTTCCCCGTGCTAACGTACCCTCACATGGAGGATAACATCATCAATGGAAATGATGAATTTGCACATCTAATGTTTATGAAATGTTTGCAAATGGTTTACATGAATGGTTTTTCATGAATGGTTTTAATGAAATGTTTATGCAAGTTTTATAAAAAAGTTTCTGCTCCATAGGTAGTTGATCACTTGCTAAGTGTCTCTACTAAATGGAGAGAAATATTTTTAAAGAATGTTACTTTCAAAATGTATTGCATGAAAACCCTAAGCTTGCTTATTGAGTTGAATTTCAACTCACGTTTTAATTTCCAAACCCATAACAGGGGAAAGGAAGGAGGCAAGGAGCACAGGTGGAGATTCAAGGAAGAACGACTTTCATGAGTACCTGTATATGAAATTATGAATGTTAACAATTAAATTATTATTCAATGTTGTAAAAGGATTACATTATGTTTTATGCCTATAGATTGGTGAAAATTTTTATGGGTAAATGCTAAGGCATGAAATATTATGATATGGTTAATTATGAAGATTACGAGATGACATGTGTAATTCTCAAATGATATAGTGGCCTAAAATGACATTTGATGGAAATAGAATGTATAAATGATATAAAATTTTAAGGAGTTAGGATTAAGTGGATAAATATTCAATAAGAACCCGCCACATGATAAGCGCAACAATTCTGATTCACATTTACTAATTAATAAATCTTGAGGTAAGGATGTGACGCTCGAGCTCGGTTCGGGTCGCCACAAAAAATCATACGCACCTATGGCTAGATTAGAAGCCATATGTATTTTACTAGCATTTACTTCTCAAATGGATTTCAAATTGTTTCAAATGGATGTAAAAAGTACATTTTTGAATGGATACTTGAATGAAGAAGTTTATATTGAATAACCCCCTGGATTTAAAGAAAAGGATCAATCAAATTATGTTTATAAATTAACCAAGATATTATATTGATTAAAACAGGCTTCACAAGCTTGGTATGAAAGGTTAAATAAATTTTTGATTGATCATGAATTTCAATGAGGAAAGGTTGATACTACATTATTCACCAAGTATAAAAGTAAGCATATTTTAATTATTTAAATTTATGTAGATGATATAATATTTGGTGTACTGACGAAACTCTGTGCCAAGAATTTTCTAAAATTATCTAGATCGAATTCGAAATGAGCATGATGGGAGAATTAAATTTCTTTCTTGAATTGCAAATCAAGCAACAAGTCGAAGAGATTTTTATAAATTAGTCCAAATGTATCAAAGAAATGCTAAAGAAATTCGGAATGCAGACTAGTAAAGGAGCAAACACTCCAATGAGTTCTGTTGATCCTGAGTTAATGGTAATTACCCAAGAGGAGATGGGTGAATTGGGTATTTAAAATTTTTAACTTAAATTGAAAACTTTACCCCAGTTTAGTTTAGTCCCTTTTAGTGGTTATGAAAGCAGAAATGAAAAATAATAGATAAGATTTATAGTGGTTCAGGCAACCTTCCCTACTCCACTCTTCTAAGCTCACACCCCTTGTGATTTTGGTTCCACTATGTATTCTGAGAATACAACTAGAGCCTCCGCAGCTCTAGGGGGCATATACAACCAGAGCCTCCGCTCTCCTCTAGATTATAGCTCTAAGGGGCACATACAACACGTAGCACAAATAGGTGGCGAGTTCTTACTCCAGTCACAACACTACTTTGCTATTACTTGGTTTGAAACACCAAAATCAAATCAAATATCAAAAACCAAATAACAAAATGAAATGAAAGAAATCTACACTTTATAGATTTTTGTAGGTAAGTTTCAGCTCAAGGAAGAACTCATAGAAGTGACAAGTTGATCGACATTAGAGAATGTAGCAATTTGAAGCTCGTACTTCCTTCAAAACATGTATAGATCACTCAAATGTAGAAGAAAGTGGAATATAGAACTTAGTAGCTTCTCTTTCCTCTTTTTTTGCTCTATCTTGTATATATCCACGTTCACTTGAGTGTTTACATATAATGCAAGGAGAGATTAGAATGTTGGAGAGTTGGTTAGCGCATAATGAATGTGCTAATGTTCAAATTTTCGAACGTTGCGACCCAAGTCGCAGGTGGAGTCGACTTCGGGTGCAACTTCGGCTATAAGCAGGCTATTAAAATTCTTCCTTAGGTTGATTTGGTCTTAGACTTGACCCAAGTAGCATGTGGACTCAACTTCGGGCGTGACTTTAGATTCTTCCAATTTTCAAGTCTATCTTTTAGGTCAACTTAGACTAGGACTTGACCCAAGTTGTTGCTAGAGTCGACTTCGGTTATGACTTGACTTTCTTACTTTGCCAAGTGAGCTTAAACTATTTTGAAATGACTTTGGTCACTTTATTTTCTTAAATTAAATATTCTTCCTTTGATTTGAATCATTTCAAATTTTGTAGGATTAATTTAGCTTGAAACATTTTGACTCCATGTCTTGAATTCTTGAGTCTTGGAATGCATGAAAATGTCCAAGTGATAGTTCTTGATCTGGCTAGATGAATTCATGCAACTTTGCTTGCTTTGGACTTGTTTTATTTTTCATTTGGTCCAAGTTGAATGTTTGTATCGACTTGGCTTTCAACTTCACTCAAGTCTAGCATCAGGTCGACTTGGTCTGTGACTTTGTTCTTCAAGTTCTGTGCTGCTCGGTTTGAAGTCGATGCTGGAGTTGACTTGGTCTACGACGTCACCCAAGTTGCATATGGAGTTGACTTCGTTTATGACTTCGGCAGCTTTTGGTTGCCAATTTCAACGCTGGACAGAAAATGGCCCTTGAAGTCACTGCTGGAGTCAACTTAGGGATTGACTTAGCCTAAGTCGATGCCTGAGTCGACTTGGGGATCGACTTGACCTGTCGTGCTTTATATTTTTCATTTTTATAACCTTTAACATTGCACAAAACATATTAGTAGCTAAGATGCCTGAGTCGACTTGGGGATCGACTTGACCTGTCGTGCTTTATATTTTTCATTTTTATAACCTTTAACATTGCACAAAACATATTAGTAGCTAAAACTTACTCAAATTGAGTTGTTAATCATCAAAACATTTACTTTAGGTATTTTGCTTTTGATTTCATCACTTATTTCTATTAATCTCCCTCTTTTTGATGATTGACAAAATCGATTTGAGTTTATACCTTTCAACATGTTATTTTATCCTTTTTTGACATGTTTAGGATGATTAGTGAAATTGTCATACATATTTCATTTTCGACATTTGCATATGTTATTTCCAATAATCACAAGTTGAATCCAATCATTCAATTTTATAAACAGAACATAAGAATAAAAACAGAACACAAAAAGAATCAGAGCATAATACAAGTAATCAGAGCATTAGTATAAACTTTACATAAACAGAGCATAAACAAATTTTTTCATAAACTTTTTATATATGATCAAAAAATTTCATATAAGTTTCAAAAACAAATAAAAAACTATATACAAGCTACCCTACCCAAAATCCTGAAATCTAAACACACAAAACTCAACTATTCTCCCCATTTTTGTCAATAGATCGAATAGGGGTTGATTTGGTGAGATTTGGCATATAAGAATACCGCTATGGTATACGAAGATTGTGAAGGAGTAGGTGAGATAGGTCTGACATAGGCTGATGAATAGAAGGATGAGATGGGGCTTAGAGTCGGATCTCTGCGTACTGATCTGCTATCAAATGGATCCAATTTAGGTAGTGGTTAATTCTTGTGATGTCTGGATGCCAAATGATATCAAATCGTGCATAGCTCCCTATCCATGAGATCTTGTCTTGAATGCATGTCCATCACCACATTGAGGACCCTGACTAGTCAAGCAATCCTTGATTTTCTCTAGGTGCTTCCGGATCACATTGACTGAATGATCCCAAGATGGTGGTCGAGGTGCAGGATTTGGGATCTCAGAACCATGGGGCAAATAGGATCCATGTGATATAGGCGGAGCAGGCACCTCAGGAGTGTTCGGAGGTGGAGCGGGTTACTCCTCTTCTGGTGGCGGGGGCTAATCCCCCTGAACATGTTCATCTCTGACTTTGTCTTGAGCCGGTACCCCCATCCTCTCTTGGATACGCTCCTCCCTAAACTGCTCCACATTGATCTTCATTTGTTGGAGCAAGGACATGTTGATGGCATTTGTTGGTTTCAAAACCTTGAATGGTTCACCATCAATGTTGACCGCAAAATGCTCTAGGATGTTGGTAATCCAAGTCTCGTAGGGCAAAACCCGTCGTGGGTTGTCTTTTCTGGAGGTCAGGGCTTCTAAGAATAGTCACGAGATATTAACTTTGACTCATTAGCGACTTTCCAAAGAATTTCGGCCTCCTGAAGGTTTAGCTGGTTTCTGCCTCCTTCTTTTAGGTAGATGCAATGGGCAATCAGTAGCCTTAGGACCCGTAGCCTTGAGGATAAGTCCATGTAATGCAGGAACTTGATCCTGGGATGATATCTATTGCTTTTGGTGAGCTGATTATATGTTTGGGAGATAGATAAATCTGCAGGCAGCCGTTCCTCATCATAAGGGACCTCTAGCATTCGTCCCACCTGCATAATGGCATGATCTATGCTGTATTCTCCTCTATTACCCAAAAACATCTCGACTCCTTTAACAAAAGTATTGAAGGTCAGATCATCCCATAAATAGTAGAAAATCCTAGTCAAGTCGGGATATACCTTGTCATCTACTTTCAACAATCTGGTCCATCCTTGGAAATTCAGAAGCTCCTTAATCTCACACTCATAATCACTCAGAAATTTAAAGTCAATAATTTTGGGAATGAATACCTTTCTCTCATAGAACGACTTGTAGAATCAACTATACTATAGTTTTGTCTTGAAATATGTCATCGATATTTTCAAAACTTGACCTTTAGCAGTTGGGGTTCCCTTTCTTCTGGCCCCAATTTTTGTACTTTACTAAGTTTGTGGCTCCTCTTCTTTGGCAGCGGTTGTTGACAGAGTCCCGGCTTGGAATCAAACCCGATGGTAGGTAGATGTCGATGGTTCTTCCTAGGCATGTTTCGCAGGAGTCCGTCGCCTTCTAAGAACATCCTCTTTGGCTTGGGAGCCAAATTGTCTAGGAACAGGCCTTTGAGATGGCTTGGATACAACTAGTTTGGGCAATTTTGACTTTGGTGCCATTGGATTAAATTTGTGGAGATGGGTTTTTCAAAATGAAGCTTTAGATGGAATGTAGAAATGCTAGGAGAGAAAAGCAGGGGGTGAAAACAAAGAGAGAAAGAGAAAATGAAGAAATTGGACAGAGGAAGAGTGAGACAAGGGAGAGTGGGAGCTTGAGTTTGAGCTGGAGTGCTCGAACGAAAGAGAGAAAAATACCAGAGCAGTGGGTTTGCCGGAGTGAGAGAAGAGAGAGAGTGAGAGCGGGAGAGCACCGGAGGAAACTACTGGAGAGGGAGAGAAATAAGAGAGAGCAAGAATAGTGGGAAGAGATGAATATTGAAGAGAATGGAGTAAGAGAGAAGGATTGGAGCCGGAATGCCGGAGAACAGAGGCCGAAAGTGAGAAATGGAGAAGGAAGAGAGGTTGTCGCGGGAGGAAATGAGAAGGAAGAAGGAAGAAACAAAGAAAGAAAGAGGAGGAAGCCCGACGGTTGCGTTGAAGTTGACTTGCCCTAGACGAAGTCGACTTCACCTTGACACGAAGTCAACTTCGCCTACTTGGAGTTGACTTGACCGAAGTCGACTTGAGATCTCCGAAGTCGACTTAGCCTATCGACTTGGACTTTTCTAAGTCCATTTCTTCTATCTAACTATTACTAATTTAACTCAATCATCCCCATATCATTTCTAATGTTGAAAAATGATCTTTTGCTAAAGGTTTGGTGAATATATCAGCAATTTGATCCTCAGTTTTCACATATTCCAAACAAACATCATGATTTTCAACATGTTCAAAAATAAAATGATGTCTTACATCTATATGTTTGGTTCTAGAATGCAATACAGGATTTTTTGTCAAACAAATTGCACTTGTATTATCACATCTAATTGAAATATTATAATAATCAATACCATAGTCTTTTAGTTGTTGTTTCATCCAAAGTAGTTGGGCACAATAGCTCCCAGCAACTATATATTCGACTTCCATCGTAGATAGAGCAACAACAGTTTATTTCCTTGAGTACCATGAAACCAACATGTTTTTAAGGAATTGACATGTTCCATTAGTACTTTTTCTATCTACCTTATATTTGGCAAAATTCGCATCCGAGTAGTCGATTAAATCAAAATTTGACCCCTTTGGATACCAAAGTCCAACATTAGTAGTATTTTTCAAATATTTAAAAATTCTTTTTACAGCTAATAAATGTGATTCTTTAAGACATGATTGAAATCTAGAACACATGCAAACATTAAAAAAAATATCCGGTTTAGAAGCAGTTAAATATAGCAAAGATCCTATTATACTTCTATATAGTTTTTGGTCGATACATTTACCATTTTCATTTGTGTCAATATTGATTGTTGAACTCATTGGAGTGTTTGCTCCCTTGCTAGTTTGCATTTTGAATTTCTTTAGCATTTCTTTGATATATTTAGACTAATTTGTGAATAACCCTTCGGCTTGTTGCTTGATTTGCAGTCCAAGAAAGAAATTCAATTCTCCCATCATGATCATTTTGAATTCGCTCTGCATAATCTTAGAAAATTCTTTGTATAGAGTTTTATCAGTAGCACAAAATATTATATCATCTACGTAAATTTGTACAATTAAAATATGTTTACTCTTATACTTGATGAATAATGTAACATCAACCTTTCCTCTTTGAAATTCATGATCATTCAAAAATTTACTCAACCTTTCATACCAAGCTCGTGGAGCTTGTTTTAGTCCATATAATAGTTTGGTTAATTTATAAATATATTTTGATTGATCCTTTTATTCAAATCCAGAGGATTGTTTAACACATACTTCTTCATTTAAGCATCCGTTCAAAAATGCGCTTTTCATATCCATTTGAAACAATTTGAAATTCATGTGAGAAGCAAATGCAAGTAAAATACATATGGCCTCTAGTCTAGCTACATGTGTATAAGATTCTTCAAAATCAATCCATTCTTCTTAGGAATGCCCTTTAGCTACTAGTCTAGCTTTGTTTCATATCACAAGCTCACTTTTGTCTAATTTGTTCATCAATACCTATTTGGTATTAATAATAGTGCAATCTTTGGGTTTAGGAACTAAATGTCATACATTGTTCCTTTCAAATTGATTTAGCTCTTCTTGCATTGCTATAACTCAATTTTCATCATTAAGAGTTTGTTCAATACTTATTGGTTCAATTTTTGATACAAAAGCATATTGTTCACATATGTTTTGTTTTGACCTTCTTATCTTTACTCCTTTATAGATATTGCCAATAACTTACTTAATTGGATGTGCATTTTTGAATTTCAAATCAGTTGAAAGTCTATGAGAATTATTACCTTTACTTATCCTTTCCTCCATGAAATTTTCTGACTTGGGCTCGTTTTGGTTAAATTCATCAAAAAAATGTGTATTGATTCTTCTACTATTTGATTTTCTTTATTAAAAATTCTATATGCTTTGCTATTTGATGAATAACCAAGGAAAATTTCTTCATCACTTTTGACTTCTAATTTTCTCAAATTTATTTTTCCATTGTTTAACACATAACAAGTACATCCAAAAGTATAGAAATATAATATGTTTGGTTTTCTACCTTTCCAGAGTTCATACGAGGTCTTTTTCAATATTATACTAATGGTAATTCGGTTTAATACATGACAAGTTGTACTTACAGCTTATCCCAAAATTTTTTTGACAACTTACTCTCATTTAGCATAGTTCTAGCTATTTCTTGTATTGTTCGATTTTTTTTTTAGCAACTCTATTTTGTTGAAGAGTTCTTGGTGCAAAAAATGTATAGTGAATTCCTTTTTCATTGCAAAATTCTATGAATCGTTTATTTTTAAATTCACCACCATGATCACTTCTAATGGAAATAATTGAACTTTATTTTTTATTTTGCACCAAATTTGAAAATGTGACAAACATAGGAAATGCTTCATCTTTGCTAGCTAAGATTATAATCAAAGTAAACCTTGAAAAATCGTCAACAATTACAAATTTATATTTTTTTTCACCAAAAGTTAAAATGTTTGATGGTCCATAAAGATCCATATGCAATAGTTCGAGTGGTCTAGTTGTTGAAATTTTCTTTTTGGTAGAAAATGACATTTTGGGTTGTTTAGATAATTGACAAGCCTTGCGGATCTTATCCTTGTCATATTTAAGCTTTAGTAACCCTTGTATTAAACAATTTTTCCACAACGTTTTAATATTCGACATATTTATATGTGCAAGCCTTGTATGCCATATCCATGGATCATTTTTTATGCATATTAGATATTTTTTCTCAAGTTCATTTAGGCAAACCAAATATACATTTTTATGTTATTTGCCACTAAATACTATGTGTTCATCATAAAAAACATTGCATATAGAGGATTCAAATACAATTTTATATCCTTTGTCACATAATTAACTAATACTCATTAGGTTGTGTTTAAGTCCTTCAACAAATAGTACGTCTTGAATACATGCATTTGAAATTCTATAAACATTTCCTTGACCTTTTATTTTACCTTTTTCATTATTTTCAAAGGCAGTTGTTCCTTCAATGCATGAGTTGATTTTATGAAACAGTCCTTTTTCTCCTGTCATGTGTCTTGAGCAGCCACTATCCATAAACCATATATTATTAGCTTTAGCTCTAAGATAAACCTACAAAAATCAAGTAAAGTGGAGCTCATCTTTTTTGTATCTATTTTATGGGTCCATTTGGGTTAGTTATCCATTGGAATCTACGTTGATCTTCTTTTGAAGCCACTAATCCAATGTTTTTAAGCATCCAAACCAATTTTGCACCAAGGTTTTGTAATTTTCTCAATTTGCATTGATAAACCTTGTGTCCCAATTTTGCATTGAAAATTCAAAAGTATTGATAAAAGTAATAAAGCTGAAACAAGTATGATTTGGTCAAATTTGATTTCAATAAGGGATAAAGTTAAAGGAAATAAAAGGAAGTAATTATCTCTTCTTATTTTGAAACTAAAGACACTAAGGTTAAAGTGGATTTTCTTGTGCATTTTGTTTTGATTCTCTTAAACACAATTTGGTCAGTTTAAAGTTAATTATGACTAACAAAAGAATAAATAATCTCTTGATGAGTTTATTTTTATCGTATACAAAAGAGGAATAAGTTGAAGTAAAAAAAGACTAAAAGTACTTATTTGACAAGTACCTATAAGGACATAGAAAATGATAAAGAAACTACGGGTAGTCCAATACAAAAGAAACCAAATAAGAAATTTGGCTATTACTTTTAACAGACTCTTAGACACATAGAGGATAATTGTACCAATAAGGGTATATTTTTTCATTTTGGTTTATTCAGTGGTTAATTTAGCCTTAGACCCAAGATATGTTTTTATAAATAGATTTTGTGTTGTTATTCATGTAAGAGTGTCCATGCGAGGTTGCTTGAGTTGCTAAAAGGTCAAATGATGATGAAAGATTTATCGATAAAGACGATAGCAAATCAAATAATATTGAGGCTATATAGACATTTAAGTTATCATTATTAAAAACTCAATTTTAGTTGAATTTTAAAAAAGGGGCATATGATACCATTTTTAATGAAATTCGGTTTTTATTTCTGTATTGAATAAATTTGATCATTCTTATTCATTTGGAAATAGTTAATTTAGTTTTTTTAATTCGAATATTATTAGATATGCTGTACAATCTTAAGATATAAATTCTATGATCCCACATTCAGTTCTTTTAAGACAAAAAATGTCAATTCTTTGAGGATATTGAGCTTGAGAGGAAAATCTGGTTAGGGACTATGTCTTTAAAGAGAAATCTTTAAGACATCATTGATAAAGAGGTTATTCCTGGTGATCAAGCTCAGCACCCTCAAGAATGGAATTCATTGAAGAGATCTACTAGAGAAAGGAGAATCCAGTTTCTAATGGTTACATCAGATTTCTCCAATACATCAGGATGACATTGGATTAGTGGAAGGTAATTCCGTCAAACAATGCAAATTAAAAACTCTCAAAGATAGATTGATGTGATAAATATATGATTAAGTTCATGAAAGACAATGACGATTTGTAGCATGTTCTATTACCTAAAGGTATAAAGCTGATTGGTTATACATGGATATTTAAAACTAAGAATGAAGGTAATGTGAAAAGGCATAAGGCTTGTCTTGTCTCAATGAACTTCACTCAAAAGGAAGGCATAAATTACAAAAAAATTTCTCTCTAGTTTTATTGAAAATTTCTTTCGAGATAAATAGCTTTAGTAATGGGTTTTAACCTTGAACTATAATGAATGGATGTACGGATAACTTTCATAATAGACTTTCAGTTTTTAAAATAAAAATCCATCTACAAGCTCAAGTAAGTTTTCTAATAATGATATTATAAATTTCATTAAATTATCATTTCATTTGATTTTGAAATGAATTCGGTTGATCAATGCATATATTATAAGTTCAATGAGAGTAATCATAGGTTGAGTGGGAGTAACACACAAATATACTATTTTCCAATATCAATATAAGTTTATTGCATAAAATTAAGATATTTTTGGTTAAGAATTTTGAAACGAAATATCTTGAAAATATATTTTTTGTATTAGGAATTTAGATATATCAAGATTATTCAAAAAACCTATATTAAGAAAATACTTAAGATGCTTAATGTACAGGATTGCAAATTAGGAAATACCACCTTACTAAGGGAGATAAAATTAATTTTGTTTAAATTAGTGTCCCAAGAATGATTTTAAATGTAAGAAAATGCAAAACACTCCCTACACTCTAGCATTGGAAAGTTTAATTTACGCTCAAGTTTTGAATCTTTGGCTTGTACGCATTCAGTTACTGCATACATTATTGGGATGTTGAGCAGATATTTAAGTAATTTAGGAATGGATCTTTAAGCAGTAGCCAAAAAAAGTTTCTTAAAGTTTTTTTTAGAAAATAAAACATTATATGTTCACATACAGAAAGTCAGATAAGTTAGAGATCATTTGGTATTCAGATTTTGACTTTTTTGGATGCAAATACAGTGTCAGATTCACTTCAAGCTATATTTGTCTACTTGTTGGAAAAGTCATATCAGGAAAAATGCTAAGTAGACACTTATAGCTTTTCAACAATGACAACAGAGTTTATAGCATATTATAAGGTATCTAATTATGAAATATGACTACAAAATTTTGCCACAGGACTCAAAATATAGATAACATTGAAAGACCACTTAAATTATTTTGTGATAATAAATTAGTAGTCTAATATTTCAACAACAACAGGAGTTCAACAATGTTCCTGGTTGTTAATGGAAGGATTTAGGAAAATAAAGTGTCTACTAAGGATAACACCTCAAGCTCTTTCATAAGTGTACTACTCATATGAGTGTTGTATTATTTAATGATATACTAATTAAGTAGGAGTTTATATTTATTTGCTTTTCTAGTTTGGACACTTTACTTTGGTTATGGATTTTTTATAGAAATAAATTATTCAATATTTTGGTTATTCAGTATTTTTTATTTTAGTTTAATCTCACCAAATAAGTTAGACCAGTTAATAATAGGCATAGTAGATGACATTATATGTAATTTTCATGCTAGGCATCCATACTTGATCTATATTGTTTGGTTATGTTTGATATATATGATCATGAATGAGTCTAGTTATGATAAATGTGTCAAAGGCTGCCTTAGTTTTATGTTGACATAATTAATGGATGAGATTGTTCAGAGATGATTTTGGTATGATAGCAAAAAGTTTTGAGCTCATAAGGTTATATATATAATTATAAAATATACGTAGTTCAAGTGGAAGATTATTGAAATTTTGGACACACATATATATTAATTATATATATGCTATCGTAAATAGTGGCCCAATTTTTAAAAGTGATCCTATAAGGTTTTATGGGCCTAAATCATCTATAAAGTATGGATCTCCTATGCGTAGAAACCCTACAACCTAATTTCTAATTTTCATTTTTATGATGGGCTAAATTAGAAATACGAAAGATACGCTCCCTATATAAAACTTTGTGGCCCTCAGATTATGCACCTATTAGGGTTCTTTTCTAATATCCCATCAATTGAAAAGTGGAGTCACGTTCTCCTAAAAAACCTAAAGCATTAACTTGGAAGACCCAGAAACCACAGTATTCAAGAACGGGCTGCATCCTACTTATGAATTTTTTTTCTTAATAATTTGGCATGGAGGATCCTGGGTGATTATAGATTTAATTGATATGATTTTCCCAACAGAATATTGCCGAGAGATGGAAGTGGGATCCTTAACCCTTTTTTTATGATTGTGACCTGTCTTTGTAACTATATATATATATTTGCAGAAAAGCCTGCTCATCTTGTCTTTTTCTACATTACTTTTGATTATTATGTTATCTCCCTTTCCTATGAACATTCTTTTCTACTGTATTTATTTATTTGCAAAACCACCCCAAGTCATTCCTTGATAAATTAATTTCAAAGAGATTTTATAGCCCACCTTTGTTCTAATCTTGGTCTACCCTATTCATATAGTTGTAAAAATTTCATTATATTCTACCAATAGGTTGGTTTGGTTCTTATTCTCTAGGTTGATTTAGTCCTGAGTCGACTCTATCTTAATTATGAAATTAAGGTTGTGTGGTCCTCTGATTCTAGAACATTTTAACTTGGGACCAATTGAGTTGTTCTTTATAAAAATTTAGAGGTTGAAGAGAGAACATAAAAGGGAAAAACACAAATATCTTTAGCGAAAATGGGAAAAAAATTTAAAAAGATATTTCTATTTTAGTGATAAAGAAGTGGTTCATATGGATGATAATATAAATAAAAATCTATATTCATATGGACCCAGAGCAATTTTTGTGTACCTATTTTATGGAACTTATCATACTTAGTTGAAGAAATGAATAATTTTTTCCCCTACCCTATCATACTTAGTTGAAGGCTCATTGTGTTTTGCTCAATTTTTTTTATTCATCTCGCTAATAATCTATACGAAATGAAAATTAAAATAATAATTAATCCTTATACAAATTATTATGAAATAAAGAGAATAAATTTATACCTTAGCTTTTGTTGAGTACCAATGATGCACTAAATCAACCCACTAATTTTTTTCCACTCGTTCAAGTACATTTGCTATATTTATGCCTTCTGATTTAGTAAAATTAAAATATTTATTTTTCAAAGAACTCTTCAGATTTCTCCATTTGTCATTAATATTCCCATGCCTTGATATGATTATTCCATAGTTTGAATTTAAATTTTTCCTGCATCCAAGAGTTATAAAAGCTTTATGAAAATAAAATGCATGGTACATATATAAGAAACATATAAACATATATGGATCAAAAGTGATAATTATCGAGTAACTTAAAGTAAATAATTAAACATTGATTTTTACCTGCGCAATATCCCATTGCATGTCTTTATAATTCTTTAGTAACTTTTTCTATGAAACAAAATTAATTGGTGCAAATTCTGGATTTGTTGCTAAATCATCAAGAAATTGAGTGAGAGTGCATGCTGCATCTTCCACGGGTTGGTAAAATGCATTAAGTTCAACCTCAAGTTTTTTATCATTCAGTAAATTCCAAACACTTAACATGCATGTCGGACCTCTAATTTTTTGCTTGTTCTAGTATCAACTGAAAAAATCCAATCAAATTCATAATCTTACTTTAGCTATAATAATATTTTCAAAATAGAAAATTGTAAATACTATTAGTGAAAAACTTACACGTCGATTGAGTATTTGATTGAGAAAAAATCTCCCGTTCATCTTCTAATGATTCGTCAATTTCTGTATTTGAGGTTGCCACTTGTTGTTGATATTTTGGTTTTTCAAAACTATTTATATGCTTACTCTTTGCCATTGTAAACTTAAAATTAAAAATATGCATATTTATCCTAATAACAATATGGATCTTAAAAAGTAATAAAACAACGTATCAATTTTTTGAGTGAACAAAAATTTTCAAATAGATTTAATCTACTAATTAAATTTATTTTGAAAATAATCCTACAAGTAATTGACTAGAAATGCACAATAAATTCAATTTTATAAGTAAATTTTCTTTTATTTTCATACATAAATATAAAATTTTTTATTTCTTGACTGGTGTAATATAAGTAATCTAACTTTAAGATACTTTTCTAAAAAAAAGAAAAGAAAAAATTCATTATATACATGTTGACAAAAAATATATATTACATTTAGTTGAGATTATTATTATTATTATTATTTAGTTAAATCATTCCTACATTTATAAAAAAATTCTCTTATGTTAATATCATTTCAAAAACAAGAAGGAGATTTGTGACATTGCATTCAAATATGTGATATTGACATTGTCGTAATCTTAAACCATTCCAATGTGCTTTTTTTAAATAAAATTTTTCTATTTGGCCGTAATCTCAATCTGATTTAGTCATTCAAATTTGGCCGTAATAGTTAGAACAATTCAAATTTGGTTGTCATCTCATTCAGGCTCAATTTGGCCATAATTTTAAACTATTCAAACATCTCGTAAATTTTTATATTTCTTTTTTTATGTTTATGGGCTACTTTGCCACAAATTATATCCCATGTAAGAAAATAGTTTTATCACTTACAATATTGCCAAAATAATAATAAATTCATCCAAAACATTTTCTTTGGCTTTAAAGTATTTTATTTTTGGGATCCACTTCGTATGCATACCATTAATATTCTACACTATATTTCATACAATCTTATCGTAGATAATTTTAAATTATTATATAGGATTAAAATGATTTAAAAAAATAATATCAAAAAATATTAAAAAGAAAAATTAATTATACACATCTTATAATATAAAGGTAAAGGGGAAAAAAGAGTTGTCGAAGTGAATAAAATGAATGGAATATATGAATACTTGTGATTTTCACTTTTCCTCACCATCACCATCCTAAAGTTTCGCTGGCTGAAAATTATAAATCTCTCACATTGGTTTGAGTAAAAACTATGAATATTTATGAGGCCTAATTCATTAGGAGGATTTTTATTGAGAGAAAAATGAAAACAATTGCGTTTTGTCACTCCAGGTTGTGGGGATAGTTTTCTTAAATTGAGTGTGTTTGCAAATTTTGTAAAATACATATTAAATGTATAGGAAAATCTAATCCATTTTGTAGTATTGATAGATCATATGAAAACTATGGCGGTATAATTTTTTTAGGAATTTAACAATGTTTTGTACAACCCAGTACAATTTTATATTTTTTGTGCCGCAATTTTGCAACATTTGAATGATGGGTCTGTAGCACCCATCGCGAACGCTACGATGGGCTCGAATGCCTTTCTCACCTCATAAAATCTAGGTCGGATCGAAACAGCCGAAACCTGCATTTCTCATTGAATAGAAGGGTTGTTAGAATGTTTTGGAAAATGAATATTTGCAAAGAATAGGATTCGTCTTGGGCTGGATCCTCAAGCTTCTGAGGCAGCAACCTATATGCGGGGTTCCCAAGGATTCAACAGCGTGACGGGGCAAATACGTCACCGGGAGCTGCTGGACGGCGTGTGTCTACCTTGCTACAGCTTCAACTCATGAAAAGAGTTAGTATTTAGATCAAATAAAATATGTTGAAATAACCTCAACAGCCAAGAGATTTGCACCTCTAGATGAAGTTGCCACTGATCTTGAAGGAGAGATCAATCCTTGTTTTCATTAAATAAGAACATTGGTCGTACAGAGCTTGGATTATGGTCTTCAGATTAAAATAGATATGACAAAAATTTGTTAACCCAAAGCCATTTACATGGGCATAAAAGGAGAATTTTTTTTAAAAAAAATCAGAAGAAGAGGGAGAGTGGGTTGTAGAGAGAGGAAAGTTAGAGCTAGAGGAGAGGAGAAGCCGAGGCGCTAGGGATTTGCTGCAGACTCCCGTCCTCCCCCTTTAGGATGTCTCTCTTGGTGTGTTGAGCTTGGAACTTGGTCCATACATTTGTATCCTTTATTTTTATGTGTATTCATTTGGGCTTAAGGGAAGGGTGTCTACAGCTACCCCCTTTTGCCAGAGGTGTTTTGACAGTGAATGACAAAGTTTCATACACCCATTTGGTTAGACCTAAAAACTTTTTGAGTTAAATTTTTGGGTCATCTTGCAATTTCTGCAATCATGCACCGACCTTTCTGTAAATCTGATTTTGTGTTGTCCTTCTTGTAAAATTTTTATGATCTTGCGCGGGCCCTTTTGTAAAATTTGTTAACTCACTGGGATTATTTTGCACTTTTCTTAGACTGGTGTGATTTTTTAATTTTTCCAAACTTGTGGAGGGGGCATTTTGTTATTCTTGGTAGGTTTTTGGGTATTTTAGAGGATAGTGGTCACCAACGGGGTCTTTGCAGGCTTAGGGGAGAGCGGCAACGAGGACCACACAAGGGTTATTGACGCCGGTGAGATTGGGGTAAAGCCAGGCTCTTTAGAGCGGCTCATCGCATTGCTTGTCCTGACTGGAGATCTTTGGGCTGACACCATAGGACTTGTTGGGATGTTACCTTTGATCTACCACTTCTTCCACAGGGACTGGCCTGAAGGTATTGACGGTGTCTGCGGCAGTAGTGGTGCGTGGCATTAATTGCTACCGCTAATCGTGTAGGCGGCTAGAGAAATAGCTTATTGGTGACAAGTATCTCCCTTTATCCCTTTCTCCTTCTTTTTTTTTCTCGTTTTTCTTTTTCCTTTTCGTTGGCGTACAACAATCATGGCTTAAGCGCCCCTGGCCCTAAACAGGTAATTTATCATGCCAAAAAGACATGATAACCCCCTGTCGGCAGTGAGCAGTGGCTGTCACCATCGTCAAGGGTTCCGCAAGGAGTATCACTATCCTCGTTATCTTTTTCATTTTCGGCTACCGCTTTGTTGTTTCATCTCCATAGCAGATCTGTTATGGTAGCATCGTAGGCCGCCCATTGTCCTTCTCATTAATATTTTGTGACAAGGGTGATGGGAGGCCGTGATCGCCAGTGGTGGATTTTGCCCGCGATAGGTTATAGAAGGTGGAGGCTTGCTCATGGAGTTGTCGCAAACCTAGGAAGAAGACGGTGATAAGAAGCATGGGGTTTTGCTGATCGTCGACAAGATCAAGGAAAGCTGGGCATTTGTCACCGTGTTGGTCGTCCTTATCAAAGCTTTTGTGATTAGGGTTCTTCGTCCATTTCTTCTTCCTTGACAGGTAGCTAGTAGGTACCGCTATCAGCATCGACGCCCGCAGTAGTGTTGACAATGGCTGTTGTGGCGTTTTGACGAACATGCGAGTGGGGCTTGGGGGTATTTGGTCGGATTGGAAGGTCAATGCTGTGTTTGTCGGTGCCACTAGTGGTGCTGCTGCCGTCGACCATCGGGGACCATGTGTGGGTAATCAATGGCAGGTATCATTCTCTTCTCTCTTTTTTTAATCTCGTTCCTTGCTCCTAGCCATTTGTCGATGACAGTTTTTGGATGTTTGTTGGTGCAGGGTGGATGTGTGATTAGCGCTGGATGAATTAGCACCATGGTCCAAGTGGTCTAGAGGTCTCTTAGCAGACATTCTGGAGCTTTGGAAGGGGATTGCCGACGTTGTTTAAGGCCTAATTGGGTAGTGGCCATCAGCCGTTGTTGAGGTTGCAAATCTTCTTCCTATCCCCATTGTTTGATCGGACTCTTTATTTTTGCAATTTTGAGGAAACTTGGTGTTGGGGTGCCAAGGATCGATGTCTGCCAGTGGTTCTTGGTTGCATGTTGGCTGTTACCAGAAGTCATAGGAGCGCTGAACATTGTCCAGTTTGACAGGTATTACTTTTCTCTTCCACTAGCTTTACATGTTGTAGTTTCCCTTCCGCTTGCATCGGATTTGCCTGACTGTTCATTGCTGTTGGATGAATACGTTCCGCCTTGCTATATTTGCCATTATTTTTATGTGGCTCTGTACTTGATGGTGACCATCGTAAGGTCTCAGGTGTCTATGTCATTATTTTTAAAGTACTAGAGTGACTTGGGATCATTTCTCAGGTGAAACGAAGGCAAGTTGTTAAGGAATCTTTCTTAATGGAGTGACATCGTGCTTTGAGGATGGTGATCCTCGCCTCTTTTATTCTGCTGGAGTGCTATGTGGGCAGCTTTTGGCCATTTGCAGGTGTTTTGACTTTCATGCCATGTCGTAAGGGCCCATAACTTGGGTTGTGAAAGGATGACCCAACTTGTCTTCTATTTTATCTCCTCTAGGAATATGTTACTTTTGTTGATGTAATAGGATCTTGCCTTTGCCTTGAATGTGGATAGCTTGTGGGTCTATTGCCTTTTATTATTTAGAGTTGAGGTACTTCTTTTTTTTCCAAATTTTTTATGCTTAATAAGTTAGCTACCTCCTTTTGCTGTTGCATCACAAGTGTTCTTTTTTCTTTTCCAAATTGCTTATGCTTGATGAGGTGGTTACCTCCTTTTGCAATTGTCTCTACTGCAGATCTATTCACAAGATCAAGGCGAATTTATCGGGATATGCAAGCCTTATTGACTCAAATGGGGGCTTTGGCTTCCTTGTCTTCTCATCAACCTGATGCTTTATCTGTAA
The DNA here is from genome assembly GCA_035584095.1 of Annona squamosa. Lineage (NCBI taxonomy): Eukaryota > Viridiplantae > Streptophyta > Magnoliopsida > Magnoliales > Annonaceae > Annona > Annona squamosa. The sequence continues at coordinate 46,008,813 of JAXCLR010000073.1, forward strand.
CGGAAAGGATGATAGACCACCATAAAGCTATTTTAGAGCATCTTAGACAAGTCATGTGGGGCGCTAATGGCAAATTACAGTGTTTTTCTTTTTGTTTTTTCTTCCTTTTTTTGTAAAGTGCTGGAAGTATGGGGCAATTGGACTATATAGGCTCATTTTTGCTTTCATAGGTGTTGCCACTTTTGAATTCCTTTTGGGTTGTGATGTATTTGAGAGGTCTCCTTTAAACTCCCTCTTTTTTGGGTTGTGATATGTCTTTGATTTGCCCTTGAATGTAATGAAATACTTCACTTTTGTCATGTCTTGATGTTTATTTTCTTACTCTGGTTTTAGACTTTGTAGGCTTCAAGAGGTTTATGAATTTCTGCAAGTAACATTGTTCGTCCTAGACTTTTCTTTTAATGAATCTGAATGTGAGAACAACCCATTTGTTGGGTGTGTACCCTTACTTTATCCTGCTTGGTGATGGACTTCTTAGCTTTTAGCTTTGATCTTAAACTTTCTGGACCCTACTTATTGTTCTTTTTGCATACCTAGTAGAATTGGATGCTATTGCTTTTGACTTTGTAGTAGTTTTTGCACTTTGTGTATTGGGGAGCGTCTAATGGATGTCTGGAAATTCATTTGCAAACACCACTATTAGATCTAAAAACTTTTTAAGTCTTTGAAACATACCTTGAGCAGCATTGGTCAGGCGGCTGAAGCTTGCTTCTGATTACCTAGAGAACACTCAGGGAGTGGACTAAGTGCTGCTTTTGATGTATTGTTGGATCTACAATTGCATATTACCTTATATTTTTCTTTTTTTTCTCTTTTCTTTTTCTCTCTTTTTTTTCTCTTTTCTTTTTCTCTCTTTTTTCATTTCTTTTTCTCTTTTTTCTCTTTTTCTCTTTTTTCTTTTTTTCTTTTTTCTTTTTTCTTTTTTCTTTTTTAAAAAGAATATATAAATATCTTTCTTCATGTAACTTTGTCTCTCGGGTTCCAAATCTTATTTGAGGCAAGATGTGACTTGATATAAAAATAATTTGTGTCCTTCATTTTGAAAGTTGTCTACCTCCGTGCTTTGAAATGTATTTTTCTCCACCTTTTCCCTATAGCATTTGTTTGTAAATTATTTCTTGTAGCTTGAATTTAATAATTCTTTGACATGCAGCTTTAGCAGTTTGCCATTTGTACTTGATATCTATTGTGGCTACTCCATTTTTGTAGAGCGTGACCTTGAATAATTTTGAGATTAATGTTGCCCCCTGTGAAATATTATCTTCACTGGTTGTTGACATTTTCTCTGCCAAGCTTGATGGAAAGACTATCTAATAGTCATTTTTGAAATATCCCTTGTCGTTGTGCTAACAAAGAAGTATCTGCAACGATGGGTTGATTGATGATAGTTGTGTGTCATGCGCATTTTGCGGCTTTCAGGGCTAACCTTGTTGGTTGTTCGACTTTGTTGATTGTTTGATGGTCTTTTCCGCTTGACTTTTCTTCTATAAGAATTCCTCGAAATTTGTTCTCTTTGGCTTGTACTTTCTTTTTTGAGGCATTTATCTGGTTTGCTAATAAAACTAATATTTTACCATCCATGGTTGGACATGATGATGGTAAAGATTGCTTTTAATGGATACTAGAAATAGAGGTGTAAGGAGTTTTTAGATTTTCTTTTGTATTCTTTGGTTGTGGACATATTGATTGGTTAACTAGAATAAAGACATTTTCTAGGGACAGGTGAGACAAAGTTGGTTAGTTAGCTATTTTGAATGACATTAATGAATTTGTAGGAAAAATACTAAAAGGTTGTCTTTCCACTATAGGCAATTCATATGAAATTGGATTTTCTTGCGTGGGCTTTATAGATTTTTCTGATAAGATGATATGGTTGACACTTTTTCTTTGAAGGGTGATAGGGTTGGCATTTTGGCCTTGCAAGATAACAGGAGCATTATGATGTTGCACTTTTGTTATGAAAATGAAAGGGTAAAAATTTTTGGCATTACCCTTGACAAAATTAACTTCCATATTGATGTCCGCCACTTGAGATGTTTGACTTGCCTATTCAAGATAAATAGCATTCCCTTGTTGTGGCCATGGGGAAATTATTTCCTTTCTTAGGTTATCTTCAACTTGCTCCGCCACTTGCAATAGTTGTGTAAAACTGACAAAGGGATGTAACATGAGGTAGCCCGAGATGCTAGGGTGAGCCGAGTTAATGATGATGGAGATCTGCTTGTTCAAAGGCAGAAGATTCTTTATTTTTGCTACTAATGCTCGCCATCTAGCAATATATTCTGAAAATATTTCATCACCTTTTTGTTTTAATGCTTCCAAGTCAGCTCTTTTGGGTGCAACATTTTGCATGTAAGAAAATCAATCCATGAAAGTTAGAGATAGATGCTCCCATGTTTTGATTTATTTGTAGTGCAGCGATGTATACCATTCAAGAGCATCCCTTCTCAAGCTATTTTGGAATAGCACAACCAAAATTTCTTCCTTTTTTACTAGAGGATATAAAATACTACGAAAGGCCTTGAGGTGGGCATGTGGGCATGAGTCTCCTTCATATATAGGGAGGGTTGACATTTTGAAATTTTCATGTAGTTGTGTATTTGGAAATGAGCATAAGTCTTCAATTTTTACCAAAGGAAGGTCCTCCCCTTGGTGTTGCTTAATTTTTCTTTGTATCTCTTAGAGCTGGCCTTGAAACTGTCTTGACCTCTTCTACTTGGCCTTGCATATTCATTAGGCCATGTGATCTTTGAGTTGAAATAGATTGCGAGCTTGAAGTAGTTGTTTGTTGATATTATGATGAAGAAGATGACGCTTGATACTGTAGACTTGCTGTTGATTAGCGTTGCTTTAGCATTTTATAGAGCATGTCCTCTATTCATTGCATTCGTTGCATTGTTTGATCCCATTTTTCAAATGAAAATGCAATATTTTTCTTTGAAAAATGATTTGTCGGCTCCATGTGTGTAGCTTTGGCTTGAAGGCAACTAGAACTTTGAAATATATTTTTTTTTTCTTTTTTTGACTTTTTTTTCTTTTCTTTTTTTGGGTAAGAAGCCAAAACAAAATTATGAAAAATATGATATGATGCCCCCTGTTTCAGAACCGAGGGTGGGAAAGTTGATTAATCATCTTTGGGCTTGAAAATCTGTCTATAGCTTGCTGCTGTTTCATTGAAATGCTTCTAGACGTCACTCGACCAGAAAACTTTTCAGGTCCAATCACGGTGCTCTTTTTAACACCTTTCTTCCTTCTCTAAATTTTGACACATCCTTTTATCCAATCGCCGCCATATAGGCTTCAATGGACTGTTTGGACTGTTGATCTCAATCCTCGTGATGTGAAGATTGTTCCAACTCTATCTTGGCTGTTTTGGGTTTGGGGACTCTGGGGCTTTGATCAATGGTTAACTTGTTCTATTTTCGAGCTATGGTGAGAAACTTGAGCAACAAATGAAGATGGTTAATAACTGTAAATAAATAATAATTTATTTTATAACTTTCAAAATGGAAAGATTGGCCTTTGAATAGATGTTGCAAAATGGGATCTTCTAAGTGTCCATGGAGACTCTAGAAGAGATTTGGGATTTTCTGGCCCAATCTATCCGAGGCATTTTTGAAGAGGCTTTTGGACCAAAAAACATTTTAGGTCTGAAAAAAGGCCTGATTTTTTTGGCCAAATTTTTTCTGATGGCTATTAGCGATTTAACTCTTGGATATTAATCTCCTTGGCTCGTCTTACATATACATGCTTTTACGACATCATACGCAACAACTTGTGCCTTAGAGAGTCTCCCTAAGTTACCTAAGTTGATCTCTTTCAAAATTGAAAACTTTTTAGGTCTGAGTGCGTGCCCCATTTTTAAGGTGTGATTTTTTGGTGAAAAATTATTTAGTGATAATTAACAATCTAACTCTTCAAACCCTTCCTCTATGCTTATTTTACATACATGAATAGTTACAAGTCAAAATTTAATGGCTTATCCCATTTACAAGCTCTCTCCAATTCATGAGTTGAACACTTCTGGACCTAAAAACTTTTTAGGCGTTGTCGTTTTAGGGTCTTTTTGGTTCCAAAAATAGCGGGACCTTATTGTTTAGAGAGGAGGAGTGCCTTGGGACCTCACTATCCAGAAAGGAGAACACCACGATCTTCAAATTTTTACCCCTTGTGCCCAATGTAAACCAGTACTGTCGTCCCCAGTGGAGTCACCAAATTGTTGCACCTATTGCGGATGCTACGTTGGGCTCAGATGCCTTTCCTACCTCATGAAATCTAGGTCGGATCGAAAGGGCCGAAACCTACGTTTCTCATTGAATAGAAGGGTTGTTAGTATGTTTCAAGAAATAAATATTTGTATAGAATAGGATTGGTCTTGGGCTAGATCCTTAAGCTTCTGGGGCAGCAGCCTATGTTCGGGGTTCATGAGGATTTAGTAGCATTACGGGACAGATACGTTACTAAGAGCTATTGGACAGCGTACGTTTACCTCACTATGACTTCAACTCGATGAAAAGTGTTAGTATTTAAATCAAATAAAATATGTTGAAATAACCTCAATAACTAAGAGATTTGCACTGCTAGATAGAGTTGCCACTAATATTAAATGGGAGATCAATCTCCATTTTCATTGAATAAGAACACCGATCATTCAAAGCTTGGATTCCAGTCTCTGGATTAAAACAGATATGGAAAAAAACATGTTAACCCGAAGTCATTTACATGGTCATGAAAGGGAAAAAATAAAAATAAAAAAAATTGAAGAAGAGAGAGAGAGGGCTGTAGAGAGAAGAAAGCTAGAGCTAAAAGAGAAGAGAAGCCGGGGTGCTAGAGATTTGTTGTAGACTTCTGTCTTCCCCCTTTGGGATGCCTCTCTTGGCGTGTTGAGTTTGGAACTTGGTCCATACATATGTTTCCTTTATTTTTATGTTTATTTATTTGAGCTTAATGGAAGGGTGTCTACGGGGTCATGGAATCCCATGAGCAAAAATGGTGGGCCAATTCTCCTTGAACTAAGTTCGTGAACATGCAGATGTGGGTGAGGAACGGATGCCAATCGTATAGTTCAGCTATCATCTTATGATTGTATGATTGTAGCATAAATAATATACTATTTTATAGTTACTAACTATTCCTATACTATCTTAATCCAAGTCTGTGAGACACATTCAGACTGAGATCTTACATTGGTGTCAATTAGATGCATGTTCAACATTGTCAGCATTAGGGCGTTAATGGATTAGGTTGGAGTCTAATCCTAATTCTAACCTATTATAAATATCCTAACCATAATTCGTTTATTAACCCATTTTTTAAAAATTTCAAACTCTAACTCATTTACAACTCATTTAATAAACAAGTTGATAGGTTATTAATGGATTGTATAATAAACAACCTAAAAGCCTAGGCTCTGGGAGACAATGATCTCGCAAGAAGAAGCGAACGAGTATTTTCGGGATTAGAAAAACGAAAATGAGGTAGTAATGAGAAAATGAACTATGAAATTAAATAGTTGAATGAGCTGGCAAATAATAACTCATTTATTCAAAAATTTTAACTCGAATTCATTTATAATATGTTAGATGAAAAGAGATTGACTGGTTGACAATGACCACTAACATTTCGTCTTAGAAAGTGACTTCGGCTGTAGTCAAGGGCCTACTGCAGCCGACATAGCTTGCATTCTCCTATGAGCCCAAACTGCATGTGCTATTCATGAAAAATCTCATCTGCAACTACTTAGCATATTTCACTAAATGCAGCCACCTCTCTGGCTAAATATTACTAAAATTTGGCCATAGGTACTTAGATGTAGCCATTTTTAAGCTCATCTATTTCACTACATTTACTTGTGGCAATTGCCTTAATCACAAAAAAGCCATTTTAAAAATTCGACTGTATGAGGTAGCAGCACCACTGGCGCTGACAGATGCTTGAACCTAGAAGGCGCTTCAATCTCTTATGTTATTTAGAAGAAACTTGTGTTTCATTAGTACCCTTATCATTTCAAATCATGTTCTTTTATTTCACAAAATTTTTACGTTAAATTTTTTTTATCCAAAAATTTTATCACTTCCTAAAGAATCATGACAATCCCACATGATCTATAGGCGACCATAAAAAAATATTTTTTGAAAATATATGTATCTTCCCTATATTTTGCCTTAGGTAAAATTTACTATTTTAAAATTTTGAAAATGGAAATAATAGGCATTAATACATAGGGTTAATTTTTAAAAATTTAATATTGTTTTACATATATTGCAAACTATAATTGTATAAGCGTTACCATGCTTACCATAGTTGGCAAGGGAAAAAGTCCTCTTAGCTAGACATCACAGGTTTGATTTCCCCGTCTTGGAAGAAAGGAGTTTTGATTTCCCTCTCTTGGTGGAAAGGATTTTTTATAGAATAATCCCTCTAAAATGGGGGGTTTTAGAATTTTCTCCTGAAAGATAGGGTTTTAAATATTTTCTCTTGGTATAAGGGTGTTTATAGAAAAATTCTCTTTCGTAATGTGAGGGTTGTGAATTTACTGCATTGTAACATTAAGTTGTTATATTATATTTTTAGTGCTACATTCGCGTAGCCCAAATTAATAGGATTACTTCTCTTATATAAAATACTAATAAAAAAAGTGTATAAGTGTTGGACTCAAATGTTTACTAACTTACCAATCAGCAAAGGTGAGATGGAGTTTGGTCCACACCACTAAAATTTCCTTTTTTATCACTACTATTGTGAAACAGTTACTTAAGCAGCAATTTTTTATGCCTAGCCCACCATTTCCAAAACGTGCCATTGCCCATTCACCGACCACAAATCACATGAGCTAGGCAGATTAGATGTTGTGTGCAAAATATTATAATTTCACATAGTCAGTGTTGGAAACAATGTTCAAAACAAAACAAAATTGACCAAAGCTTGAGTTTTGATGATTAACAAAGACTAATTTAAGTATATTTAGAGTACTAATGAGTTTGCTCAATGTTTTAAGGAACTGAAATAGCCAAGTCGATCTCCAAGTCGACTTGGACTTCGACTTAGGGTGAAGTCGATCCCAAAGTCGACTCCACTATCGACTTGACTTAGAACCTCACAGGAAAAATCAAAACTGGAAGTATTGCAGGTGAAGTCGCAGGCTAAGTCGACTCTACTTGCGACTTGGGAAGCTAAGTCGCAAAGGAAGTCGACCTCACTATCGACTTCAGTCGAGAAAAAATGTCCAGACCTGATTTTGGGGCACAAAGTTGCCCAAGTCGCTGGCCAAGTCGACTCCAGGTGCGACTTGGGTGAAGTCGCAGACAAGGTCGACTCCATCCTCGACTTGAGAAGTTCAAACTTCAAAAATACAGTTCCAAGCTCATTTCAAGAATCTATTTGAACTTTCTCAAATCAAAAGTAAGGTGCAAAGACTATTCTCAAGATTATCTTGGGTTACTTAAAGTTCAAAGTAAGATTTCATGTTCAAGATCAAATCAAGTCTATCAAGTCCAAGGCAAAGATACAAGTACGTTTCAAATATTCAAGTCTTAAAGACCAAATGAGTTCAATGCAAAAAGTAAAGTGCATGAATCAACCAAGCAAGACTCAAGCTATCCAATGATTCACAAGGTTCAAGAGGAATCAAAGTCAAGCTCTTCAAGATCGACAAGATATACAAGCATGAGGAGCCATTCTAGAATCAAAAGGACTAAAGGAAGAAAGCCAAGCAAGATAGAAGCAAATCAAATGAAGATCAAAGCATTTTTAGCAAAGACCGAGCCAAGTCACAAGCCAAGTCGACTCCCGGATCGACTTGAGTTGAAGTCTGAAGCCAAGTCGAACCAAGACTCAGACTTGGAAACCTGAAGAACTGAAGTCGCAGACTAAGTCGACTCCAGGTGCGACTTGGGAAGCCAAGTCGCATGCCAAGTCGACTCCATCCTCGACTTGGAAAATAACGTTCGAATTTTTGAACGTTGGAGTTCATTTATTGCGCCAACCACCTCTACAACGTTCAAATCTTCCTCACTCTATAAAAGGACACTCAAATGAACGTGAAAGAATACACAAGACTCTCTTATATACTACTATACACATTACAAAGTCCAAAGAGAGAAAAGAAGTGCAAGAACAAGTTTCTATTTCCTTTTATCCATATTTGAGTGGTCCATATACATTCAAAGGAAGAAAGAGTTTCAAGTTGAAGCTGCTTCATCGATACTCATCCAAGCTGCTTCTACAACTTCTTCCTCGAGCCAAATCTGCCTACACATCTCTGT
>JAXCLR010000073.1:46017176-46040143 GCA_035584095.1 Annona squamosa
TGAATCATAAGCTTGTTGAAGTTCCTCTAATTCAGCACATTTAAGACATTCATTTGTAGAAAAATTTGAAAAGGATTTCTGTTTGGAGGTTACCTCTTGACTACTCGTGCAGTCTGTTGAAGTGGCTCTATCCTCCAAGGTTTCCGTGGCTGCAAAGCATATGTCGGTATTTGCTATGCAACAGATTCTTGCACAATCTGCTTTGCATTCTTCACTTGAGGCTATTTGTTGTAGATTCTTCTTCATTTACATACATGCTACTTCCTTTGTATTTTTGAAATCTTTTGTTATCGCCTCGATCTTTTCTTTGCTCCTTTACCTTATTTTCTTTAGGCGTTGGACATTAGGCTTGCATGTGTCCCGAACCGCCACAGTGGTAATATTTTGTTGTTTTTTTCTTTTTATCTTTGGAGTTTCTTTCTTTAAAATTTCTGAAATTTGTGCCTTTCCTCACAAATTTTTTGAATTGTTTTGTGAGTAAAGCAATTTCATCGTCATTTTGTGAGGATGAAGTGTCGTCCGAGTCTTGTGCGGCTCTCAAGGAAATGAATATTTTGCCTTTGTGATGATCTTCGTTTCTTTTATTGATTAGCTCATGTGACATCAAGGAGCTAATTAGGTTTTCTAGCTTCAATGTGTTAAGGTCCTTGGATTTTCTATCGCAGTAATCTTTGGAGTCCAAGATTCCGGTAGAGCCCTTAGAATCTTCATAACCTATTTAGATTCAGATATAGCCTTTCCAAGAGCTTTCAAAGCATTAGTAATTTTTGAGAATCTAGCAAACATTTTGGAAATATTTTCTGTTTCTAACATCCTAAAGTTTTCCAATTCTCCAATCAAAATGTTTCTCCCCGTTCCTTGGACTTGAAAAGTTCCTTCATAGATAGAGGTTAATGTATCCCATATCTCTTTGGCAGTTAAACAAGAGGATACTCTATCATATTCAGAATCCGTAAGAGTACAAAATAATGAATTCATAGCTTTGGCATTGCTTTTCACAATTCTCACTTCCTCATTGGTCCATTTAGAAGCTTTTTCATCAATGGGCAAAGTCACACCATCTTGAATTGCAATCCAAGAGTCTATATCGGTAGCCATAATGAGTTGTTTCATACGTAGCTTTCAATATCCAAAATTGTTCCCATCAAACAATGGTGGCCTAGAAAGGATTGGCCTTCGGCAAATGCGAGAGCGGAAGTGGATTGGAATGCCATGTCAATAAGATCTCTTTGGTAAGCTCAAAGACCTGCTCTGATACTACTTGTTGGTCCCGAGTTAATGGCAAAACCCAAGAGGGGAGGGGTAAATTGGGTTCTTATAAAATTCTTTGGTAAATTAAAAGCTTAACCCCTTGAAAGTTTAATCTCCTTGATTGAAATAAATAGAGAGCAATAAGATAATGAAAGCAATAAAGAAAAGCAGTAGATAAGATTTATAATGGTTCGGGCAATCTTTCCCTACTCCACTATTCCAAGCTCACACACCGTTGTGACTTGGGTTCCACTAAGTATTCTACGAATACACTTAGAGTCTCCGCTCTTTTCTAGATTCTAGCTCTAGGGGGCAAATACAATCAGAGCCTATGCTCTCTTCTAGATTCTAGCTCTAGGGGGCATGTACAATCGACACAAGTAGATGATGAGTTACACTCCAATCACAACTCTACTTGTAACGTCTTGGTTTGATACACCAAACTCAAACCAAGCACCAAAAAATAAACAAAAATGTGAAAATAAGGAAGATCTATACTTTACTGAATTGTGTAGCAAGTTTCAGCTTGAGGAAGAATCTGTAGGAGCAATCCAATTGTGTTTCGTTGAAGCAAATCGCAACTTGAGGCTTGTTCTTCCTTTGAAAGTATATAGATCACTCAAAATTTAGAGAAAAGAAAATAAGAACTCTTGCTTGCACTTCTTTCCTCTCTTTTGACTCTGTCTTGTGTGTATCTATGTTTGCTTGAGTGTTTATATATAGAGGAGGGAAGATTTTGAACGTTATACAAGTGGTTGGCGCACAATAAATGTTCCAACGTTCAAAAATTCGAACGTTACTTCCCCAAGTCGCAGGTGGAGTCGACTTCGCCCAAGTCGCATGCTGGAGTCGACTTCGTGTGTGACTTCGGCAGCTCTTCAGTTTTCAAGTATGAGTTCTGGGTTGACTTGGTTTCAGAGTTGACCTCAAGTTGATCTTGGAGTTGACTTGGGGTGCGACTTGACCAGTTCTTGTGCCAAATCAGTTTGATCCTTATTTGATTCTCCTCTAGCTTGCCTAGCTTCTTTCCTTCAATGATAGAAACATTATTTTCATTCTGGATTGGCTTCAAATCTTGTAAACCTTGTGATTCTTGGAGAACTCGAAAACTTATATGGTCAAATCTTGTTGATTTGGAATGAATTCAAGCACCTTGCTTGCTTTAGATTTATATTGGTCTTCATATCTTGAATTTTCTTCATCTTGAAATATGCTTGAACCTTTGCCTTGGACTTGAGAAACTCAAGTCGATCTTGGGGTCGACTTCATATGCGACTTGACCCAAGTCGCATTCTAGAATCGACTTCGACTGCGACTTCGGAATGTTCTGTCTCAAAATCAACGTTGAAAGGAACTGTGTATCTTCAAGTCGATACTGGAGTTGACTTCGTCTGCGACTTGACTTCCAAGTCGCAAGTGGAGTTGCTTGGCCTGCTACTTTAGCTGTTCACTTTTCAATTTCAAATCTGTCCATCAGGTTCCATTTGAAGTCGAATATGGAGTCGACTTTGGGATCGACTTCACCCTAAGTCGAAGTCCAAGTCGACTTGGGAATCGACTTGGCTAATTTCATTCCTTAAGACATTCAACAAATTCATTAGTAATAATTTTATACTCAAATTTGACTTTGTTAATCATCAAAACTTATGCTTTGGTCAATTTTGTTTTGTTTTAAACATTGTTTCTAACACTCATGTACTGTTGGATCTACAATTGCATATTGCCTTGTATTTTTTCTTTTTTTCTTTTCTTTCTCTCTTTTTCTCTTTTTCTCATTTTTCTCATTTTCTTTTTTTAAAAAAGAATATATAAATATCTTTCTTCATGCAACTTTGCTTCCTAAGTCCCAAATCTTGTTTGAGGCAAGATGTGACTAAATATAAAAATAATTTATGTCCTTTATTTTGAATGTTTCTTGCCTTCGTGCTTTGAAATGTATTTTTCTTCACCTTTTATCCTTTAGCCTTTGTTTGTAAATTATTTCTTGTAGCTTGAATTTAATGGTTCTTTGACATGCGACTTTGGCAGCCTTCTTTTTGTACTTGATATCTATTGTGGCTATCCCATTTTTGTCAAGCGTGACCTTGAATAATTTTGAAATTAATGTTGCCCCCTGTGAAATACTATCTTCACTGGTTGTTGGCATTTTTCCAGCCAAGCTTGATGGAAAGACTATCCGATAGCCATTTTGAAATATCCCTTGTGGATGTGCTAACAAAGATGTATTTATGACGATGGGTTGATTGATGACAGTTGTGTGCTATGCGCATTTTGCGGCTTTCAAAGCTAACCTTGTTGGCTGTTCGACTTTGTCAACATTGCCTGTGTTCATGATAATTTGTTAGGGCTTTTTAGATGCCTCTGTTTGATGGTCTTTTCCACTTGACTTTTCTTCTAGAAGAATTCCTTGAAATTTGTGCTCTTTGGCTAGCACTTTCTTTTTTGAGGCATTTGTCGAGTTTGCTGATAAAATTAATATTTCACCTTCCATGGTTGGACATGATGATGGTAACGACTGCTTTTGATGGATACTAGAAGTAGAGGTGTAAGAAGTTTTTGGATTTTCTTTTGTATTCTTTAGTTGTGGACATATTGATTGGTTGACTAGAATAAAGATATTTTCTAGTAACAGGTGAGACAAAGTTGGTTGGCTAGCTATTTTGAATGGAATTTCTGAATTTGTTGGAAAAATAGTAAAGGGTTGTCTTTCTTTCCACTATAGGCGATTCAGATAAAATTAGATTTTCGTGCGTGGGCTTTATAGATTTTTCTAAAAAAATGATAGGGTTAATACTTTTTCTTCAAAGGGTGATAAGGTTGACATTTTGGCCTTGCAAGATAACAAGAGCATTATGATGTTAGGATTTTGTTATGAAAATAGAAGGGTAAAAATTTTTGGCATTACCCTTAACAAAATTGACTTCCATATCGATGCCTTGAAAAAAGGCGTTATATTTTTGCCAAAATTTTTTTATGGCCATTACCGATTTAACTCTTGGACTTTAATCTCCTTTGCTTGTCTTACATATACATGCTTTTACAACATTATACACAATAATCTATGCCTGAGATGTCTCCCTAAGTCACCTGAGTTGATTCCTTTCAGAACTGAAAACTTTTTAGGTCTCAGTGCGTGCCCCATTTTAAGGTGTGATTTTTTTTTGCAAAAAATTATTTAGTGATAATTAACAATCTAACTCTTGGAAACCCTTCCTCTACCCCATTTACGAGCTCTCTCCAGTTCATGAGCTGAACGCTTTTGGACCTAAAAACTTTTTAGGCGTAGGCATTTTAGAGCGTTTTTCGTTCCATAAATAGCGGGACCTGTCTATCCAGAGAGGAGCGCCTCGGTGTTGGTCCTTAGTTAAAGACAATTACACAAGAGGGGTGAATTGGGTAATTAAAAATTTAAAACTTAAATTAGAAACTTTACCCTGGTTTAATTTAATTCCTTTTAATAAGACAAATGGAAAACAATAAGATAATGAAAGCGGAAATAAAAAAACAATAGATAAGGTTTATAGTGGTTCGGGCAACCTTCCCTGATCCACTCTTCCAAGCTTACACCCCTTGTGACTTGGGTTCCACTATGTATTCTCCGAACACAACTAGAGTCTTCGCTTTTTTTAGATTCTAACTCTAGAGGGCTTATACAACAAGCAGTACAAGTAGGTGACGAATTCCATTTCAATCACAACCCTACTTTGCTATAGCTTGATTTGAAACACTAAATTCAAACCAAACACCAAAAACCAAATAACAAGATGAAATGAAAGAATTCTACACTTTACAGATTTGTGTAGTCAGTTTCAGCTCGAGGAAGAATTCGTAGAAGCAACCAATCGATCCGTGTTGAGGCAAACAGTAACGTTGAAGCTTATTCTTCCTTTGAAAGTGTATAGATTACTCAAATGTAGAAGAAAGTAGAATATAAGTCTTAGAAGCACTTCTTTCCTCTTTTTCAACTCTATATTGTATTTTTTTATTTTTGCTTGAGTGTCTATATATAGAGGAGGGAGAATTTTAAACGTTATGAAGTTGGTTGGTGGATAATAATGCTCCAACGTTCAAAAATTCGAACGCTACATCCTCAAGTCGTAGATGGAGTCAACTTCGGGTGCAACTTCACCCAGTCGCATGATGGAGTCGACTTCGGGTGCAACTTCAGCTGTGCTCAGGCTGTTCAAGTTCTTCCTTGGGTCGAATTGGCCTTGGACTTGACCCAAGTCGATGATGGAGTCGACTTCGTTTACGACTTGGCTTTCTTAACTTGCCAAGTGAGCTTAAAACTCTTTCGAAATGTCTTTGCTTGCTTAATTTCTTCAACATAAGTGTTCTTCGTTTGATTTGCATCATTTGAAATTTAGAATATTCACTTTGGATCAAAATCCTTTAGCTTCATTTCTAGGAATCTTGAAAACTTGAGTCTTGGTATGCATAAACATGTCCAATTTATAGTCTTTGATTTAAATGAATGAATTTATACAACTTGTTTGCCTTAGGACTTGCTTTAATCTTTATTTGTTCCAAGTCGAGTGTTTGAGCCGACTTGGTCTTCAACTTGACTCAAGTCTGGCCTTTAGTCGACTTGGCCTGCGACTTAGCTCTTGATGTTCTGTACTTTCAATCTGAAGTCGAATCTAGAGTCGACTTGGCCTGCGACTTCGCCCAAGTCGCATATGGATTCAACTTCATGAGCGACTTTGGCAACTTTGCTCTCCAATTTTAATGCTGGATAGAAATAGAGCTTTGAAGTCGCTGATAGAGTCAACTTGACCTGCGACTTCGCCTAAGTCGATATCTGAGTCGACTTGGGGATCAACTTGTCTTATTATGCCTCACATTTTTTATTTTTTTATAACCTTAAACAATGCACAAGACATGTCAGTAGCTAAAGCATACTCCAATTGAGTTGTTAACTATCAAAACATATGCCTTAGATATTTTGCATTTCATTTCAATAGTTGTTTCCAATACTCAGGACCTCGCTGTCTAGAAAGGGGAATGTCATGATCTTCAGATTTCTACCCCTTATGCCCGATGTAAACCAGCAGTGCTGTCCCACGTGGAGTCGCCAAGCTGTAGCACCAGTTGCGGATGCTACAATAGGCTTGGATGCCTTTCCTGCCTTGTGAAATCTGGGCTGGATCGAAAGGGCCGAAATCTACGTTTCTCATTGAATAGAAGGGTTGTTAGTATGTTTCAAAAAATGAATATTTGTATAGAATAGGATCGGTCTTGGGATGAATCCTCAAGCTTCCGGGGCAGTAGCCTATGTGCGGGGTTCTAGAGGATTCAACAGCATGATGGGGCAGGTATGTTGCCGAGAGCTGCTAGACGACGTTCGTCTACCTCACTATGACTTCAACTCGATGAAAAGCATTAGTATTTAGATCAAATAAAACATGTTGAAATAACCTCAATAGCTAAGAGATTTGCACTGCTAGATGGAGTCACCACTGATCTTAAAGAGGAGATCAATCCTCATTTTCATTGAATAAGAACATCGCTCGTACAGAGCTTGAATTCCGGTCTTTGGATTAAAACAGATATGACAAAAATCTGTTAACCCGAAGCCATTTACATGGGCATGAAAGGGGAAAAATAAAAATAAAAAAATTTGAAGAAGAGGGAGAGAGGGCGCTAGAGAGAGGAAAGTTAGAGCTAGAGGAGAAGAGAAGCTGAGGCGCCAGAGATTTGCTGTAGACTTCTGTCCTCCCCCTTTGGGATGCCTCTCTTGGTGTGTTGAACTTGGAATTTGGTCCATACATATGTTTCCTTTATTTTTATGTTTATTTATTTGAGCTTAATGGAAGGATGTCTATGAGGTCATGGAATCCCATGAGCAAAAATGGTGGGCCAATTCTCCTCGAAATAAGTTTGTGAACATGCGAATGTGGGTGAGGAACGGACGCCAATTATATAATTCAATTGTCATCTTATGATTGGATGATTGTAGCATACTAATCGAAATAACATACTATTTTATAGTTACGAAGTATTCCCATGTTGTCTTAATCCGAGTCTGTGAGACACATTCAGACTGAGATCTTACATCGGTGTCAATTAGATGCATATTCAACATTGTCGGCATTAGGGCATGAATGGATCAAGTTAGAGTCTAATTCTAATTCTAACATATTATAAATATCCTAACCATAATTCATATTAACCCATTTTAAAAAATCTCAAACTCCAACCCATTTACAACTTATTTAATAAACAGGTTGATAGGTTGTTAATGAATTGTATAGCTAACAACCCTAAAGCCTAGGCTCTGGGAGACGATGATCTCGCAAGAAAAAGCGAATGAGTATTTTCGGGATGGGACAAATGAAAATAAGGTAGTAATGAGAAAACAAAATTAAGATAGCTATGAAATTAAATAGTTGAATGAGCTAACAAATAATAACTCATTTATTCAAAAATTTTAACCCGAATTCATTTATAATATGTTAGATGAAAAGAGATTGACTGGTTGATAATGACCACTAACATTCTGCCTTAGAAAGTGACTTCGGTTGTAGTCGAGGGCCCGTTGCAACTGGCAGAGCTTGCATTCTCCTATCAACCCAAATTGCATGTGCTATTCATGAAAATCTCATCAGCAACTACTCAGTATATTTCACTAAATGCAGCCACCACTCTGGCTTAATATTACTAAAATTTGGCCGCAGGTACTCAGATGCAGCCATTTTTAAGCTCATCTATTTCGCTACATTTGCTAGTGGCAATTGCCTTAATCACAAAAAAAGCCATTTTAAAAATTCGGATGCATGAGGCAGTTGTGCCATTGGCGCTGACAGATGCTTGAACCTAGAAGGCACTTCAATCTTTTATTTTATTTAGGAGAAACTTACGTTTTATTAGTACCCTTATCATTTCAAATCATGTTCTTTTATTTCACAAAAGTTTTATGTTAAAATTTTTTTTTCTAAAAATTTTATCACTTCCCAAAGAAGCATGACAATCCCGCATGATTTATAGGCGACCATAAAAAAATATTTTTTTAAAATATATGTACCCTGCCTATATTTTGCCTTAGGTAAAATTTACTATTTTTAAATTTATTTTATATTTTTAAAATTTTGAAAATGGAAATAATAGGCATTAATACATAGGGTTAATTTTTAAAAATTTAATATTGTTTTATATATATTGCAAACTATAATTGTATAAGCATTACCATGCCTAGCGTAGTTGGCAACGGAAAAGGTCCTCTTAGCTGGACATCACAGGTTTGATTTCCCTATCTTGGTAGAAAGGAGTTTTGATTTCCCTCTCTTGGTGGGAAGGAGCTTTTATAGAATAGTGTCTCTGAAATGGGGGTTTTACAAGTTCCTTAGAAAAGATAGAGTTTTAAATATTTTCTCTTGGTATGAGGGTGTTTATAGAAAAATTCTCTTTCGTAATGTGAGGGTTGTGAATTTACTGCATTGTAATATGAAGTTGTTATATTATATTTTTAGTGCTACATTCGCGTACCCCAAATTAATAGGATTACTTCTCTTATATAAAGTACTAATAAAAAAAGCGTATAAGCATTGGACTCAAATGTTTACTGACTTACCAATCGACAAAGGTGAGATGGAGTTCGGTCCACACCACTAAAATTTCTTTTTTTATCACTGTTGTTGTGAAGCAGTTACTTAGGCAGCAATTTTTTATGCCTGGCCCACCATTTCAAAAACGTGCCATTGCCCACCCACCATCCACAAATCACATGGGGCAACCAAATCAAATGCCATGCACAGAGTATTATAATTTCACATAGTCGAGAGTTATTGGCCGGAAATATCTACTTTTACAGATATTCTAGGTTCCTTATAATAAGCCATGACCCAATAATTTTTATAACAAAAATTCCAAGAGGGACTAGCGAATGGCAAAATTCCAAGTAGACTGACCAACATGTTGGATGACTGAGGAGAAGGGAAAGAAGGGAAGTGGGAATAGTGTAAAATTTTTTAAAAATTGTGAGAGTTGAGATAATTGGAGTAAAATAAGAATAAATAAGGTAGTCATAATAGAAAATGATTAAAATATAGAGAAAAAAAGAAAAATAAGATAGTTAAAGTGTATAAAATGATTAAAAAGTAAAGGCCGTTAAGGAAGTCTAGCGGATTTTGTACACTAGTTTCTGACAATTATAAATCTCTCACATTGGCTTGAGCAAAAACTATGAATACGAATGGGGCAAATTTGTTAGAAGGACTTCAATTAAGAGAACTCAAAATAAAGACATTGTTATGTTTTGAGGTTGTGAGTACAATTCTTATAAATTGAGAGTATATTTGTAAATGTTATAAAATACATATTAAATGTATAGAATTTAAAGTTAATAGATAGGGTTAAATTCAAAATTTTAACATTTTCTACGTTTATTGCAAATGAAATCATATAAGCATTGAACTTAACTGTTAACTATTCGCATATTTGATTAATAAATTAAGCTAAAGTATTAATTGTTGTAATTAAAATTAAAACACGGTACTTAATCTAGAATCTCTGCATTTTTAAATAAAAATTCATACATATATGGGTTCGGTTATGATAAGGTTGACCTAACCATCATTACTAACTTATCAATCGATGCGAGTGAGATCGAAGGGAAGAGCTTAAATGCACTCGGGTGCATTTTACCCAGTTTTATTTTTTTTACAATTTTTCATGCAACAATTAATCTAAATATATTTACTATGGGTATCAAGTTTTTCGATTGTTTAAGATTTTTAAATATTATAAATTCTCAAAAATAAATGATGTTTTTAGTAATTTAAAATTACTAAAATGTGGCTGATTTTTAAAAATAAAAATATATCTAAATATATCCAGAAATGGTAAAACTTGATATATATGTTAAATAATTTAAATTAACAACTGTATAAAAAAATTTTAAAAATAAAAAAATAAGTTGAAGCAGAGGCAAAGGGAGGATTGGAATCTTTGAAGGTAGAATATGCAGAGGTGATCCAAATTGAGGATTCGATGATTAAAGAGGCATAGAGAGGGTTGGTAAAAGCAAATGCTGAGCTGGTTGTGGTTAGAAATGAAGTTTAGAAATTGACTTTTAAGACTATGATGTTGTAGTCGCAACTACGAGAGATGGAAGCAGATAAAGTGGATTCTAGAATACGACATTTGTGCTGCTCAAGTGCTAGAGATAAGTTTAGAATTTGATATGGATGCTCTTGCAGGAGTTTTCAGCAGTGATGAAGAGAGGACATAGGGGGATGGTGAGCAGGACAACCCAAAAAAAGAAAGAACAAAGATTCTTTTGAAATATTGATGATGGTTGATGTAAAGAATTTTAGAGATCTTATGGTAGAAGTTTTCTAATCTATTGATGTGACCATATGCAGAATGTTCATTTGAAAAATGGGAGATGTGTTTGTTTGCTTGCGGAACATGAATAGTCCGATTTGCTAAAGGGCCACAAAGGGTCCAATTTGCTAAAGGGCTGCAAAGGGTTTGTTATGAGAGACACAAGGGGTCTGTTTAATACAGGGCCAGACAAGGTCCATTTCAAGGGACTTAGAGGGTCCACATGGTGGGGCATAGGAGTTCGTTTGATAAAGGGTCACAGAGGGTCCATTTTGATGGAAATAAAGGTGTATGTGGAGGGACGTAGGGGATTGTTTTGTAGAGGACCACAGAGGGTCCTTTAGAGATTATTTTAGATATAAAAAGTTTGCGAGTATTGCATATTCATAGTTCATGGAATTTTAGTGCCAACCAAGGTTTCCAATTCATATGTTCCATTATCTTATGATCTAGTGATATGAAGAGGGCCATCTTAATATGGAAAAAATTTCTGAGGGCGGTATCTAAGGAAAAGGTGACTTTTCTTAATACCAAATCCCCTACTATAAATTTTCGTGGTTTTACTTTTCTATTATATTGGTTTGCTAATTGTTGTTGGAAGAAAGCCATCCTTTGATTTGTTGTACTCCTATCTCATCAATAAAATCCAAGGTTTCCATATGTATTTTGTGGTTTTCCTTTTTAGTAACACGAGTCGTTCTGAAGTTTTCATTTATAATCTTAATAGAAATAATAGCTTCTGTTTCAAAAAATAATTTAAAAGGTGTTTCACTTATAGCCTTCTTAGGGGTGGTATTATATGACCATATTACACTATGTAGTATACCTGTCCGTTTTATGATTTTCAAATTCTAGTCTTTTTTGGAGTGTTTTTTTTAGTGTCTTGTTGGTTCTTTCAACCTAATCATTGGATTATGGATAAATGACAAAAGAAAATTTATATTGGATATCATTATTTTGACAAATTTATTAAAATTGTTTACTATCAAAATGTTTTCTATTATCTGAAATAATGGTTCTAGGCAATCTATATCCGTATATTATTTGGTCCTATACAAAGATGATAATTTGATTGGTAGTAACACTACTTGAATGTTTTACTTCCAACCACTTAGAGAAATAATCTATCATTGCTAGAATAAATCTTGACTTTGTTGGAGCAGGAGACAGAGAGCCTACAAGGTCTATGCCCCATTGTTGGAAAGGTCAGGCTTCACAAATAGGGTTAAAAGGGATAGAGACTAAGTGAGAAATGTTTGTTTACCTTTGACATTGTTTGCAGATTTGCATTATTTTACGTATCTTTGAATTGTTTGCCAATAATACTCGACTATATGTACCTGGTGCACTAGTGTTCTTAATCCCAAGTTATCTCTGCAACATTCTTTACATATTTCTTTGAGAATAATTGGTAACTTTTGATAAAGATCTTTTATGAAGATGTCCTTGGTAAATGGTAAACTTTTGTGCTTAGTTAAGCAATTTTTTGGCTTAGGTTAGATCAGAGGATAAGATGTTGCATATTAGATATTGTGTTAAAGGGCTCATCTAGCGGATTTTGATTTCAAAGAGAGTGTACAATTGCACAAGGATAAGATTGAGTTGTGAGAGTCGATAGAGTTAGAATTAAACTCCTGTAAAGGTGTCCTAATTAAATAAGAAGTCTTTAGATTTAAAGATAGTCTAGCTTATCTGAGATATTTATGCAATCCGAGTCCAGATAGAACTATACTTCTACTAAGAGTCATGATGGGAATGACTCTATATATAGAGGAGTCTGGGTCCCTCTCTCACATGTGGACATCACAAGTGGTTCCCATCTACCGCTAGTGTCACAGGAAGAAGTGTTGTGGAAGAAGATCTCGTACTCTACTCGGTCTATAGGTGAAATCTATACACACATAGATTTAGGTACGCTTCTGCATTATATGATTTCCAATATGTGGTATCAGAGCACATATTTCGATTTTGGGTATAATAGATTCCACCCATAATATTTAATGATACTTGAAATATTCATTATTGTACTAGAATATTCATTACTAATTATTATTATTTGGATGCATACAAACTGTCATAATTACAATTGGATTTGTTATATAATGTTCTTTTGATAAGCTATATGCAATTGACGGCATGCTCATAAAAAAATCATGTTAAATTCTGCTTACCGTGAATTTAATTCTGGTTTAATTAAAGACACAAAACATGCCGTTAAGAATTAGCAGTATGGTGCTCTGAAACATGGATTCGTTTTTTTTTTTAAAAAGGGGGGGGGGCGAGGGTATCCATGCGAGGAAAACATTCTTCATTGTCTTTTGTCTTTTGGTTTATTTCTACGCTTGTTATTTTTCTTTTTCGAGCTTTCCGTTAATTTCCTCTCTATGAATGTTGGAGAAGCTATCTGTTGTCACGGTTTTTTTTGCACGTAATTTAACCCTTCGGTACTTAAAAATTGTTTTAGATCATTGTTGAATGTGTGAAACTAATTACTAGTTTTCTGTTTTCATTGTAGTTATAATTACATTATATAATATGGTTTGAAGCGTTATGACTAGTGAACGTAATTTCAATAAAAGAAAACAAGCAAAAGAGTTTTTATTTTCCTTTTTGGTCTGTTCCTGTGGGCAAAAAATTATCTTTCTTATTGTGCTGTTATTACCTGGTTTTAGTGCGACTGCTATCTTTCATTTGCAATTCTCTATATTTTGCTATTTTTATTGCCTTTAGCAATCACCTATTATTGGCTTCAGCGGCACCGACTATAAGTGGGAAGCTGTAGGTGCTAAGGTTTTTTTTTCGCTTTTTTGGTTTGGGGAGGAGATGAATAAATTACATAAAACCCCCTAGACAAAAAAATTGCAAATAAAACCCTTGGCTGGAAATTACAGGAAGATCCCATCTTTCTTCCTTCTTAAGCGGGCTTGGGCATTTCAAGCCTGCTCACTAGGCCCAAACATTGGCCCGTTTCAGCAAGCCCATTTCGGTCCATTGCACCTGGGCCATCCAACTTTACAGGTCCATGTGGGCCCATTTGAGCTCATAACTGTCCAGACCCAAAACCAATTATGAACCATCTATACATAAATTAATATAATTCTTGATCCTCTTATCCAAATTGGACGATTAAATAGTCATTTTTTAATGTTTTTGGACATTCTAGATCTAATGGAAGGATCTGATTAAGCTAAATAGGTCAATAAATTTGACTTTTTGGATATTTATGCAAATATATGCAAATTTTTGAATTATATGTGCGATTAATTCATGTGATTAGTTTATAAATGTCTAATTAGTAATTTATTTATAATTTATTACTTTTTATTTAATTTTTAAAGCATGCAATATATATGAATAATAATATAAGTTATGATTATTAAATTTTATGATAAGATTATATTCTATGGTATGACTAGATGTTGGTGTCTAAGCAAGAGGTATTGAAGAGGATCATGTGGTTATTTAATTAGGTCCCTGCTATGCAGGAGGAGCCTCCTACGCCCCACCTCACTTGCCTGGCTGACTAAAAGAAATAATATAAAATTTAATCGCACATAATGAATTATTGAATTATTTATATATATTATACTCTATAATTTATATTAATAATTTTAATTGTGTATTTCTAGTTGCCCCAAAGGGTCTAAAATACATTTTCAAAATTATTAAATAATGGAGAGAAAATATTATTGTGTATTTTCTCTCATAATGGAAATTGCAATTCATTGTCATTATGCAATTTATGTTTAATAAATATTGTTCATCTTTATGTCTTTGTTGCCCTAAAGGGTCTAAGATGATTAATTAATCAAATTTATTAAACAAAGAGAGAATAACATGAGTTTTCCTCTCATCATACAAATTGCATTGTTAAAGAATAGTATATTATAGTTTTACCCAAAGGTAGCTATAATTTAATATTTTATCAATAATTAACTAGAATTGTATAAATGCGGAAAATTTTCTACCCGAAGGTGGAGATTTATTGACTTTATATATTCATAAGTAATTATTGAATATTATTGTTTATTATAGCTTTATTAAATATAATCATGCATTATAGCTTGTATGATTAATTTTGAAATTTAGCTATGATTAATTATTGTTAATGGAATTTTTAAATAATAGTTTATCTAAATCATAAATGGTGACGTGAGCTTAATCATTTTTTTGTTGCAGCTATAACTCCTGTTCCTTAATCTCATCTGTCTAATATCCCGACACTGAATGGATCAAATGATTCTGATTGGCATGAGCAATTACTTTTTATCTTAGGATGTTTGGATCTGAATTTAGCCCTTCATGTTGCAAAACCTAGTGACTTAACACCTAAAAGTACTGATAGTCAAAAGATTCAATTTGATAAATAAGAATGTTCAAACAAGTTGTGTCTTATGATTATAAAGAGTACAATAGAAAGGAATATTATGGGCTCTATTTCTTACCCTAAAAATGAAAGTGTCAAAACTTAACTTGACTCCATTAAGGAAAGATTTAGTGGGTTGGATAAAGCATTGGCTGGAATGCTCACTAACAAATTGACTTCAATGAAATATTATGACATTTGTGGAGTGCGAAATGACATAATGAAAATGTCAAATATAGCTGAGAAATTTAATGAACTAGGGATGAAAATCTCTAACTTTTTCCTAATTATATTTGTCTTAAACTCTCTTCCATTTCAATTTTCACAATTCAAAATCTCCTATAACACATAAAAGGAGAAATGAATTTTAAATGAATTAATATCCATGTGTGTACAAGAGGAAGAGAGATTAAAGCAGGATGGATTAATGACTATCTATTTCACATCGATTTCTAAGCAGTATAAGTCAAAGAAAGGAAAATGGAAGAATAAATTTCCATTAAAGAAAGGCTTGGAGGATAGATCAAAAAAGTCCACTAAGAAGTGTCATTTCTGTAAAAAGAAATGACATTTTAAGAAAGATTGCCTCAAGCGGAAGAGTTGGTTCAAAAAGAAAGGTAATAATTACGTACATGTTTGCCTTGAAACCAATTTTATAAATGTATCATCTAATTTATGGTGTATTGACTTTGGTGCTGCTATCCATGTTTCAAACTCTTTGCAGGCATTACATTCAAGCCGTAACCCAAAACTGCATGAGTCATCAATCTTAATGGGCAATCTGACCAAGTCTAAAGTAAAAGTAGTAAGAAATTGCAGGTTTCGCCTTGACACAAGATATTTTTTAAAACTGCATGATGTTTTCTATATTCTATCCATTTCTAAAAATCTAATTTCTTTACTAAAACTTGATGTAATGAGTTATTTTTTCAGTTTTGCAAACTCAAGATTTTCTTTATTTAAAGATTCGATTTTAGTTGGAAATGGAAATCGCTTAATGGTTTTATATCAAATAAGTGTAGATTTCTCATTTATTAATTGTTCAGCTACCTTAAATGTATGTGTTGGTAATAAATAATGTATGATTGATAAAAATTTCTCCATATTGTGACATAAAAGATTGGGTTATATATCGAAAGAAAAGATGTTAAGATTAGTAAAAGATGGGGTATTACCTACTCTAGATTTTACTGATTTTAGCATATGTATCGATTGTATTAAAGAAAAACAAATTAAAACTCAGAAAAAGAGTGTCACAATAAGCAATGGACTTTTAGAATTGATCCACACTGATATTTGTGGTCCATTCTCATCATGTATTTGAGATAAAAATACGTTATCACGTTTATTGATGATTTCTCACGTTATGGTTATATTTTTCTATTGCATGAAAAGTCTGATTTTTTAAACACTTTTAAAATATTTAAAGAATTAGTAGAAAAGAAATTGAATAAGAAATTAAAGTTATAAGATCTGACAAGGGCGGTAAATATTATGGTAAACACAGTCAATCAGGTCGAATCCCTGGTCCATTTGCTAAATTTCTAGAAGAGAATGGTATTGAACCTCAACATACGATGCCTGAAACTCCTCTAACAAAATGGTGTTGCTGAAAGGAGAAATCGTACTCTCATGGACATGGTGGGAAGTATGATTAGCAACTCATTCTTACCTTTATTCTTGTGGAGTGAAGTCTTGAAAACTGCTATGTATATCCTCAATAGAGTTTTCAGTAAAACTGTTCCTAAAACTCCATTTGAGTTATGGTCAGGTAGAAAACCCAGTTTGAGGCATATGCATATTTGGGGTTGTCAATCAGAAATAAGGATACTTAACCTACAAGAAAAGAAATTAGACCTAATGACTATTAGTTGTTTCTTTATTAGGTATTTAGAATGGTCTAAAGGGTATAGATTTTACAGTCTGTCTCATAATACTTGGATCATTGAGACCGAAATAGCTCGATTCATTAAGAATGATGAAATAGTGGGAGCACAACTCCACGAAATGTGAAATTTGAGGAGATTAGAGATCTTTCTTCTGTTCATCACTAATAGATGCAAGAACTGTGATTGTTGATCATAACATGACAAATCAATAATAAAAATTCTTGTGCAGCCCACGGAAGAGACTAACAATGAATCGATCTCAATTTCAAATGACATTCATCAATATAATAGTGTAGAACATATTAATGAGCCAAGAAGGTCTAATCGAATAAAGAGACTTGCTGTTTCAGATGACTACATTATATATTTAAAAGAATATATTGATGATCCTAATATTGAAAATGATCCATTGACATTCAAAGAAGCCATTAATAGTGAAAAGTCTGAATTATGGATCAATGCTATGAAAGATGAATTAGAATCCATGTTTCAAAACAATATTTGGGATCTTGTTACGTTACCTAAAGGGAGAAAACCTGTTGATTATAAATGGATATTCAAAACCAAATGGGACCCTAAAGGTAATGTAGAAAGGTATAAGTCCAGACTTGTTGCCAAAGGATTCACACAAATAGAAGACATTGATTATAAAGAGACATTTTCACCAATCTTTAGAAAAGACTCATTTAGAATTATTATGACATTAGTGACTTACTTTGACTTAGAGTTACACCAAATGGATGTAAAGACGACATTCCTGAATGAGGATTTAGAAGAAGAGGTATACATGATGCAGCCTGAAGGATTTGAAATGGAAAGAAACGACACATTAGTATGCAAATTAAAGAAATCTATATATAGACTTAAACAAGCTTCCCGACAGTGGTATTTAAAGTTCAACAAAGTTATCACTTCCTTTGGATTTAGAGAAAACATTGGTGACCAATGTATATATCTGAAGTTGAGTGGGAGTAAGTTCATATTTTTAATTCTATATGTAGATGATATTTTGCTTGCTACTAATGATATAGGTCTTTTACATAATACTAAAAGTTTCCTTTCTAAACGTTTTGATATGAAAGATATGGGTGAGGCATCATGTGTTATAGGAATTGAGGTCCATCGAAGTAGGCCTAAAAGACTTCTAAGGTCATCACAAAGGGCGTATATCAATAAAATTTTAGAAAGATTTCAAATGTCCAACTGCTCATCATGTGAAGTGTCAATCTTTAAGGGTCAAAAATATGATCTGCTGTCCACAGAATGAGATTGAGAAACAGAAAATGAGATTCATCTCATATGCTTCTACTCTTGAGAGCATGATGTATGCGCAAGTTTGCACACATCCTAACATTTGTTATGCAGTGAGATTACTTGGAATATATCAAAGTAATCTAGAAATAGAACATTGGAAAGCAATAAAGAAAGTGATGAGATATCTCTAAGAGGCTAAAGATTATAAGCTCACGTATGCAAAAATTGATCAATTAAAAGTGATCGGTTACACAGATTCAAATTATACTGGTTGTATAGATAGCAGAAGATCCACATCAGGCTATGTTTTCTTATTAGCCGGTGGAGCAGTTTCATGGAAGAGTGGGAGATAGAATTGTATAGTTGACTCTACCATGGAAGCTGAATTTGTCGGTTGTCATAAAGCATCCTTACATGCACTTTGGTTAAGAAAATTTATTTCAGAGCTTAAAATTATGGATTCTATCTCTAGGCCTTTGAGAATCAGTTGTGACAATTCATCAGCGATTAGCTTCTCTAATTATAAAAGAATTACTGGCGCTAACAAGCACATTGATGCTAAGTTTATATCAGTACAAAAAAGGATTAATGATCATCTAATATCGATTAGTTTTGTTGGCACTGCTGACATGATTGCTGATCCAATGACTAAAGCTCTGGCGCTTAAGGTTTTCTCTGGACTTATAAGAAATATGGGTCTTGTTATGTGGGACAATTATTAATATAATCGATATATTTTAAGATCTCATATTGGATGATTATTTCTTTTTTATTTCATTATGGTATTTTGTTGATAATTTTATGTGATTTGGAAACAAAAGATTTTATTTATTTGATATTAACATGGGACATTAAAATCTCATAATTGTAAATTTGCCATTAAGAACTTAGTTAAGCAAGTTTGTTAATATCGTGGTGCATGGAAGGAAGTATATTACATATTGCATATAACCGCCATGATCCATATTGACAAATTTTTTTTCTTAACCTAAGTATTAAAGTTGGATTGCGTATGTAATGACTGAGCATATTTTTTCAAATGAGTGCACTTGTGTGGTAATTTTTCAAATGTTAAATCCAATGATTGTATTTTAAGTATAATTTTTTCTTTCTTTCTTAATTTTATTTTAATTAGGCCAAGTGGGAGAATATTAGAATTAAACTCCTATAAAGGTGTCCTAATTAAATAAAAAATCTTTGGATTTAATGATAGCCCAGCATATCTGAGATACGTATGCAATTTGAGTCGAGGTGGAACTATACTTCTACTAAGAGTCATGATGGGAAGGGCTCTATATATAGAGGAGTCTGGGTCCCTCTCTCACATGTACATATCACAAGTGGTTCCCATCTACCACTAGTATCATAGGCAGAAGTGTTGAGGGAGAAAACCTCGTACTCTATTCCGTCTATAGGTGGAATCTACACACACATGGATTCAGGTACGCTTCCGCATCACATGATTTCCAACATGCTCTCCTTGAAGAAATATGGCAACTTATTGCCAAATATCTGTTCTTCATAGATTATCATAACTTTGTTGATGTCTGTAGAATATGGAAATTACTCATACAGTAAATACGTCCCCACCACAGGTTTCCATGGATGGTACTTTCTGACATCGACAACAACCGTCTAGAGCCAAGCACCTATCCCTTCTTCAATCTCCTTGAAACTAAGATTTGCGGTCTATGAGTGCCACGACTTCAGGTACAATGTTGTTCCAGCTCATCTTACGATTGATTAATAATCTCTTCGGAAAACTCCCACTCCATCCATCTCCTCAACCCTTTTTCTCGAGTTGAAATTCCTCTTCCCCAACCTCAAATTTTCCACGTACTCCTCCTAATTTTAGTTGCCATTACTTCATTCACGAATTTATTTGTCTTCGGATCCGGCGACATCCTCCTAGTATACAGCCAGGGCTCTTTATGATCACCACATGTTGGCTTTCTTCAAGAGTGACAGGGATCAGTGGATTCATTATTCGGAGGTTCCCTTACCATATCCATTGATGGACTTGGTGTGTTTCAATGGCAAATTTTATGCTCATACTCCCTACAAAAAATTAGTGGTGGCTGGCATTCTTGAGGTCGATCACCCAACAATCACAAAAATAGTTAGTGAGGTCATTGATGGGGGCTATGGACCAGAGTGGTTACCTCAGATTTTTCAAACGTATCTGGTGATAGTTGTGTCATCTCCGCTCCAAGTTTGGAGGATGTTCAAGTTTTGCAGGTGGGATACACAACCTCATGGTGCTACCTTCATGGTCAAATTTTTTAAAATAGGCAAAAAGACAAAAAGCCGAGAGGAGGTGACAAGCCTGGGGAGTGATACAGTATTGTTTTGAGGTATCAATGTCTCTCTGGCACTATCCGTCAAACGCTTTCGAGGTTTCAAAGCTAATCAAATTGTTTTCGATGAGGGCCGTTGTTCGAAGAATGGTTGCCTTGTGAAGAATGATTTGGTAGTCTATGACTTGGATGACCAAAGTCTCAAACCATATTTACCATTTGGTATCACTAGCTCTTCTCATTCGCCATCTATTTGGATTTTACCCAATTTGCAGTAGCAAGTCATGGTCTCTAAATGCTGGACTTCATTGAAAATATTCCTTTCTTCTGTAAGCATTCAATCTTATAAGTTGAGTGTTTCACATTTTCCTATGCACTTTCATTCAATTCACGAATATACTTTTTATTTCTCAAAAATTTTAAATAAGTTTGAGGCTTTTTATAAGTTAAAACAATGCCTTATCTTATTAGTTTGAGTTTTTTAAATTTGAGTAATGTTTCAATGCATTAGGATGTAAAATCATAATTTTTAAATTTTTTTTATAAAACTGTTAATCTAATTGTATCCAATCTATAAATTAAAATTTACCATATTTGGATATGTATATATATATTTTTAACTTTTTAAAATAGGGGAGGGTTTAATCATTTTTAAATGACTAAAATACTCCCATTTTTAAAAATTTAAAATTATACTTATACATCTCCCAAAATGATAAAACTTATTGCATAAGTTAAATACACCTAAATAAATAATTTTATTAAATATTTTAAAGAAAATATTTAAGAAAAATAGTTTCGCATCCCGATGCATTGAACTTATTCATTCATTGAAGAAAATACACCATGAGAAACAATTTCATATTTGGCTTTTATAATATTATAAGTAGAAATTTTTTTATACATGTAATAATATTTGTAAATGCATCTAAATAACTATAACCAATGAAATACAATTATATATATCATAATATATCATAAGTATCTAAAATTTGCTACGTACATCAATACCATTAGCGAATTTTTGCTGCTCATGGAAATGTGTGCAGCCAAAAAAATTGTTAATTATTACATAATATGTTGCCTAAATTCGTTATATTTTATACTTGTATAAATTATTTATATATTATGAAGAAAATTGCTATATATAAATTAATTATATGCAGCTCGTTTTCAAAGCATATAGGAATATCTGCAATCAAATTTCTGCTACTTCTAGATGCATACACGCAAAAAAATTAATCATATATGTTTTGTTTCAAATTTAGCTATGTATTTTAATTCATTTTGCAATTATATTTTTTACCTTAGAAACGGTCCCTAAACATTGTTCATACACAAAATTGGTTGTTTTAGCGAAAAATATTTCAATGCATCAAGGTGCAAAACCCTATTTTTTAAAAATATATTTTTATAAATTTTTTAATTTAAATGTATTTAACTTATTCATTAAGTTTTTATCATTTTGGAGATGTATAAATATATTTAAAATTTTTTTTAAAATAAGGGTATTTTAGACATTTAAAAAGACTATAACCTCTTCTATTTTAAGAAATAAAAAATATATATCTCCAAAACATAAAGTTTTGTTTTTAGATTAAATACACAGATTAATAGTTTTATAAAATAATTTTCAAAAAATATTTTAAAAAATTAAAATTTTGACCCTAATGTATTGAAATTTCAATACATCAAAATGTATTGAAACATTACTCGAGCAAAAAACAATTGGCTACTATGATTGTTTTTGCAACGCTGAGGTAATAAAATTTAGTACACGTAAAAATAATAAAAAAAATTTGACGTTCACGTAAAAATAAATTACTTGGAATGAATGTGATAATTTCTTTGAAGAAAGATAACTTACTTATTAGGTCTATGCCTTGGGTTTTTATCGGAAGATGTGCTAATTGCCATATAGATTTGACATCATTTATTCATCAATTATTTATTTTACTGTCAATTAAAATTTATGAAAATTACTGACTAGATAAAATATAAGTTACACTTTAATATGGTCAATAAAAAATAATCTAATTGTTTAGTAAATAGAGCATAACGTAGTAATTTAAGTGTATTTCCCGTTTGCATTGAGTAAAAGTGTATTAAATATAGGCTGACAATTATTAAAATTTTAGTATCATACTGCAAGTTTATTATCTAGAGGATGAATATAAATTATTCAATCGAAAATGAATTCCGCCCTATAAAAGCTTGTAAAAGTGAGATTCTGAAAACAAATAGATTTTGAGCATCTTTATAAAAAGTTGATCATACATAATGAAGGAGGATATATGCGAAAGAGACCCATCAAACTTCAACTCATTCCCAGCTTAAAATTAGCCGATTGCTGATTATGTGCAGTATATCAGAGGGAAGCCTGTCGCCATCCATCAGCTACAATGTATTTTTCTAAAATGTTTTTTAATAATTTTACTAAAAATGCTGATTTTAAAAAATTTTAAAAATCTATAACTCTCAAAAATGGTAAAAATTAATATATATATATATATATATTAAATACACTTAGATTAAATATTGTGTAATAAAATTTTAAAAAAATAAAAAAAATGGATATTTGCTCCT
>JAXCLR010000073.1:46077372-46087504 GCA_035584095.1 Annona squamosa
TATTAATATATAATACTAAACAATTTAAGAGTTGTATTAAGTTTGAATCATTTTAATTAGAAAATCCTTAAAAGGGCATACTCATCTTTTGACTAGGATAAATAACAGTTGTATTAACAATATGAGTTTAATAAGAATATAGATATAGGGTGAAATATTATGAGTATAAGAGGAATTTATGAAATATTCTTGATATATTTAGAATTAGGTGCAAACATTATGGGTATACTAGGAATTAGATGTAAATGTTGTGGGTATAAAAAGAATTCTCCATTTTGTTTATTAATATTTTTATCCGTGAAGCGAAATAATTTGACAAGTTTAGCAAATTTTTCTTTTTCCCAATGGATAATAATTCAAATTGTTCAATGGTGTGGGCTTCCATGCAACCCTTTTTTTATTATTTTTTTTCCAAATTTACACCATTCATCATGTTTATTCCTTCAAGTTTCTTTATTATTCAAAATTCATATATATTTTATATATTTGCGAGCTGACCGTAGCTTAGTTGGTTGGGGCATTGTTGCCAAAGGCCTCTAGTAGGTTTTGACTCCCAAGTTGGGTGTTTCACCATCCCGTGTGGGAGCTTGATGGAGAGCTTTCCTTAAGGATAATGTTAGGGGATTTGTAAGTATTTATGGGGCTTGATTTGTAAGGAAATTTATAAGGATTAGTCAGTTTGAATTGTAAAATTAGATGACAAATAAGAATTTGTTTTTTAAGTATAAGATTCCAAATGGATTAATAAAAAGTTACATATATTGAAAATTTTTATATATCATACATTTTTAAATAATTCTAATAATTATATTCAATGTTAAAAAGATGACATTTTCGACATAGGTATGTTTGTTTTTCTATGAACTTTTCAATCTAAAGTTTTTCCTTCTTTTCCGCTACCTCATGTTTTTAAATTATTTCTTCACGTTTCTCCATACGAATTACTTTACTTTTCAATCATTCTTATACAACTATTAATATAATTAACTTATGTATTTTAATTTTATTTTCTTTATTCTTCATTATTATTCTTATTCTATCATATCATTTTTTTCATTTCGAAAACTTTTCATACAAAAGTTTTATCACTTTTCAAACAAAAATATAATTTTTCAATTAAAATTATTTTTGATAGCATGTCTTAAACAAAATAAATGGTTTAGATTTGAAAAAATTGTAAATAAAGAAAATGGCTTTATGAAAGTTGCATGCTATTAGGCTATATTGAATCACTATCCTCTCAATTTTCATCAAGATTTGCCTATTTGCAATACACCTCAATTTCATCACAACATAGTCAAAGATGAAGAGTCTTAGGGTCCCTTTGGCAACATGTGTAAGCGAGTAACAAACTCTCTCATCTCTCTATACATTTTTTTTAAAATAATTTAACGTCTTAATTACCTAACTACTTTACTTTTTTCATTTTTATTTCCCTATTTCAATTATTTTCTCACATAACTACTCGATTTATTTCAATTTTATCACTATTATATTATATCATTTTTATATTCTTCGAAAATATTTTCTTTCCAACTCCCCCGCCTACTCATTATCGAAAATTACTTACCAAATAGTGCCTTAAATAGGCTACCAAAAACATTACTTGATGGAGCAACCATCGCACAATGCATGAAGCTCATCCAAATTTGGCTACAAATCTATAGTACATACATCTAATAATATACTTATGTGTAAGCCAAATGAAGAATGGGATGGTAGAATGCATGATCAAAGTAAGCATCATATCATATTATTGTTTATTAGATTGTCAGCGTAGATTCTTGGAGCAAAACCCAACTTAAATTACTCTAATACTAAACTTGAATAAGGAAAGAAAGAAAGAAAGCTGATGCATCCATACTTCTCGGACAATGATAAAGACTATCTGGCATGCATCATCATTGTCGTTGTCATCATTTCTTCTTGAATAAAACATGATAAACCATCCATTCTTCTCCATTGCGGTATCCAAAAAGCTCACTTCCAGCTATGCAGAAGACTCGCCAGTAATTGATCAGCTTCTCAGTATTCTCCTTCCCAGCAATCGGCTCCATTATCTTCTTCCCCTTGTCTCTGTTATTATCCAGCTTCTTCAACCACTCTTCCCTGTAACAAAAACATGTAACGGAAGTTCTCTTATCGTTCTTATCCATTGTCCATCCAATAAGGAAATTAAACTGTAAGAAGAAAAGAAAATAAGAAATGATCCTTCTCCTACAATGATTGTGCAAAATGCTTCCCGTTTAGAGTCCAATAATCGACCACAGAAACATCATCCTGCAAAAATGTAAGTGTAGATGCAGAGGTTAAATACTATCAAATACTTAGAGAAATGAAGAAATCTAATCAGTTTCTTTGTTGGACTAGAAATATGGACTAAAATATTTGGGAACATAAGGAAAAATATATACATAAGTTGCTAAGAGTAGACATTCATCACATTCCATTCACCTGAAAATAGAGAAAAAATGAAGCTGATGGCATCGTCAATGTCCCTGAAGGAAAGACATACGCTGTGTACCAGTCATCTTTGTCGATAGGCTACAAGATAATTGCTCGCAGGCATGAATGGACAAAGCATGATTTATGTAATTTCAACAAAACTTTCATGCATAAACACTGAGAGAAACACTAAAATACAAGAAAATATGTTAGAAGCATACCTCATATTGGTAAGCAAGTGTCCTGTGACACAAGTGCTCAATGAAAAGAAGGCCATCAGCTTCCATCCATTTGGATATTTTCCTCAGCAGTAGTTGAAAGTTTTTCATATGCTATTAAAAGTTGAATGAAATCAAGAAGCAGATGTCACAAAGCATGTGCCAAACAGTAAATTCTATTTAGGATATGATAATAAATTTCTTACCTCAAATAGTTCGATAACAATTATTTTATCGAAGGTAGCTTCCATTTCATGTTCTACTATGTCTGTTAGTATTACTTCAACATTTGAAAGTTGAAGTTCCCTAAAAATAAGGCAGCAAATTGTGCTATCAATAAAACTATCCAACATGGCTAGCAGAAATACGAAATCACATTGGTGCATACATAGAAAGCAAACACCAATTATATTAGTATACACTCACAAATCTTACATTGATTGAATACTTGTAGTGCATCTGGCATTTTGTCCAGGAAAACATTTCTTGAATTAACTAATGATTTTGAGGTATTCTTCAATGTCAAGCCCAAATCCATTAAATTTGGGATGAAGTTTATAATTTTGATGTCATATGCATCACACTTCCCTTTTCAAGTCTTCATCCAAATAAGAAATGCATAATTTTTATTTTTGAAAGCATTAGATATTCATGCATCACAGGTCCACAAGCAGGAAATAGTTTTGGGATTCCTACAATTGTTTTGAAAAGGACAACAAAAATAATCAAGATGACATAAGACTAATTAATGGCATGACCAAACTTACTTGCACTTGTCCTTTATGAAGTCTTTCTGCGAAACCGAATTAGTGATGGCTGTCACATGGCAATTCTTATACTTTTGGGCAACATGCAAAGTAACTGTTCCTTGTCCACATCCAAGATCAAGCACTTTCTGACCATCTATTACCTGTGCCCTTTCGCAGTATAAATCAAGCATTGCCATTTCAGCCTCGTCCAAGCTCGTTGTCTTGTCTTTGAAATAACAACAACTGTCAAACAAATTATCACAATGTAGTTCAAAATTTTCAACAATTAATTTGGGTTTAGGATGATCAAGTATTATTTCTTTCATTACAACTATTAATAAGTTGCAAAACAAAGTAAGGTATCATCGTCTAATTGGGGTAACTATCTACTCATGATGCTGAAAATCATGATTGAAAACTTATGTATGGGTCCTCAGTTGACGACGGAATGCTGATGAGAACTCTACTATTTTAGCCAACTTTAATGATGTTGAAGTTAACTCTACCCTTATATTTAAAATCATTTATTTTACTAAAGAATCAAATTTCATCCAAATCATGTAAAATCAACATAATATTGTTCAGTTTATATATCAATTTCAAAACAATTACTTCAATATCTAAACTGTTTAAAATATTTTTTTTTATAAAATCTTACAAATTACTATAACATTTTAAAAGATTCATGGATGGATGGATTTTCATGTTTTCTTAATTTACATACATTAGTTCTTTCTATATAAAAATATTTCCATGTAATCCTTTTGAATTTTAAGATTTTGATTCTTGATGAAAAATCTAATCCATTCACTGTATTCAAATCATTTGTTTAGTTAGAAGACCAATTTTTATCCAAATAAAAAATGTGCATTGGCCTCATGTGGATTTGCTTCCTTCTTGCGATAAGATTTTTTCACTTCTTCAAACCCTAGAGTTTCGGCAAGGCTTCAAGTGGGTGTAAAGGGAGGACCAACTGCAAAAATTAGTCGAGCGGAGCTTAGAGGAGCTGAAAGGCAATAGTTGGAAAAGAAATTAGCCATGAAGACTAATCCAAAGCACAAAAATGATGGATGATGACCCCCATTTTCTGGCGGAGGAACCAGCAATTATAAAGATAAATGATTAGATCTGCAGGAAAAACAAAGTAGGGGAATAACCGGTAGTTTTATGCATAATCAGGGCCCCAAAGAACTACAATAAAGAAGTCTTTAAATCCACTACGAAGCATTTGTGGAAGACTAATTCACCAATGTGGAAGAACATCTCTACCTATTTCAATTTGAGAGAATAGAAGTGATGCATGCGGTCCTGGAGGGTTGCCCATGGCTGTTTGACTAGCATCTTGTCATTCCGAATGAGATTAAGGAACCCATGGCTAAGAAAGATCTAGCTCTACATGTCACCATTTTGGATTCAAATCGACAACGTCCCATATCTTCTAGATAAGTAAGCTTTGGAGTATTTGATTGGGAATTCTTTTGCTCACTATTATAAGGTGCGGATGTTAGAATAGAACCTCAAAATTAGAGGTGAACTAGATGTCATGAGGTTGCTGAGAAAGGGAATTCACATCCAAGAGGAATGCAAGAAAAGAAATGGATTAGTTTTCATTATGATAAGTTGCCAAATTTCTGCTTCTCATGTGGTGGAATGGGTCATGAATTCAGAAAATATTCTTTTACAAAAATATAGGGGAAGGAATTGGAGGAAGAGTAACTATATGGGAGTTTTCTTCAAACATGCTTCAAAGGGATAGAAATGCAAAGGGAATTAAAGAAGATAGGTATAGCGAAAGACATCGATTTCACTACAAACATTTACATGCTTGCTGAAAGTGCAAATGCCATATCTATCGTCCATTTCAAACGTCTGGTTTAGATTTGATGGGGCAAAATTGGAAAGTATGCTACCACAGTCGCGTGCATACTCGTTGTATGTATGTTGCCCATTAGCTTCATGAGGAAGCTACCTGTTTAAACTTCAGACAGGAGAGACTGACTGAGAAGAGGAAGACAGAAGCGGAGAAGCCGGGAAGAGTAGAAGCGGAGAGGAGGAGCTGTGTATCCACTCCATGCTTCCGCCATAGCTGTCGTCTACGGCTATAAACGCTGGTTGTTGTGGCTCTGTTACGAGAGAAAGAGGAGAGACTGGAAGACACCAGATCTCACCATCGACTAAGGTGAGCTAGAAAGCGATGGATTTTTTCATTTATTTTATTCCACATATAAACAGTCGCGATTTGAAAATTTAGTGTAACATTGTGCATCTACCGTTCATCTATTAACTATTCGATCGGAAGATGCAACTGGATCGATGACTACTGATTTTATTTACAAGATACTAGCGGTGAAGTCATGGCTAGATGCAGGTGCGATGTGGGGTGAGCTCGGATAGGTTGGAAAAATGGCAAATGTAGGATTTCTTTAATCGGTGGCTATAAATCCACAAATTTTTCTTATTTGGTTGGATGGTTCCGTTGCTTGATTCATGCTCGTGTGCAACTTGGATTGGGGATGGATTGTAGTTGCCGATCGCAGTTGATGAAGGTGGTAAATAGAAGCAGTCGAATTTGTTGAAGCTGGCAAAAATCTACTAGATTTCTTGGCCAATCGATCCATGTTTCTTGGCTACCATCAGATTATTGTAATTTTGGCAACATGGTGTTGTTCCAAAAATTACTAAAGAGAATGTGCGGTGGGTTTAATAGAGATTATGGAGCCAATCGTGGTAGAATATTGATCCTTTGGTGATGGAGTGCTCAGTAGGCCATGGTTGATCATATCATTGCTGCCAGATTTTGCTGAAGGAAAAGGCAGACATTGATGGACGATTTAGGGAAGATGGTGGAGATTTTAATGGTTGCTGGTTGGATTGTTCTTGCCAACAACGATGCTATGCAGGTGGAGTTGAGATGCGGTCAGAGCAGGGGTGGTGGAAAGAGAGCTACTGCCAATAAATTTTAGTCTATTGAAAAATCGTTGTAGATAAATTTTTGATCTATGATCTGATCCTCATCTTCTGCATGTTGTCGTCCCTATTTTTGCTTTTTTCTTGTATTTGGTTTTTCCAGCACATTGCTAATTTGCGTTTGTTTCATCTGAGTGAGTTTGTTTCAATAGAGATGGCAGTGGGATTTGGTGAGCACAATGATGGGCAGCAAGTCCGCCGGATTTTATACGATGATTATGGTTTTCTCTCGCCATCATCAGGGATGGGTGTCTCGCATGGTGAAGGCAGCTTTGGCGAGGAAGATCGGATGAGTTTCTCACTAGCAAACATGCTTGTTCAATTGGGGAAGAAGGCAATTGGCATGGCGCAACGGCAAAGTACAACAATCTGTGCACGTGCAGTCCACATATGATGTTGATTATTTTGTAATTTTATTTTATTTTTAATGACCCAACAGGCGCTTGTTCTTGTGTCAATCATTTCTTAATTCACGCCTGTTAAGCTCATGTACATATGAGATGCAAATTGTTTTGAACATTTTTAATTTTTTTGGGATCAAGGGGAGGCTAAATAAAAGTTGTGCAATTATGATATTGAGTGCTTAATGATTTTAGTACATTCCTGGTTATCCATTAATTAATATTCTCATGTGCGGGATTAATTAATATAATTATCCTAAATTAATCTTCTTATTATAATTATCCATAAATTAATTTTCTTGCATTATTATTATTATTATACAAATTTGATTATATTTATTTTTGGACAAATGATATAGATATGGAATAAAAGATGTGCAAGTAACTTACTTGATACTTTATAATTTCAATAACACTACTATCGAAAATAAAATTATTTATGTGACAAATAATTAAAGTCACTTGTTAAATAATGTTCTCACATGAATACTGAACTATTTTCTTTTGGATTAAAATTAGTTCCGGGTCAACGACTTGAGGCGTAAAACAAAATTTGTGCAAGTAATTTATTTGGTGCTTAATAGCTTAAATACTACCCCTGTTAAAAAATAAAATATTAGTTTACCGAAAGAATCCAAATTACCTAAAAAATAATATTCACATGTGGATACTATATTATTTTCTTCTCAATTATAGTTATTTTCGAGCCAAACATCTGGACTGTTGAATAAAATTTGTGCAATTAAGTTATTTGGTTCTTAAAATTTTCCCTATAAAAATATAATTATATTTTTTAATAATTTTGAAATCAACAAAGAAAATTACCGGTGGGATGGGAATTACCTGTTAATTAACTCTTATCTAGATATTATAATATTATGATAACATTAGTTAACTTACCATAATTTTTCATGAAATTTAAATTTTAAAACGAATTATCATTATTAAATTATTTTATGAAAAATAATATCAAAATTATTTGTAAAATAAGGTTTGTTATTATTAAAAATAAACGATAGGAGTTTAATTTGCAAAATTATAATGTGTAAAGCTTATTTCATAAAAGTTCAAAAAATATTTTACTTAAAATTATAAGGCCTTGAATTCATTATGGAAAAACTCAAAGAATAATAAAATACTATTGTATTTTATTAATTATTATTTACCAAAAGTGTAAATAATTATTACTGATTTATTAAATATATTAATTAGGTAAAGGATCCAATTATTGGATTTATTTAAAATTTAATACGAATCTATTTTTTATTATTTAATATTATTAGTTTCTTTCGTATTACATTTACGGATAATATATTTGATATAAATTTTATGAACAATCTATAAAATCCATCAAACCAGTTCATTACAAATTGATAACTCTATAAAAATCATAAATCATGTATATATTAGTTCATGATTTTGCATTATTCTTATAAAATCTGTGTTACCCATCTAATTTGTGAAAATGAAATGTCATCAACCCTATTTTAAGTGTTAAAACTGTATAACTAGCGAGTACATAGCAAAATCATATATTCTATACAACTCGTAAAATATATATATATATATATAATTTATCAATTGCATATGTGTTGTTTCTGTGATACTCGAATAACCTGTAAAATTTATTTCATGGAAAAAATGAATAAAGATTACCAATATAACACATCATCCCCATAAATTACATAAAAACTGTAAAATCCATAAAATCTGTAAAATCTATAAAATCGGTCAAATATGCTAAATTATACCATTCGTTCAAATTTATTTTTTTAAATAACTCTATTCCGAATTTGCAAATTTTAGGCGCATATTACCAATTATAATTTAAAATGAATATCATTCAATTTAACGTCATGGATTACTCATCATCTATAGTACTTTATTAAAATCACCGCAAAGTACTATAATTAATCTCACCTACTCATACTCACACTTTACCCACAATGCTACTCTCATGGTACGAAATTACCATATTACCCTAATTTGCATTTTATGCAAAAGTGCAAACGTTTGCACTCACACCTACCTCTTGCTCATTTGCTACCAAGTTGCACAGAAAGGGATAAGCAACCCCTTGCTTTTCATTTTAAATATTTTTTTCAAATATAAACCATTATTTTATTCATATGTATTTGTTCATGATGACACAAATCACTTTGATTGGATACTTATATTTTGGAAAAATTTACACAAAGTAGGAGGTCATGATCAACTTGGATTCACGGACGTAGATGCGTGAAATGTGTTGAAGCGAAAAAAGGCAAGCAATGCATAGGAATGATGCAGAAGAGCTTTCAAGGTACTTTCAGACGAAGAGTATAGATAATCCTGATTTCATATGGTGTGTACAAGTCGATGAAGAGATGAGACCGGCATCATATTTTTGGGTTGATGACCAATCGAAGGTAGATTACATGGCTTTTAGTGATGTGGTCTTCTTTAACACGACATATAAAACAAACGAATATGACATGCTATTTGGGCCATTCGCTGGCGTCAACCACCATATGCAAACTTGCCTGTTTGGCGCAAGATTGCTATTTGGAGAGACCATTGAAGATTTCAAGTGGTTATTTAGGACATGGTTTGATGCAATGGGTGGTGTATATCCAAAGGCAATTGTTATCGATCAAGATGTGGCCATTGGAGCAGCGGTTGCACAGGTGTTTCCAGACATTCATCATATTTTATGCTTATGGCATATATGTAAGAAGCTGCCTGAAAAGTTGTCTCATGTTTACCAAAAGTACCCAACATTTAAAGCTACTTGGGACCATTGTCTATACGGTGTTCAAAGCATTGAGGAATTTGAAAATAGTTGGTCAGCAATGATGGAGAATTTAGAACTACAAGACAATTCTTAGCTCCAAAACATGTATGAAATCCAACAGAAGTAGATTCCCACTTTCACCAGGAAGATATTCACAGTCGGGATGAGAACAACTGGAAGAAGCAAAAGTCTGAATGCAATGTTGGATGGTTTTGTTAACCATAAATCCAGTTTAATTGATTTCGCAAATGGGTACGATAAATTGCTTCAGTGGAGACAAGGAGATGAAGGGAATGCTGAATTCCAGTCGACAAATTCACTGCCAGTATTATCTATCAATGGCAGAGATTGTGGGCCGTCGGTTTATGGCAGAAATCCTAAGATTATGGCAGAAATCATGCATAAAGCATGGCTAGGCTATCAATATAGCAGAAATCATGGTTGGGCTGTTAATTGCTAAGATTATGGCAAAAATCATGGCTGAGATTTGAAGATCTAATCCATCATAATTTGTGTAATAGCTATATATATTCTTACCTAAAATTAGATTAGCAGTAATTA
The DNA here is from genome assembly GCA_035584095.1 of Annona squamosa. Taxonomy (NCBI): domain Eukaryota; kingdom Viridiplantae; phylum Streptophyta; class Magnoliopsida; order Magnoliales; family Annonaceae; genus Annona; species Annona squamosa. The sequence goes on from JAXCLR010000073.1 coordinate 46,087,487, forward strand.
GTGTAATTGCTGTAAATA
>JAXCLR010000073.1:46111198-46135900 GCA_035584095.1 Annona squamosa
TTATTTCTGCTCTCTACATTGCTTTGCTTTCCATTGTGTTTCTTCATTCAAGGGGATTGAACTTACAAGGGGTTAAGATTTTAAGTTACCGAAGAAATTTTTAAGAACCCAATTAACCCCTCCCCTCTTGGATTTTTGCCATTAATTCGGGACCAACATCAGCTGCAAGGAAACATATGCCACCAGGCGTGGAAAGTAGATTGGAGGAGGTGTTGAGTTCAAAAATTAAGGAGAGGAAGAGAGAAATCAAGTCTCACATATCTAGGTTTATGTCTTCATACATGAATCCACCTAGAGTCACTCCAACAAACTATACCCCCGCAGTAGATGTCGGTTTCACTCCTACATCCGAGGAGGCAACCTCTGCATCTGGTGCTGTCATCCCCACATTTGTTATTACCACTCCCATTGTCACTCATTCCACAACTCATGGATTTTCCCCGATTGTGCATACCCTCGTGAAGTATTGCTATCAACGTCCATATCTTCTCATAGCGCACCATGTCACATGCTCATTCTAATGAGCCATAATCATTACCCTCCTTTGCAGACCTACCAAATACGAACAATGTATGCGTCGATGCTTCATATTCTGGAATATTGCATGTCTTAGTAGAGTAGTGAAGCAAGTCCTTGAGCATGTCAATTGTATTAATAAGAAACTTGTTGGTGTTGAGAATGTGTTACAGAGATATGTTAATGAAGGAAAGTAAAGACATAAAGTTGTGGACCTGCATTACTTGTTTTAACTACTCTATGTTGTTTCCTGCATGTTTTTTATGTTCAGTACATTACAAGATCCGTAATTAACCCGCTTTCTTTATACTTTTTATGTTCATAAGTTTTATGTTGGAGGACATATGTGAGCAAGGAACTTTCTTTTTTTTGTATTTTTTAAAGTTTATACTTTGAATTCAAGTTGTGCTTAAATCACAGGTTTGGTGTTGCTTGTCAGGTCAATGGTTGGAGCAGATTTATAGGTCATTTGTTTGTGAGCTTGAGCATCTATGTTGGTCAATGAGCATGCTACATGCTATTATCAGTGTGTGTATGTTGGATTTGCAGGTCATCTGTTTGCGAGCTTCAGCATGTTAAAACATTAATGAGCATGTTAGAAACTAAAGTCAATGAGTGGAATGGAGAAGTAGGTTATGTGTTTGCTTGAATCAACATGCTAATTGGAGAATGAGCATACTATATACTCAAGTAAGTGTGTGGAATGGAGAAGCAGGTCATCTGTTGCTTGAATCAGCGTGTTAATTGGTAAATGAGCATGCTATATACTTAGGTAAGTGTCCGGAGTGGATTTACTGGTCATTTCTTTGCTTGAATCAGTGTACTTATTGGAGAATGAGCATGTTCTATACTTAAGTAAGTGTGTGGAATGGAGAAGCAAGTCATTTGTTGCTTAAATCAACGTGCTAGTTGGTAAATGAGCATGTTATATACTCAGGTAGTGTCTAGAGTGAATTTACTACCCATTTGTTTGCCTGAATCAGCGTGCTAGTTGGAAAATAAGCATGCTATATACTCAAGTGAGTGCGTGGAATGGAAAGGTAGGTTATCTATTTGCTTAAATCAGCGTGCTAATTTATCAATTAGCAGGCTATATACTCAAGTCAAATTCTATAATGAATTTGCAGGTCATATATTTGAGTGTAACAGCATGCTATATATTTTGTGTGTGCTGTATATAGAAGTCAATGGGTCCATAGTATATTCAATATCAAATATGTAAAAGTTAATACAAAAAATACACTTTCATTTCTCTCAAAGTGAACAGGTGAATACAAAAAGAATCATAATTTTTTTCCTTTAATATTAACGTTAGCATTAACTTCTGGCTAGCATTGACTTCTAATTGTATAGATACATATTCATATATGTACCCGCATGCTTCGTGTTCATCCTGCATTGTGCTCAAAAATGATCATAATGCAGCAGTAGTTCATTGATAACTTCATGTAAACAACTTACCATAGGATTATGAAGACATAATATCAAAATTCCAAAAGCATTGTACAGTGCCCCACCAGCAATTGAAGTCATGCACTAATCTATACAATAAAGAAGAATTAGATGGAGTCATGCAATAATATGGATTACATTTTAGTTGATTAAATCAAATGAGATGTTAACATATAATGCTCCTCAAAATTTTTCTGTAGCAATTGTGGACAGTTTCGTCAATCATGACCAACCACAAACTTATTACATCCTCAGCATAATCGTCCACTGCGTTCTACAGTTTTTTCAATTGAAGATTTTAATCACTTACATGATCGTCCTTTTCTTTGAACAATATTTGGGAATTCGACAATAGAAATTGGTGAATTTGATACATTGTCTTTAGTTGTAAGCATCATTTCTCCTCCAATCTTATCATTCGTCTCAACATTGAATGGTGTGGAGGAATTGTAAATAATTTGGACAAGATCATTGGCAAGCATGCAATCATAAAAAATCCTTTCTTTGTCTCCACAAGTTATGTGCTGTTGTCACTCATTCGAACATCCAGCTAACTTCTGTGATTGTACATGCTCTCGCAAAATTTGTTATTAAAGAGTCAAAGCTGTAGTTCCAATCTGAAAACTACCCCAACTTGTTGTCATTTCCTCTAATATGAAATCCGGTTTGGGAAGTGTCAAATGCCGACACACCATAACTGAATTTATAGCATCATAATTTTTTGTGAAACATGGAACTTCAATATTCTCTTTTGGACGTTGCGACCAACAACGCAGTAAGTGTTGAATAGGCATGGTAATGATATCACGCCATTGGAATATGTATAATATATGCCGACAAGTAATCCTAGTCTAGTCAAATAGTCAACATGAACATATTGTAAATTGTCTATCTTCACACAAAGTAATTGTTCTTCTGTACGTGGGGTTTTTGTACTTGTGAATTTCATATAAAACATGACTCCCGTCCATAACCTTAGATTTAGGCTTGTAATAGTATGACTCCTCTACTTCTGCTTGAAACTCAAAAATTATTTCTCTAGTATATAATTTGGCAACTTGATCATTAATTACAAATTTAGTTTTCAGAATTGGAGTACCATATGTACTTTTACAATCAGCATCTTGCTCGTCTTTTCTCCTCTTTCTAACAACACGTTCATATGTTTCTACAAACTCAAACAATTGAGTGGTTGGTCCAACAAAGTGCTCAAAAAAAGCATTCATGTTTTCACAACGTTGCGTAGTAGTCATCCCTGCTAAAATTTTGTATAGGCTGGAATCTACTTATCCCTCACATTGTACATCTGCTGTAGCCATGCATGGTTTGTCAAATTATAATCGTTCATTAATTTTGCCCAACCAAATTCAAATTCATCTGTATTTTCTGTATTATGATTCAACTTGTATAACTTATCTTTAAATTCAAGATATTTTTGATTGGGAGATTGCAATTTTTCAGAAAATTTCTTATGTATATGCCATGAATAAAAAAATATGCTTTGTGGTAGAAAAACTATAGAAATGGTCTTTGTTATAGCTAGATCTTAATCTGTGACAATGGCTTTAGGTGGTACATCATTCATAGCATAGAACCATACTTTGAATAACCATGTAAAGTCATCTTCACTCTCACCAAATAATAAACCTGCACTAAGTAAAACTGTTTTCTTATGGTGGTTTACTCCGACAAAGGGCCCAAAAGGCATATCATACTTATTTATTCGATAAGTAATGTCAAAACAAATAACATCATTGAAAATTTTATAATCTTTTTTGGATTCCCCGTCTACCCAAAAATATGACATCAACCGATGCTACTTGTCAACCTGGATTTCATAAAAGTAATCTAGCTTCACAGCAAATTGCTTATGAAAGTACTCTAGTAATGCTGTTGCACTCCTACCATGTCTAGACATCCGTCTTGATCTTAAGGCATTACAAAGGTTAACTTCCGTCAATCCTAGTTGATCACAACTCCCAACCTCTTCAATCATGAATTGCAATGATCTGGATAATCTAATACCAACCTTGCACAAATCTTCAATTATATTTAGTTGTGAATTCGACACATTGTGATGGGATCGCAGGCAATGGGACTTTGTGGGGGTCTCTAAGCTATAAGAGTGTTCATCCTTGAAACTCATAACTGTCCATGTCGATACGTTGGTTACGAGCTTGATGGTCAGTGATGCAAGTCATCCACAGCTAGTAATGTGCATCTTCTAACATCGCTTTTTTCTAATACTAAAGCCACAATATTTTCCATATAAATTATAGAAAAAATATGCCTCTTCCTCAAAATCAAATTCTTGCCCAATAACAAGAGTTAACTCAGCAGGCACATTGGGAGTAAAAGAAATCACACTTATTGAACTCTGTCCACTTTCTGCAACTTCTCTAGCATCTTCACATTCATTGATGATGTCATTTACTACATACCTACTAAATCAAATTTGATAAACAATATAAATTATTCAATTAATAAGAAATAGAATACATTAATTCTATAATTACTTGCAATGCAACAATATCTACTTTGCAAAAAAATAGTGTACAATTATAATGCTTCCAAAACTAGTATATTAATGTCATTGTAAAACATATTAATTTTATAAATCTAGTGTTTTATCCTAAAATGGACATCTCCTATAGGATTTGAATTCTACATAAATATAGTATTTTATTAAATCATTTTTTTCATAATTTTTTAGTTGTCCGCGTAAGTCAGTATCATATTTGAGATTCCATGTTATCTATTTCTAGCAATCCGCATGCTAAATGATGCATCAGCATGCTATACACAAAAATCAGTATGTATTCTACTACTAAAGGTCATCTATTTGTGACTATTAGTTTCCTGTCGTGTTGAATGAGCATGCTATACCTGCATTGTGTAAAAGTGAAATTGTAGGGCATCTGTTTTACCTCTAGTTATCAAAATGCTAAGTGTTTCATCAGCATGCTAAGTGTTTATTTTAAAATTGAAGGTTTCTGTTTGTCCATATCAACATATTAACTATTGTATGAGCATGTTTTAACTATTATAGAAAGTAAAATTTCTTTAACGAGTTTCGAATGCTGAAAGTTATCTACAATCCTTTTTTTTATAAATATGTAGAAGTAAGACAAAAATATTGTGATTTTACAATTGCATTACATGAATGTCATAGCAAAAAATAACCTTCTTTTTAGGTAGAGAATCAATCAAAACCTAAATTTATTTTTATTTCCAATATATTTTTGTCCACATCTTTTTTCATTCATTCCATTGAATTTTTTTATAGTTTCATTACTACTGAAGGTGCCCATTTGTAATTTTCTATTATAAATGAATAAAAAAATCAACAATAACAGTTGAATCACATAATAGTTAAGTTTACTAAAAAATTTTAGGAATATGTACTTAACTTATGGATACATTTGCATATTATTTTAATCAGTTTTTAAATTTTGAAGCATAAAATTTTTTTTAATCTGCAATGAACACAAAGACTACCTTCTTCTATGATTTTACGCCTAGCAAATTTGTGGAAGAAATTAGCCTTCTTTTTATCCATGGAGATTCACACAAAATTTGTAATTGTTTTTGGCTCCGTCCGACTAGATTAATCGGTGTTACGTATCTTCTGTTTGCATTGATTTCCTATCTCACAATTTTTCTTCCACATTTTCCTGGCAAACGCTTTCTTCCACTTCTTCTCTACTGGCCAACTGCAGCAGAAACAACATTCTCTACAATTGGACGAGACGACTAGAAGGGAAAACGTGCTGAGTGCATGCTTGCTGCCAACATTGAATGCGCAGTAGGGGTGTAGCTTTTTGTAGCGCGCCGTCTAAAGTCTCCCTCCCATACACACATACTTAGCACGCCCAGTACCTGCGACCTACTCGCGGGAGGGAGAGAACGACCATGATTACGCGCTCCTCGGTAGATAACCTAGATTAACTAGGCAGCGCGCCTGCACGGGAATTCAGGTGCAACATTATTGCACTTGAACATATCCCTATATATAAAGAGCTTTTAAAATCCTATCCAAACATAACTACATGTCCTTTGAAATAAATAAGAGTGAAGCTTTTTGCTTTTTTTTTTTGCATTTTAAACCCCATAACTTTGCCTATTTGCATTTTCAACTTTAAAATTTAGTCGTTTGCATTTTAAACCCTAATCCATAACAGTGTTAAAAATTACTATTAATTCATACAAAATTATGTGAATACCCTCTAATGTTAAAAAACCCAAATCTATAATAAAGGTGAAGATGTTTTGTTCTAAAGTGTAAAAGATTTTCTTTTTAAAATATTGGATAGCATTTATGTCATTTTACATGGATTAACGTTAGTTTTTAATATTGTCATGAGTCAGAGTTTTAAAACCAAAGAAACTAAAGTTTTTAAGGTTTAAAATGTAAACGACTAAACTTCAAGAGTTTAAAAATGCAAAAAACCTACCTTTGCACACACATCGCCAAATAAACCTAAAACTTTCAAAAATTTTGTAGATCCACTATAGTGACATTTGCTTCTCTCTAACAATACTAGTTTATCTAGCTTTTTCGTTGACTTCCTGCTCTTTCTTTAGTCTCTCCAACCTTTTGTCTTTAAGCACTTATCTACCTTTCCCCTTAGTTTCTAATAGAAACACTATGAAAGTAAAATGGAGTAGGAAGAGAAGATAGAAGTAGAGAACCAAATGAAAAAGGAAAAAGAAGAAGAAGAAGAAGAAGAATTCAAGCAAATAAAAGCATGAGGCTTGGACTCATACTCTTTCTTGAAGTTACCACTAATTAAGGCATCAATTTCGTGTCTTGAATGACATCCCTCGAGGATTGAGGTGCCAAAACAGTGCAATAATGGATCATTCTCTAGGTCAAATATTTGTGCAAATTTAACCTTTCGTAAAAGGGTTCTAAAATGTCCATACCTAGTTCAAAAAGTCATATTGTAAACATCGGTAGGACTTTCTTAACTTATGGTACCCTGACTGTAAGTCGATCTTAGAAAAAGTTGTAGCTCTTTGCAATTAATCGAATAAATCGTCGATCCTGGACAATGGATACTTGTTCTTTACTGTGACTTTATTTAATTCTCTGCAGTCGATACACAATCTCAGACTTCCATCATTTTTCCTTACGAATAACACCGGAGCTCCCCAAGGTGATACACTGGGTTTTGATAAAACCTTTGTCCAATAGCTCCTGTATTTGAGTCCTTAACTCGTTCATTTTAGCTGATGTCATTCTACATGGAGTCTTAGATATTGGGGTTGTACTTGGTATGATATCTATGATCATATCCATCTCTCTTTATGGAGGTAACGTGGTCAGTTCCTTTGAAAACATATCAGGAAATTCCCTAACCACCAGGATTTTGTTTATTTCTATCTCTGTACCTTTCTCTACATTAACTGATATCAGATAAGCTTGACACTTTTGGCAGATCATCATTACTGTTTTCATAGACGATATCAGTATAGTTAAATTTTCAGGTTGTCTTAACTTCCCAATAGCTATCTCTTTTCCTGGAGCCGCTTCAAATTGTACCTTTTTATTTTTGCAATCAATAGTTGCTCCACATTTACTCAACCAATCAATACCCAATATCACATCGAATTTGGTCATAGATAATAGAATCAGGTCAGCTTCTAAAATCAACGATCATATCCTAATTGGGCATACTTTGCATACTTGTCTAGAGCTAGTTAATCTATAGACAAGGGTCTACGTAAACTATCTTATTGATCTCCTCTACCAGTAGTGTATGCATGGTCACATATTGGCATGCTATAAATGAGTGACTAGCACCTGAATTAAATAAAGCTACAGCTGAATTTTCTAAAATACAAACCATACTTGTGACCACCTTTTCTTCTTGATCTTGTGACTCTGTCCGAGTCAATGCATGCACATGTACCGGGTTTGTAGAGATTCCCTATTTACTTGCTGCTCCGGCTATCTTGGGTTGTGTGGGTCTTCCACGTCCTTGTGATGTTTGTGCCTTATTTAGGCAGTTTGGAGAAATGTGTCCTATTTGATCATAAATGTAACATTTAATGATCTTCGTTTCATTCGTTCTGCACTCCTTCGCTATATGACCCGTTTGCCCACATTTATAGCACCGGTTTGAGCCTTTCAAACACTTGCCTAAATGATGCCTTTGGTATTTCCTGCATAAAGGTGGGTTTTTCTGCTTTAGGGCTCCTTTTCCTCTTCTCATACTTCCCTTCCTAGCTTTTTGCTTTCTCGTTTCTATTTCTTTCGTACCTGAACTGAACATTCTTGACCTTTGTCCCAATTCTTATGTTCTCAATGCCTCAATCTCAAGCGCTCTTACCCTCTCAAGACTTGATGCGTAGTCCTTGATTAACAAAGGGGTAAGGTTTTCCCTAAGGTATGATCTCAGTCCTTGTTGGAATCTTTATGGCTTTTTCTCTAGCACATTAGCGATCTAGGGCACATACCTGACTAAGGCATTAAACTTAGCAGCGTATTCTATAACAGACATCCTCCCTCAATAGAGTTTTTCAAATTCTATCACCTTTTGACTTTGTAGTCCTACGGGGAGTACTCTTTATTGAATTCCTCTATGAATATTTGCCACGTCACGTCTTCCGGTCGTGGCATAGTGACTAGCATTATTTCCCACCACTCATGGGCATCTTTAGCCAACAAATGTGTGACACACAACACTTTTTGTCGATCATTGCACGGAGATATTCTAAACAGTTTCTTGATCTCGTCATCCACTGTTCTGCTTGTATGGGGTCAAGTTCTCCTAAAAACTTTGAGAGTCGCTAAGCTAGGAATGTATTGATTGCCCTTCTATTAGACTCCATCAATTGATTTTCATCCCTTATTGGTGTTGGTGTGGAAGTCAAGCCAACTATCAGAACAAGTTCTCTTTCAGCACTACCCAATTGGGCTTGCTTGGTCTTTTCCCATAAGCCTTGGATGATATTTGCAATTTGTGTTGCCCAATCACGAGTAACTTGCTGCATTACTTCTTTTACTGCCGCAACTACTATTTCTTCTATAAGTCTAGCCTGTCTTGACCCAAGTTCTTCTTCTACATTCCTTTCTAGGCTTATATTTTTTCGTCTTTGACGAGTTCTTGGATTTTGTCTATTCGGTTTTGGTTTGGACCTCTTGGGTCTGCCACTAGTTTCACCAACCTCATGTTGGCTGGTGACTTCTTCAGTAGCAATTTCTTTTCCCTTATTCTTACTCGCTTTTGTTCTTGTCTCCACCATAGTGCCTCTTTGAATATATAAAATCACATAACTTTCATTCATAGTTAGTATTAAATCATCACATACGTATCTCATCATCATACGATTAACAGCCAATTTCACACAATCACAATCATGTCATATTATCCATTATCATAAACATCCATACTTATTCATTCATTTCATATATTTAAAACTCTTAACTATGGTTATATCAACATAACTATTCATATCATTCATGTCAGCAAATATTTCATCTACAAACCAAAGTTTCAACATAACACGGCATAGTACACATATATACATATCACACTTATATACACATCAACCTATCATAGCAACCCAAAGTGTCATTACCTCATAATTATACATATACATTCTCATAAAAACAAAAAAAATCATCTTCTACCGAGACCTCTGCTTATATAACGCCTACGACTAGGCGAAATCCGTGTGGGTTCCTTGGTAACTGTACTAATATCAGACCATGCAAGAATATTTTTTCTCCACTATCATCATCATCATTATCATCATCATCTTCACTTTCATCCTCTTTCTTTTTGACAAGTTTGAGGAATTCTATAGGGTCATCATCATCATTAACATTACCAAGTGAAACAAGTTCACCATTACTTTCAGATATGTGTAAAATGATCTCATCGGGGTGAGGAGGGGTAGGTGTTTCTATAATCCCCTAAGCACGATGATGCTCTATGAAGAGGGTCATCTCATTTTCCCTTTAATTTATCCTTTCCCAACTCATCCCATGTCGGAATTAGACATATCCATTCTCAAACCTATACCATGGACCTAAATCGGGAGGTGTGGGTACTGGAGTCTTATCCCAAAAGTTTTGGAGGTCTTGTGCATGCATATAATCAGTGGGAACCCGTGGGGTCCTTGGAAGGCTAAGATGGGGTGCTATGAAAAATTCTGCTCTAGAAGCCTGACTTGTAGTCCTTTCTAGACTTTGCCTATGCTGATAAGGAGTGACATGATAGTCTCTTTGAGATTGTGTTGGAGGGTGCCTAGGTGGAAACCCTGGAGGGACCAATGGATAGTGTACTATATCCTGCTGGAATATCCACCATCTATTCATATTTTCTTCCACCCTCAGCCTATTTTCTTCATCCTCCATCTCTTTTCTTAACTCATCAGCACTCGTCGCTCTCTTTCTTTTATCTGTCATCTGTTCAAACATAATAAATTAGTTATATTATAAAAACAGTATATTGCAAATTATTTGCAATTTATCATCACATATCACGCATCTCATCATGATAATCACATATATAATAATCCTAAAATCATGTATATCTCATTATATTAATTCAATCATCATACTTAGAAGTTTTCCACGCCTATTTACCAATTCATACTCTGATACCAAGCTCTGTAGCGTCCTCAATCCTAGCGTCACATCCTGAACCTTACTCCGGGATCGTTATTGACTAGTAAACATGATAAGGATTGTTGCCTTGTCACACGGCAAACTTATTGGATATTCATTCATTTGTCCATTACTTTTTAGGAGTTAGTTTTATACTATTTTCCATTAAGTGCCAATTTAGGCCTTTTGTCTTGGTATACACATATTATATCATAAATAATCGTAGTTATTCATAACATGCCTAACATTCTTGACACTTGTTCATAAAGCGCACGATATAATGTAAATCATATATGAATATCATGATAGCAATATCAAGTCATTTTATAATCATCCACCTTAAGTAACACATATAAGAAATCATAAAGTTTTACATTCCTCAATGCCGAATTTATGCTCTTTTGCCACCATCATTTTTTCACCTATTTATGGGTTTCGAAAATAAAATGTGAGTTGAAACTCAATAAGCAAGCTGTATATTTTTCAGGAAACTCATTTTGCAGGCAACATGTTTTATTTAAAATATCTTGAAAAGTAAAATTATACCCACTTGTGGGTATATTATGAAAACATGTTCCTTATACCCATTACAGGTATGTCATGCATAATGTGATGCAAGATCGTAAAACATGGCTGTCATAGGATAGAAGCTAACTAGGCAATCATCCGTCTCCGTCTTCTCCCATCTTAGGGAGGGTGCTGCCGGCTTTTAGCCTATTTAGCGACTTGGTCACACTAAAGGGGGATAATCGGTCCACTTACACCTTTAGGGTGGACCTAATGCTTTGTGCACACAAACCATTTATAAAATTCATCTTTGACATGCTAGCATGATCTTTCATTTATGAATTCATAAGTCATTATTTTTTATAAATATTTAATAAAATAGTTATACAAATCAGATTTTAAATAAAAGTATCATGTTAACACATATTGAACTAAGGAATGACCATCTTTATATACCTTAGAAATAAATTTAAATATCACTTGCTAAACAAATCAAAGCAGTTAAAACATCATGTATAACCATTTTATAATAAGTTGAGAAACCAAAAATCATTTAAAAAATTATTTGATTACCTTGATCATGTCAACTTTCTCGATTAACCTTTTCTTTGCCTTTGCCTATACACGTAAGAATGCCATAGCATTCATATAAATTTTATTTGCTTGCATTCAACTTAGTTTTCCAACCCATTTTTATTAACATACATAATCCACTTGAATTCCAAGTCGGTTGCACATACATAACACAAACTTATGCATCATATCATCCTTTACATCACATGTTCAATACCCATATGTAGGGCAATATTCATATATATCATAATATATTCATTAATCACCATATGGAGATTCATTACTCCCATTTATCATTTTTCACATATTTTTCATAATTCACACGTCGTGCTTATTTTAAGTACTTAATTGATGTCTTACGACTCATATATTAATTCCAAAATTTAAAATTATCATTTTTTTTATCATGACAGCAACATAATCATGCATTTCATCATATTTTCATGCATTTTTTGCATTTTAACAACCCACATATGTCATTTATCATTTATTCATGCATATCTCTCCATATATGCCCATTTTACAACACAGATTATGTGTTTCTTAAATTTTTTCAAATCAGAAACTTTCTCCCTAATTCAGCATGATTAAACTCCTTAATCAATACTTTATTTAGAGTATTTTTATCAAATTTTAATCCATTAATCATAGGGTTCCAAAATAGCAACTTTGGGACCCATTTTACACACTTTCAACGTCCCTTTCAATACTTAAATCGAAATAAATTTTTAATCTCTTAATTCCAGAAACTAATCATACTTTTCTTAACTCAAATTTAGGATATTATCACATATTTAAAATTCATAGTTTGATTACTTCTAAAACAGCAATACTCATGTGTTTTGAGTAACCCTTACACTCCTCCTTTGGACGTTCCTACACATACCCTAAAGTTCAGATTTTGGGCAAGTTTTTTCAACCCATTTTGAATGTTCAAAATAACTTAGATTTAAAGTATTTTACCCTTTAAATCATCCATAAATCATTTGATATAATTCATGTATCATATTTAGCATAAAAATATGAAAATCGGGTCATACATGTAACCCTCATTCCCATCCTTTCTAAAATTCATAACTTATGCCCAAATCCACATATATAATCCATTAAATCATGACGCATAATCTAATCATGATATTACCTCAAACAGCAACTTAACATGAGGAATTAAGAAAATTCCAGCTAGTTTTAGGCATCATATTCAAGCCTAGCATCCAATTTAACTCCTTAAACCCTTGAATTCATTCTTGTCATTTAATCCCTATTCAATACCCTAATCAAGGGCATCATAAATCATTCTTGAAAGGTTCTTTATGAATCATATTCATGAACCATAATTAGAAGTAGAAAACTTGGTTTAAATGATTCAAAATTCAAGAGAAACTTACTTGAATTGAATCAAACTTTAACCCAACTTCCCTAACTTGAATTTCTTGCTTTCTTTTTCTTTTTTTCCTTCTTTTCTTCTCCACATTTTCTACTCTTTCCTTGCTGAACCAGGGACGTACAAGATTGCCTTGGCTTGAGGGTTTTTTTCTCCTTGAATTTTCTCTTTCCAACCTTCATAGCATATGGATGTCCCCCCTTATATAACTTGGATTTTTTTCAGCTTTTTTGGCCCACTTGCCACATCATTTGAGGGTGAATTAAGGCATGTTTACCTCTTGTTGACATGGCACATCCAAATCCAAGTAAATTAGAAAATTATCTATGTAAAAATCCATCAAAATTCATTGCATTGATGGGCCACCAAGCTATCTACACAAGTGATGTCCAATGTAGCTGCCCCTTTTGTAATTTTTTCCACAAAATTCAACTTTAATTTATGGTTATTTATTTACCCTAGCTAGTAGCTCACTTAGATGCTTATTTAGCATCTTAAAAAATAAAATAAAAAAGCAACAAGGCCCTTTGACATCCACCACATCAAGCCTACCTTGCTGTCCACTATTCATCATGTCCACATGGCTTTAATTTTGACATCTTTTATCACCATTTTTCACTTTAATTTATGGTCATTTACATACCTTGATTCCCTAGCTATCTTAGGTATAGATTTTATATGTAAAAAATCACAAAAATTCACATTGTAGAGCTCTTGGACATTCATAGGGTGCCACATAAACATGCCTCAATTGAGATATCCATTAGCTCTTTAAATCCAACATTTATGCATGAGATTTTTCACGAATTTCTTCATTTTAGAAAATTCATAAAATACCCTAGAAACTACCTCCTTTTGACACCTCTTTTATGTTATTAATTATATAATTAATTTCTTTAACTTTAACATAAATGGAAGCTACTTTTTGGTGCATAAAGTCAAAGGTACATGCCTTTTTCCCTTTAGGCATATTCCCATAATAATTAACTTAATTTAATTCTTTCATAGCATTGATCTTATAATTTTAACTGACAATTTCAAATTATGCTCAATACAACTTTTCTATATCAAATTATGGTAATTTGAAATTAACTTTGAAATTTTGGATGACAATGATCAGTTATCACCCCAATTCCATCAAAATGTTCATAATCCAACCTATCCATAAGCTTGGGCACAAAATTATGTACTTACCTTTCAAATTTCATCTCAATTCTCCTTACAAGCGTCAAGTTACGAATTTTCTTGTATTTTTCAACTTAATTCTACAATTATTATTACAATTCTCATTAATCAAATTATGAAAATTAAATTAATTATTCATGAAACACTAATACTTTTCAATCCTCATTAGGCTACTTTAATCATATTGACCCATATCGACTTATAATGGTTAAGTTAATCATCATTCATACCAATTAACCCTAATTGTAATAAATCATCAAAATTGTAAAACAAATCATTCATAATTCAATTAAATCATACATGGGTCATATTTATATGTCCAATGCATATAAATGAGCCCTATGTCAGTCAGGGTATCACACATTGGATCAAGAAATGTTTGAATATTCATACCCATTTTGATTGTAAGTGCTTAAGAAAGGGTTTTTAACATGATAGAAGTTGTCTTAGTTATAATAATTTTGCCGATCATGTCCTTAGTCTTGTTGATATGATGCATTTATCATTAGAGTCCCTTCTCCATATGAATTGTACTAGTCCGCTATTTCAAATTCTCAACCATCCTATCATCGTGAAAAGATCTAGCATTCATTCTATCATCATACCACTGATTATAGTATGTCATCTAGTAACTTTCTAAAAAAAAGAAAGAAAGAAAAATAAATGAAAATTTCTCTTCAAAAAGAATATAAACAAAAGAGATAGAGTAGAAAAGGAAAGAAAAATAAAAGAAAATTATCTAGAAAAAAAATATGCAGAGAGAGTAGAAAAAGAGAAGAAAGCAAGAAAAGGAAAGTTTCTAAACTCAAAGTCTTAAATAACGTCGAATTCTCCTGCAACGACACCAAAATACTTATTTGCAATCTCTTTGCAAATACACGGGTCATAGATTGTAGTACATAAAATATCGATTCATAAGAAATTTGGGACTTAAGATGTTAGATTTAAACACTTTCTAACCAAATAAGATAAGAAGAAGAAAGAATAGAAAAAAAGGAAAAGTTGATCTGTAAAATGTAGAAGAGAGATTAGAAATAAAGGATTGAGAGCATCTAAGATTTGGGGTTTCACATACGTTTGTTACAATGGATATGTAAAGTGCTTACTTAATCTAAATATTATGTGTTAGAGGAACATTATCTCTATATTATTCTTGTGCCTTCTCTCGAAACCTACAAGGCGTACCTTAATCTTCTAACCACCGGTTCTTATGGGATTAAATTAATAAGAATTCATTAAGTTGTTTGAAGTTTATGAACTTCCTCAAGGTCGTTATGCCCATTTCATGGTTTTAGAATTCCAAGTTTAATATCTTGATTTTTGTATATTAGACTTCTACCTCTCGATTCCATCATTTAATATATAGGAATCATTGCTAAAGTGTAGGCCTTCACACTAAGAAAATATTAAATCACAATATATTAAATTAATACAAAATACGTTAAATAATTAAACCATGATACCCTCTACATTGGACGTACGCTACATCCTAAACTCTAGATAATGGATTTAGCCTAACATGTTTACAATTAAAATCAAACATAAAATAATAATGTATTTAATCTCCATCATAAACAGGACAATTAAAGTCAAAAGAAAGAAAGAAAGGGAAAACTTATTGATTGGAAGCTTTGATGATGCCTCGACCACTCCAAGCAACTCGCTGCCTCGCTCCTTGCCTCATGCTTTATGCTTTCTCTCACTCTGTGAACTTCAACCTAAGCTCTAGGGACATTGTTAGATGCTCTTGGATATGTACAAATGATGTTTATATTGAACTCTTTGCAGAAATTGTGCAAAACCATCGCAATTGTAGATTAATTGCATAACTCTGTTAGACCTAGAAAGTACTTAGGTCTTAGAAGACTAGACCTAAGAAGAATTCAGGTCTCTTTTGAATAATGTTTTATCCTGTGTTGATCATTGTTTTACCTCATCTTGATTCTTTTAAATCATCAACTTGAATGAGATTTTGTCCTTATGCTTCAAATCTTCTCAAAATAGGTTGTATTGTACTAATTTTAGTTGACATTGCATTAATCAATCAATCATGAATGATTTGTATTAAATGAAGTTAAATCAATTAAAATATCACTTAAATCATCTTAATCACTTAAATTCTTCGTAATTAATATTCAAAATATATAATATAAAAGTGAATCAACAAAAGGGCAGCGACGTCAAGGAAATTTTAAATAAAATTATATAGGATGGGAAAAAAACTAATGGTAAGTTAGTATTTTGGTAAGAGGAAACATGAACTATGCTTTGTGGACATTTATATGATTCATGTTTCAGCTTGACCCATGTAACTAGCAAGAATCATATAGAAGAGATGTGTGATCATTTCACCCCCTTCTTCTGCTTCTTCTCCTCTTCCTTCCTTCTTTTTGTAGTCCTCAACTTAATCTTAGACTTTCATAAGAACACTTTAAACTACTTCAAAGATCATTGATTTATGTTAAAGGAGCTCAAAATCTTGGACATTTAAGTTAGGGTCGCTGATTTTGAGAAGAATCCTGATCCATGTAAGTAGATGAGTTTTTCTTCTTGAATCCATATTAGAATCTTGATTCTTATCATATTGTAGCATATGTGAGGTGAACCCACTCTTACAATTTGTGGACAGGACTATCTAGGATGTGAAGGGAGATGAGGCCATAAAAAATGTAGAGAAATTTGGAGTTATTAGATGATTTTCATGGGATAGTTAGCATATAAGCATTTTTCTATCAGAGATAAAAACTTAGGTAAGGTACTTGTGGGTATCCACCGACTTAACCCTAAATAGGATAGGGTTGGGTAGAAAATTTTATCCATGGATATGAGCAGGGTAGATATCATTACCCAACTTCCTAAGTAGGGTAAGGATTGGGTACACGTTGGGTACCCAGAACCAACCTAAATAGGTACTCACATGAGTATCTTATTATGTAAATAACTACAAATATGTGTATATAAATAAATACATAATAGTTTCTATCCCCAATTAACCAATAAATAATAATTGTTTTCATTTCCTTATTTAAAATTTTTTAATAAATTATATAGGGTTTGTATTTATAATAATGAATGATCATAGCAGGAATGCGGATGATGATGTTAATGTGATTATTATATAGATAATGAGATTACAAAAAACAACAAAACACATATAAACAATAACAAAATAAAATTAATTATTACTTGTAAAGTCTAAAATGTAAATGAGTATTGCTTTATATTATTTAAAACAACATAATTTTTTTTCACATGTCGTCATTGTTTATCATAGAAACTGATTTTGAACTGAAACTAGAATCGACTCTATGGGTAATGGGCAGGGTAGGGTAGGGTATGGTAGGAACTAACCCTATAAGCAAGTAAGGTAGGATAAGCTTTTTGGAAATAGGGTATGGGTAGGGTAGACTACTACCCGAATCAAACCGACCCTAATCATAGGAGAGTATAATGGCATGATAGTTAACTATAAACAAATAGTACTGTTCTTTATATTGCCTATCACATATTTGATGAAATGCCAATATGATAAATGATACTTTTAAATTGAGAAACATACTTTGAAATGTTGGTGACATAGGTATAATTTGTGATATTGGCTCTTGTGATTATTGCACCATATTTCTCGGAATAGTTTTGTGTTGTATTAAATTAAAGCACATACGCATGGGCGTAGTGGCATTATGTTATGCAATATTTCAAGAAAAGCTATGTGAGTGGTTGGTATAATTATATAAGGTTATTCATGGCTGTTAATTGACATGAGAAAATGGTTATTCATGGTTCTTGATTGATATGAGAGGAGGTTTGTGCATGACTTGTTAAAGGCATGTGATTATATGTACATATTCTTTGGCATGGGTATTAGTTCCATACCCTATCCATGGTAATTTAGTAGTTGGCTTTTTTCATCATTATCATTGTGTGCGCATCGTTGGTCTTATTTAATTCTATTCTGCACTAATTGCTATATGCTTACTGAATCAATTTAGACTAATGTGATTTATCATTATTCTTTTAGACTATAGGTTAAGTGAGGCATCTTGAGATGGGACCAGAGGAGAACACAATCCCAGAGACTCAACGCAATAGATTAGGGCTTTTTTTTGATATTTTGGATTTTATATTTCTATTTGGTAATAATGAATGCAGTGGCTTGGTGTATTTATACTTTTGTATTTTGGACTTTTCTATAATTAATATGCATATATGATAATCTTTCAAATTAGCCTATTATAATTAATAATGAAATACATGAACTTTCTTGGTATGTAAATGATCCAGGCTGAGTGTACATGAATACAAAATTTTTAATATTAAAGCTTTATGATATAAGTATATAAATGAAGGACTTTTCCAAAATGTACCTATTACATTTTACCATAATTTTAAAATATACACAGTACATTTCAAAAATCCTAGATATAACTATTATATTTTCACATAATCCCAGATATGTCTACTCCATCACCAACCATTACATTAAGTAATAGAGGTGATAACAAATGGCAATCAAATTTTCATAAATTCCTAGAGTATTTAAATGGTGGAGATCTCGAGCTAGTTTGAATTAGCTAGCTAGGTTTTCTCTCATTGTCATTTTCTACAATTGCCAGCGGCAATTAGCTATTTGAAGATTAACATGATGGGCCTAAGCTGCAAATCTGCAAAGTGAGGAAGACTCAACCATGATTGGAGCTTGTACAAAATTTATTGGCAATTGATTCGAGATCGTTGGCTATTGTTATCATATTGATTGCAAATAAATAGCAGATCATTGTTGTCGTACATATTACAAATGCCAATTGCAACTTCAAGATTCCGATTAGCCAAATCTGATAGTGCCACTACTTGAACTTAAGAAGATAAAGATTTGAAGCAAAAATTTATAGATGCTTGGCTCGGGTTTGTGATGGTGTATGAGTTTCATGAATGGAAACTATGACCATGGTTAAATGGGGAAGATAGAGCATGTGATTTCAACGCTCTATAATGTAACTTGATTGTTGCACATGAGACTTACTTTGCATGATCTGAACCATCAAAGAAACCTCTTTACTCATCCATCCCTTTGATTGCTAAAGTCACATACTTGACAATTTGAGAGAGAAAAAAATTCTAGCCTACTTAGGTGTTTGTACAACATGAGTGGAAAAATTGATGTTGTTACAAAATTATAATGGGATGTTTATACAATAAAAAGAAACAAGGTTGGTGGTAATGGCATTATCTGAGCATTCTCTCTGCCTTTTCTTTGTGCGTGAAATTCAAGATTCCATATCGATTGATCAGATTGTCCATGTGAGTGGTGTTTTGCCTTAGATGCCCTAAGATGGTCAAATTCATGTGCTTGTGTTCTCGAATGACTAATACTGAAAAGTGACGGTGATTAAGCACTACGATGTGAGCATGTTGGCGATGGTGCCTTGCTTTAGGTAGTCCACCCACTCCCCAGCCTTTTCGTAACTAGCGAATTCAAGTCATGTCTCATCCTAACCATGAACAAATTGTAGTCCTCTATGGCCATGGGCTTTATCTCAGACACTATCTCTTCGGTCCTTAAAACTGCCATGTCGTTTTAATCTATATGCTAAGTTCCTACGTTCCTCGACTTGAAGTTCATTAAGGCATCATTGTCAAGTTTCTTCTCCTTCAGGACCTCTTTAATGATTGCTAAGGGAAGGAACCTTATGATGCTTATATACATGTCTAGGTGCGACATGTCGGTAGCAAGAGTGAGGGTCTCTCTATTGTCCTCCCCACTTTATTTAAAAAAGACAACGATGTGGTGATAGAAGTGATCAATGGGTGAGTTTACGATGTATAGCTTCTAATGAAGTGGTCTATGATGACACCGATGATGCAGAGGGAATTGTCAAGGATTCTTTGGTTCATCACTCGTGCTAATGGGTTAGTTTCCATCCCTCTATCCACCCTTTCAGTTCAACCTTAGATCATGTGCATCTTCATAATTTCACATATTTTCTAAAGCCATTTTCCCATGTCCATGACAGAGTGGGCATATATAGGATAATGGGCAAATGTAATGAGTATATCTGAGATTTTTAAAACTTAGTGGATATATTTTGAATTACAGTAAAATGTAATGAGTATATCTAGGAAAAAATCATAAATGAATGAATGTAGAACTAATTGTTAAATCATTAGAATGGAAATAGGTTGTACCAGTATAAAAAAGATTTATATTCTATGTTGCCCCTTATAAGTTATGGAAAGTGTTGTTGAGTTTTATAGTTTATGAGGAAATGTTGCTAAATTTTTCTTAGATGATACCATTAGTTAATTATTGGAGATTTATAGGTAACGAGGTGTCATAATTGGTCTCCAACATTAAGCCAATTAACAACTCATAAATAAATTTTTGATAAAAAAACTACATTATATAGAGTTTGTGTAGATAAATGAGCCGAGTAAGCTCTTAGTCGTTATAGGATTATTGAACTTTGAAGCTTAAAAACTTGAACTTGAGAGCTTATCTATGGATTTCTTTATATGAAGCTCTTAATGTTTGTAAATGGGAAGGTGAAGACTAAATGTGTGTTCGGCTGAGCTAAAAAAATGTCAACCAAAATTTTTCGATAAAAAATTTTCACTTTTCATAACTACCCTATTTTTAAATTATTTTTTCATATTCTCCCACACAAATTACCTTAATTTTCAATCAATTCCATGCAACTACTCATATAACTAACCGATCTATTTTAACTTTATTTTCTTTAAAGCCTCGGAGGAATAGTATTCATTTGGTCATAGATGGTTCACAATAAATTCACTAATGTTTGAATTTTTCTAATCATTATGATTGAAGTTCTGGCTAGAGTTGACTTGGAGTTCGACTTCACTATTGGGGTTGGCTTGAGATGAGACTTTGAACTTTAGTGATTTTTGAGCTTAGATCATATATTTGAATATCCTCTAAGTCACAATGAGATCAACTTAGGGTGTGATTTCACGTAGGTTGTATGTGAAGTATACTTGCATTGTGATTTTATACTTTAGTGTACTCTAAATTTTTGTCTTCTCTCTTGATTCATATCCAAGTTGCATATGAAGTTGAACTTGGATTGCGACTTCACCTAACTTTCAAGTTGAGGTTGACTTGGAGTGTAACTTTGCATTCCACTGAGATCTAAAAATTTGTTTCTTCTCTTAGTTCATCTTCAAATCACATGTGAGGCCGACTTAGATTGTGATTTCGTCCAAGTCATAAGTTGAGATCAATTAGAATTTGGAGCTTTGCATATAACAGTGAAATTGGAGGTCTTATTTCTTTTCTTGATCATTCACAAAGTCGCAGATGAGTCCAACTTAGGATGTGACTTTACCCAACTCACAAATCAAATTTAACTCAGGTTGTGACTTTACAGTGAAGTCCAAAACTTTGGATCTTCGTGTTTTCTTTTTTAAGTCACTGTTGAAGTTGACCTAAGGTGAGACTTCACCAAGGTCACATTCTGAGTTGACTCTAGTTTGTGACTTCACTTCTAAACTTATAAATTTTCTTCTAATATACACTCAGGTTGCTCTTTGGGGCCGACTTGAGTTGCATCTTTGCCTATTTTGCACTTGCATATTTCTTAACATTCTTTTTGAATCTTTGGTTTTCAATTTTAATCATGTATACACTTAATACAAGACATGTTGTAGCTTTATTTTATTTTAATTAAGTTGTTAATCATCAAAATCATCATTAATTTGCAATTTACCACAATTAGGTTCACAATTGTAGGGTTGAGGATATAGTGTGTAAACTATTTGTGACTTTAGCTTATTTTTTTAATTATTGAGGATATTTTGCTTTGATCTTTCGTGGATTAATGACTTATTTTTGAACTTGTATCACACATAAGATATTGTCATCTACCAAGTGAAGGATTGAGAAATGCAATTTGATATAAGATAGTCAAAATATTAAAATTAAAATTCTTAATCTCTAAGGAATTTTATAAAATAACCACATATCTTAATGTGATTTTAATTAGTCTAATACCATGAAAATAAATTATTATCTTGGTGAAAATATAGTTTTTCATGCCTTTGAAAGAAAATGTTAGATTAAATTAGGATTATTCTCCTTTATCAAAAATCATCCCAAAATTGAATAAATTAGTTATCAGTCCTGGAGAGTGGAGATGTGAAACCCTTGAGACTAGATTTCTTTCAACCTTGGTAAACACCATCTTTGATAGCCTAGATTTATTTTACTTGTTTTAAGCATATACTTTAATTGCATTGTAGTTTAATCAAAATTATTATAGTTTGGTACTCATTCAAATAACTATTATATGTTTATATTATTTGCTAAGATTTGTGTATCTGTAGCATTTCCTAACAACTAATGTTAAGGATATATGCAAAGCAAATGGAGTTAGATTGTTTTTTTTGAGTTTCGCACTGGATGATAACTATGTGTCTTAAGAATGTAATGACATTTAGTGGTAGTGAGTGCCTAAAAATCTTGAGAATGTGATAGTACTGAAAAAGAATGAACACTACATTTTGGGGTTGCTAAGATCATTTTTTAGACTAAACAGTGAGTTTTAATTTAACAATGAAAAGTTAGAACATATTAATTGATTTTTTTCACTTATGTATATTGTTTAAGAAAGAAAGGCCACTAAAAGAAAATCAATATTTTACATCATACTTTTAGTAATGCTTAACACTTATCGTTGCAAAAAATACAAATTAGAGTCATAAATAATTATTTCAATTAAAAATGATCATTTAACAATAATAATATAATGGATTTTGTAGAAAAAGATTAACCTTTTAAAAATATAAAATTTAGCAACTACTTCAAAAAGTTGTTGCTCAAATCCCTATCTGTTATGATAGAAGCTAATCCCCAATCAATTAGTTTCAAACCTTGGATCTCTTATAGATGTACATACTTATACATCCAGATATTGACTTGGTCAAACCTTTTCTAATTGTCTTTGTATGTAAATTGTATATATATGATGACAAGTTTTTGCCTAGCCAAAGTTCACTACATCCAAATATGAAGAAAGAATAAAGAAAGATGTACTTCACCCATTTGAAAGTTTGAAAGTTGAATTAAAGAATAATGCAGTAGTCAACACCTGTATAGTCAAGTAGTTTAACATTACTGTGTGTGGAAGTAAGATCCTGATTTTGATTTTGGGCTAGAGCGATAGTCTCCATTAACATTAAAAAAGCAATAAGAAGGACTAAAATCTAACAATATATGGGATGAGTTTACCAAAACTAAATATAAGAGGGAACTACTATATATATATAAAAAAAAAAAAGCACAAGGAACCCATTTTAAGATTGCACTTATTTTAGTCAATTCATCCTATAGTTGACATGGGGATGACTTTTGACCATTAGGGATTAGGATGGTAGTTATGAGTAAAGAGAATAAACATCAAATATATAAGATAATTATATAAAAATATCTAAAATAATTTGAAGATAAAGATAATAATAGAAAATTAGAATAATTCAATAATTAAAATGCCAAATTATATCCATAAATATTTATGGATTAACTAGAAATTTTTGCTCTTATTTGATTAACTATTTATTTGACAATCACAAGAAGTTACTAATTTAAAAAACTTTTCACTATTCATAATTACTCTGTTTTTAATATTTTTCATATATTTCTATATAACTATCTTATTTTTCAATCATTTTTTTACAACTACTTAAATAACTTCACTGTCTAATTTAACTTTTGTAAACTTCTATGAAAGTCACTTTTTGATTATTTTGATGATGATAAAAGATATGTTTTTGTGTCATTGATTTTCATTTTGTAAAATTATGTTTTCGGATCTTAAATTGGATTTTTAAAATTGTGGGGTGTTTGTGGAATTATCATTTTTAGTTTATAACACAAATTGTGATAAGATTAAGCTTGAAATTAATATATGGCTTAAAAATTGAATATGCTTGTGGAATGCTTGAAATAATCTTAGAATATATTCACTTGATAACTTCACTTAGAATAATCATAGAATCTAATTTTTGAGATGTACTTAATCTCTAATTAAGATTGATTTGTTCATTTATGATTATCCTGAGTGGATTAACGTGATTGAAACAAGACATTTTTCCAAAATTGGTATTTTGCAAAAACTAGGAAAAATTTAGACTTTTTTGGTTCAACTTTCATGTTGTCTCATCTAGAGCAAGCAAAAGGCCACCTTTTGGACAGAAAAAGTCAATATTTTAAAGGTGACAAAAACACATATTTTGAGAAGTTTTGATATACATGGAGACCTCTTGAGTTATCATCTAGAGCATATTTTAAATAATCAAGAAGCTATAAAAGGAGAACTTGGGAGAGTTAGAAGGTATCCAAAAATTGAACAAATTTTTAAAGGTGTTGCTATCACCTTTTGGACAGAAAAAGTCAATATTTTAAAGGTGACAAAAACACATATTTTGAGAAGTTTTGATATACATGGAG
>JAXCLR010000073.1:46136000-46149269 GCA_035584095.1 Annona squamosa
ACCTCTTGAGTTATCATCTAGAGCATATTTTAAGTAATTAAGAAGCTATAAAAGGAGAACTTGGTAGAGTTAGAAGGTATCCAAAAATTGAACAAATTTTTAAAGGTGTTGCTATTGAGCATTTAAAGCTACAAAGTGTTAATTAATTGAATAGTTGCTTCTTTTGCAAATGTGCTAAATTGGTTGGTTTTTTATTTAAAGATTTATTGTTTATATTACCTTGGTGTTGATGGTGACCAAACTAAGAAAAAGTTAATCAAAGTGTTGATTATTTCACGAGCCTAGCTAGAGCTTATTATCAATCCAGAAGACAATCGAATAAATTGTATTATTGTAACTCATTTTGTTAAAGTTGACTAGTAGAACCCAAGCTGTCGTGTTTGGATAGTGGAGTAGGATAGAGAGATATGAATCACTATATGTATTTTGGTCTTTGTAGTTTGATTTTCTTATTATGGTTTGTATTTTTTATTTGATTCATATTATTTTACCAAAGTTATTTAAGTAGCCATCATACACGCGGGTCCAACAACTTTATTCTCTTTACTCGTTATTAGTATGCATGTCATATCATCTCATTTTTTTATTTTCAAAAACTTTTACAATAAATTTTTTTTTTAAAGTCATTGACACCCAAACACAAGGTGTGTTTGGGAAGTAATAAAATTTTTGAATGACAAATTTTTTGTGCAAAAGTTTTTGTATTGCTAGAAAATGATGAAAATATAATATGGGCGATGATGAAAAATAAAATAAATAAATAAAATTAAAATAGATAGGTTAATTGTATGGATAGTTGTGTAAACATGATTGAAAAGTAGGATAGTTGTACAGAAAGATGCGAAAAAATGATTTAAAATAAGATATTTATGGAGAGTAAAAAGTTTTAATTTGAAACCTTTTTATTATAAATGAACAACCTGGATTTTTTAAAAATAAAAGAAAAATATATAAAAAATTTTAAAAAATGGCAAAATTTGATATACATGTTAAATATATTTAGATTAACAATCTTATAAAAAATTCAAAAAATATAAAAATAGGTTAAATTAAATGCACCTCGGTGCATGAAATCAGTTTTCGTACAGTAATATTTTTTCGGGTATTTTTTACAATGTGATAACTGATATTACAACCAAATGCATCCACAACCTTCAAACATTGGAGAAACATGCTTGTAAATACTCACACACCGGGAGAAATCTGTAAATATCCCCATCCAGGCAAAAGTCGTAAATTACCCCAACAAAGGAGCACTTTGTGTAAAGCCGCCCACACTGGCCGCTGGCGGGACTTGAAGATAGAAACCCGGTGTCAGCGCTGGCGACAAACGGGCTCACCGCGACGCTTCTGGCGTCGTGGCGTATGAAAATATCTTAAATGCAAATGACCCGTATCTTTTTCATTAATCCCAATCAATTAATAATCATGAAGGCGATGATTTGAGTTCTCGGCGTCAATGGTCTGAATGTCATGGCTGCAACTTCCATTTCCCAATCTGTCACGCCTTGCTCATGTGCTTCCTCCATCAATCGCGAAACATCCAAACCCACATCAGTCTCCTGCCAAAAGCAAGCAGTCACCAACACCAGCTTTTCCCGTACAAGAACTACTGCAAAACTAACTCCCGTCTTCTTCTCCGATCTCTCATGCAATCAAAATGGCAACGGCGCTATTGCAGACTCCCTCGCTTCGGCGCTCCAGCGATGCGCCGCCGCTCTCTCTTTAAGCGGTGGAGCTCAAATCCATGCCCGCATTGTTTCCCATGGCCTCGCCTCCGATGTCTACCTCTCCAGCCAGCTTCTCCACTTCTATTCCTCCTGCCGCCTTCCCGATGCTGCCCGCTCCGTCTTCGACGCTGTCCCTCCGCCCCAACTCAACCTCTTCTTCTACAACGTCATGCTCCGAGGTTACGTCGACTCCCGCCGCTGCGAGGATGCCCTTCGGCTGTTCGCCCAAATGCTTCTCTCCGGCTTCGCTCCCAATCGCTTCAGCTTCCCTTTCGTCTTCAAGGCTTGCGCCTTGCTCGGCCTGCTTCGCCTGGGGCGCGAGGTCCATGGCATGCTGGTCGTCGCTGGTCTCCAGTATGATGTTTATGCGGCCAGTGCTCTGCTGGACATGTACTTAAAGTGCGGGTCCTGGCCGCATGCTTGCAAGTTGTTTGAAAGAATTCCGCACAGGAATGTGGTGACTTGGAATTCGATGATTTGCGCATTGGCAGCGGATGGGCTCTGGGAACATGCTTTGGAAGTCATCGGTGTCATTGGGGATGAAATTGGTGTGTGTAGCTGGAATTCGCTCATTGCTGGATGCATTCGTCATGGTGAAGGGGAGTTGACGCTGGAGATGCTTGGTTTGATGTTGGAATCCGCTGCTTTAGTCAAGCCCAATTCAGCTACATTCAACACCCTACTCCCCCTGATCTCCGAATTAGGGCCCTTAGCTAGACTGAAGGAGCTCCATGCAGTAGTGACTCGGCAGTTTGCATTAAGCAATGGGGATGACTTCATTTGCAGAGAGAGGCTGCTCTGTGCTATGGTGGATGGCTATGCCTACAATGGCTGTATGGTTTATGCTTGTCGACTATTTGAGATGATCAGCTCTAAACGATCCCATTCATGGATCTCAATCATCTCAGGATTTATCACTTGTCGTCAGCCAAAGATAGCGTTTGATGTGTTACACCAGATGGCTATGCAGCAAGGCAGCCAATTGGATATGATCCCCAAGGTTTCTTTAACGCTGCTGCTTCCTGAGTGTAGTACTTCATCCTTAGCTGGTTTGGAAATCCATGGTTATGCTTGCAGAAATGGCTTGGACACTGATTTATCAGTGAACAATGCTCTTATCTCCATGTATGCCAGGAGAGGCAACATTAGTCTGTCTGAGAGAATCTTCGCAAGAATGCCTGAGAAAGATGTTGTTTCGTGGAACACCATGTTTTCCAGCTATGCCTGCAACCATGATTTTGAGCGGGCTTTCAGACTATTCCATAAGATGAAGGAAGGGGATACCAAACCTGATGAGTTCACAGTGGCATCAATACTTAGTGGATGTGGACACACAGAAGCCCTTCGGCAAGGTACAGGAATACATGGCTATATGGTCAAGAGTGGATTCTCTGTGGATTACTTGGTTGTCCAAAATGCTCTTCTGGACATGTATGCAAAGTGTGGATGTGTAGACGAAGCAGAGAAGGTGTTCCATTCGATGGAGTTCAGGGATATTGTGTCGTGGAACACCATGATCTCATGTTATGGTGCCAGCACCCAACCAATGGAAGCCTTCATGCTCTTTGAAAAGATGCAAGACGAAGGATTGAAACCTAACCCCATCACATTCATTGCCCTCTTATCGGCCTGCAGCCATGCAGGCTTGGTTGTTGAAGGCCTACATTGTTTCCAAACCATGTCTATTAAGCATGGGCTAGCCCCTGAAATTGAACACTATACCTGCATTGTTGATAACCTATGTAGAGCTGGGCACCTGGACTTTGCTTACCAACTGATCAAGAGCATGCCAATGGAACCTGATGACTACATTTGGAGCGCGCTGCTGAGTGGCTGTAGGATCCACAGAAATGTGGTCCTGGCTGAAGTTGCGGCTAGGCATCTGATGGAATTGGACCCCAACCATTCTGGGTACCGGGTGCTACTCTCCAATGTCTATGCCGATGCAAAAAGATGGGATAATGTGGCAAAGGTTCGAGCTTTTATGAAAACTGATGGCGTTAGAAAGTTCCCTGGCTGTAGTTGGATTGATGTTGGTGGTGAGCTTCATTTGTTTTATACCGCAGACAAGTCTCACAAACAATGGACTGCAATCCATTTCACACTAAATGGACTAACAAACCAATTGAATGAAGAGGGTTATCTGCCCTCAATCTACTCAAAATGCATGTCACTCGACCAAATGGAAAATCCAGTGTTCATATAAATGGTATTTTTCTCTGCTCGTTTTGCATGCCATTGGAAGATTGTGCACGACGCAATGGAAACATTTAGAAGTAGAACATGGCCTATAGCGCTTTGCATAACTGCCCATTTGGTACTGCTCGCCCGATATCCGTACAAATGTTGGGTTGGTGTATTGAATTCTGAAAGGTTCATGGTCTTTTAACGTTGAATTGAGCTTAAATAGGACCATGTTGCCGAAACCCATATAAATGTTATATAATGGTGTTTCATTAGGGTTTTGGTGCTTAGCAGGACTTCACGGTTGAGAATTGAGGAGGAGAAATGGACATTTTTCTAGAGTTTTCATGAGGGATTTGGTGTAGGCATTCTGGTTTGATCTCTGTAACCTGTTTGAAGTTTTATTCTTGTAATCCGACTGATTATTGTAGATTTTGGTTTCTTCCATGATCTGTATTTGTTTTACTTCTGATTAGGACCGTATAGATTAGTACCGGAGCTGATGCAACATATATAATGACATAACATAAAAAAAGGGTAATACCCGATTAAAAAAGTTCATGATCTTGTTAGCCCGCCCAGCTGATTTATATATTTAATTTTTATTTTTATGAGAATATTTTTCTGCTGATTTATATATTTAATTTTTATTTTTTATGAGAATATTTTTCTAAGTATATTTGATTTATATGTCAAAATTTACAGTTTTTGTTTGCATATTTATTGTTTATTTTCGAAAATCAACATTTAGAGAATGAAATGGCCGAAATACCCTAGAAATTTTATTTTTGAATATAAAGAATGAATATATGCTTTCAGAAATTATAACATTTTGTATATAAATTAAATATACTTGGGAAATATTTTAACAAAAAATCCAATTTTTTTTAAAAAAAATGCACTTTTAGCCTGGGCTAGCAACAACTGACGTCCCTGAGAAAGATCAAAACAATATTTGCATCTAATTGTCATCCATGGGCTGAATTTTCTTCCTGTCTTTTCTATTTACAAAAAATTATGCACTTGCATCTTTTTAAATGCTATCAACTGATTTCGAGTTTTAGCCGGCAGACTTATAGCTTGCTCGGCAGTGATCTATCCAAATAATAAAAAATAAATAAAACTATTAAATTATGCATATGTATCATGAATGAATAAGTATAGTCGTAACCTCAGATATATTTTTGGAATTTTGCGAAATAAAAATTACACCAGTGTGAGCTGAAGAGGTGCACCGCAATCCATGTTCCTCAGTTGCCGGGGCAAGGATAGCAAAAGTTGGGGGGCATTAGTCATGAGGCCCGATTTTATGCAACTGATCGTATTGCAGCAAAAAAACTGAACAGCATTGAATTCAAGCATATGCAAGTCACACCATTTTATTCCCTCGCATACAGTATTGTTTATTCACCTCCGAGAAAGAAACGGAGTAATTCTTTTTTCACTTGTCATTGCCTTCGTCGTGAGTGAGAGTGCCTTCGTCGTGAGTGAGAGTGTCAACGGATCGGGTTGGATCAGTTGCAACTTAATCCTAATTTTAACCCATTTAAAATATTTCAATCATAATCTATTCATTAATCAATTTAAAAGCCTTAACCTTCACCCATTTACAACCCTATTTAATAAATGAGTTGGTGGATTGTATAACAAGCAACCTAAAAGTCCAGATTTTGGCAGATGATGATCTCACAAAGAGAGACGAAAGAGTAGTTTTGGTGCAGAGAAAATGAAAATAGGATAGTAATGAAAAAATAAAATTAGGATGGTATCGGAAATATAAAAATTAAGTGGCTAAAGGAAAACTTAGTAGTGAAAAATAATCAAGGAGTTTACATGTATATAACTTTAATGGGTTAAACAAGTTAAATGAATTAAACGGGTTAAACAGGCTGAACGGGTTATTAAACGGGTTAATGAATTATAAAATATCAACTCTAATATATTTATTTAATCAAATAGTTGAACGGGTTGGCGGATCATAACCTATCTATTCAAAAATCTCAACCCAAACCTCTTTATCAACGGATTGGATAAGTGGGTTGACGAGTTGACTATGGGTGTGTTTGGCAATGAGGAAAAAATGTCAACTTAAAACTTTTCAATCTAAAACTTTTCACTCTCTACAATCATTATATTTTTTAATTATCTTTTCACATTTTTCCATACAACTAACCTACTTTTTAATCATTTCTACACAACTATCCACACAATTAACCTATCTATTTTAACTTTATTATCTTTACTCTTCATTATTACCCCTGTCATATTACATCATTTGACAACTTTTACTCTCTAAAACTTTTCATCAAAAGTTTTAACCATTCCCAAACACACTCTATAATTATTAACACCCTTAGTCATCATATCCTATTCCCGTTCATGTTGCATGCCATTCTTCTACCTTTGCTGATGAGACCAAGATTCCCAATTAAGCCCAATTTCTTTGCGATTCACACATGACTAATGTCTAAAGTCATGTATGTATAGAGCCATGATTACATAGGATCAGTCATATATTGTTGGTCCCAAGATTATGACAATTACCTAAGAGGGGAGGGGTGAATTGGGTATTTTAAAAAATTTTGTTTAAACAGAAATTTTCCTCTTTTTGGAGTTAATCCCCTCAATGAAACAAACGTAAAGATGGAGAAAACTAAAGCTATAAAACACAAACCGTCAAACCACACCAAGAGACAAAGGTTCATAGTAGTTCAGGTAACCTTCTTTACTTTACTCTTCTAAGGGTTCCACTATTAGATTTTAATACAACTAGAGCAACAATTCTCTTCTAAATTTCAGCTCTAAGGGGCTTGCACAAATACAACACAAGTAAGTGACAAGTCTCACTCCAGTCACAACACTACTTTGCCTTCACTTGGTTTCAATTTTCAATATCAAACCAAGTGGGAAACACAAAGAATCACCAAAAGAAAGAACTACACTTTACAAATTTGTGTAGGCAGTTTGTAGCTTGTAGAAGAACTTGTAGATGTAGTAGCGAATACAACAATGCAACTTTTAGCAGCTTGAAGCACAGTTCTTCACTTAAACTTGTTGTAGATCAACTTAAACGCAAGAGAGAGTGGAAGGTGAGCT
This sequence comes from Annona squamosa, assembly GCA_035584095.1. NCBI lineage: Eukaryota > Viridiplantae > Streptophyta > Magnoliopsida > Magnoliales > Annonaceae > Annona > Annona squamosa. The sequence goes on from JAXCLR010000073.1 coordinate 46,143,011, forward strand.
TAATAAATGCTTCTCTACCTTCTATCACGTCCTCTTGAAGCTCCTTATATAATGGGAGGTGATTTTCGAACATTTGGTGGTATGTAGTGCACATTTAATGTGCTTACATTTGAATTTTCCCAACCATTCAAACCATGCGACTTCGTCTAAGTCGCATATGGAGTCGACTTGGCATACGACTTCGTCCAAGTCGCAGACTGGAGACTACTTTGGGTGCAACTTCGGTCTTCGACTTCTACTTTCAAGTTTCAACTTCAGGTCGACTTGGTCTCAGACTTGACCCAAGTCACATGGTGGAGTCGACTTTGGGTGTGACTTTACCAGCCATTTGATTATCTTGGAATTTTGGATTCTTACAAGTGATCTTGATATTACACTTTTCCTTTTCTTCTCTTGTTCGTCATTAGAGATCTTTGATTTTTCTTGTTTCGCTTAGAAACTTAGCAATGTATACTTCTGTTGAGGAGTTCTTCCTCGTAGCCTTGATTCAAGATGATTGTCCTTCTTGATTTTGTTGTCCAATCTTCAATATAGAGTTATTCTTTTTATAATATTTCAACTTTGAAGAAATCTAAAGTGGCCATTTGCTTAAGTAGTTTGCTTGGGTCAACTTGGACTTCGACTTTACCCAAGTCGCATGTTTAGGTCAACTTGAGGTTCGATTTCACTTAAGTCGCATTGCAGAGTCGACATGGAATGCGACTTGACTCTGAGAATTCGAAGTCTTCAGTAAAGCTATAACCAAGTCGCATTTAGAGTCAACTTGGGTTTACGACTTCACCTAAGCCACACATGGAGTTGACTTCAACTGCAATTTCACTTGTCTCCGAGTCCCAATTTCAACTTTGGAGCATTTAAGGCATTTGAAGTCGACTTAGGAATCGACTTGATCTAAGTCGATGGCTAAGTCGACTTAGGACTACGACTTGGTTTGCTATCTCTTGAAACTTGAGTTTTTAACCTTTCAAATCACTTAACAAACCCATTAGTGCTTAATTAATTCTTAAATTGAGTTGTTAGTCATCAAAACATGGATTATGCTTAATTTTCCTTGAATTCTAATAATCTCTCTCTTTTTGATGATTGACAAAACCAATTTGAGATATACCTTTCATTTTCTTTCATAAATGATGTGTCATATTTTGCTTTTGGCATTTAGAGTAATCATGTTGTTTTATTTTTGAGATTTGCATAACATTGCATTCCAAATTAACAATTTGCACAAAGGAAACAAAATTATGTCATTCTCAAACAATTTTATGTCATACGATCATTCAAATCAACATTGCTTTTAAAACAACAATTTTCACTAAAGAAAATAAATTCATGTCATTCATTCCATCATTTCATACAAGATGATTCAAAAAGAAATGACCTATATGTTACATGTTACCCAATCCCAAAAAAGGGAAAACCTAAACCCTAATCTCAAAACCTCTCAAACTTCTCCCCTTTTTGTTAATAGATTTAAAAGGAATGTAGGGAAAATGAGATTTGTAAAATTGAAAAGCAGTGATTGGATAGGTAGGCGGAATGGGTCAAGTGCAGGCCTAGGAGAATGGGGATGAGGGAGCCTGAATAGTGGGTTCGGCTCTCACAGACTCTCCCCAATATGGATCAAAATCGAGAAGGTTAGGGATACAATGACCATAACTACTTCCTGAAGCTAATCTGTACTTGATAGTCCTCAATTCCTAATCCATTCTATCTAGGCGACTATGCATCTCCATCATCGTCATGTGGATAGGTACCAACTGTTGTGTGATCCGATCTTCCATCTAACCAAGATACTCCATAATGGAACGAGAGGAAGCAGGTCGATCGAGGGATCTCGGATGTCGATCTAGAATTTGGGAGCCATAGGATGAGCATGACCTGTGTGACTAGGGTGACGCGAGAACTGCAGGAGCTGGAGGTGGAGATGAAATCGGTCCCCCTCAGGATGACTACCCCTGGCTTCAGGCTGTTCAGCGTGTCTCATTCTTTCTTGGATCCTTTTTGCCCTAAATTGCTCAAAGTTGATCTTCATACAGGTCAGGAGAGCCCGGTTAATTGTGTTTGTTTGGTTTTAGAACCTCAAATAGTTCTCCTTCCAAGTCAACAACATAGCATGCCATAATCTTTGTGATCTACGACCCATAAGGTAGAACACCTCGGGGATTCTCCTTTTTATGCGCCATGGCTTCCAAAAACAACCTCAACAGACTAACCTTAACCCGATTAGCCACTTTCCACAATATCTCAGCTTCTTACGGGTTCAACTAATTACAACCTCCAACCTTTGGATATATGCAATGGGCAATCAGTAGTCAGAGGGCAAGTAGCCTAGGAGACAAGTCCATGTAGTATAGAAATTTTATTCCCGGGTGATACTCGTTGCTATTGGTAAGCTGGTTGTACATTTGTGTGAGGGATAGGCCTTCTGGAATTGATTGGTTCACATCAAGTACTCCCAAGATATTGCCTATTTTGTTTATCATGTTTCTTCTGCAAATACCTTGTGCTAATCCCAAATTTATTTCAACCCTTTTTATGTAGGTACTGTAATATTCTTGATCCCACAAATGGTATAAGAGTCTAGTCAAGTCTCTATATACTCTATCATCCTCTTTAAGTAGATTTTTCCAACCTTGAAAATCTAGAAGCTTTTCTATCCCAAATTCATATTCACTTAAAAACTTAAAATCAATGATCTTTAAGACAAAAATCTTGCGTTCATAAAAATGTCGATAGAACTGACTATATTGTCGTTCGTTCTAAAGTAATCGGTATGCATTTTTAGAACCTGCCCTTTCTGAGTTGGTGTTCCTCTTCTATTTCCTCTAGATTTAGTTCCACTGCTGGAATCCTCAGTTAAATTCTCATTTCGGGAACCGATGTGGATGGATTACCTTCGCGAAATAGTACATGTCGCCTTGAGGAAGTTGTAGTCTCTTCTCGAATCCCTTTGGACGACGTCCGTTGTTGTCATGGCACGCCCTCGCCTATATTTGATTTGGATGGTCTTGACACGGGTAGTTTAGCGGGTTTAGATACTACTTTGGGGGCCATTGATTTGGGGAGATGGATTTTAAATGAATTTTAGTAGAGACAAAGGCTTGAGAGATGACTTGGGAGAAAAGACAGAGAGAGGTTGCAGTCAAGAGGGCTGAGAGAGAGATAAAGAGAGGACTGTGAGAAAGAGAATAAGCTGGAAGGGGAGAAATGGAGGGAGAGATTGAAAGCTGAGAGAGAAAGTGCGAGAAATAGAGAGAGAGAGAATGGTGGTTGTAGCGAAATGGGAAGAGGAGAAGAGAAGATCGGCGCGGGAGAGGAAGGAAGAAGAAAGAAGAAGAGCAAGAAGAGAAGAAGAGAAGAAGAGAAAAAAAGAGACTATAGGAGTGCGATAGTCCAATTGACATGTTGGAGTCGACTTCGGTGAAGTCGACTTGGGCTGGTCAGAGTCGACTTGGCTCTATTGCCTTGGAATTCTATATCCTTTCTGATATGTTCCCCCTATCTAGATTTACCATATCATGTTTCTAATCAACGTCAATCATACCTATATAATTTCTAATTTTGTAAAATGATTCATATGCCAATGGTTTGGTAAAAATATCTGTAATTTGGTTCTCAGTTTTAACATACTCTAAGCAAATATCATGATTTTCAACATGCTCCATAATAAAATAATGTCTTACACCTATATGCTTAGTTCTAGAATACAACACAGGATTTTTTGTCAAACAAAAGGCATTGGTATTATCATATCTAATTGGCATATCATTATAATCAATTTCATAATCTTTAAGTTTTTGTTTCATCTAAAGTAGTTGGACACAACAACTCCCAGCGACAATGTATTCGGCTTCCCTAATAGATAGAGCAACACTAGTTTGTTTTCTTGAAAACCATGAAACTAATATATTTCCAAGAAACCGACATGTTCTACTAGTACTTTTTCTATCTACTTTATAACCTACAAAATCCGCATCTGACTAGTTGATTAAATCAAATATTGACCTCTTTGGATATCATAATCCTAGATTAGTGGTTTTGATTAAGTATCTAAAAATTCTTTTTACAACTATTAGATGTGATTCTTTTGAACATGATTGGAATCTTGAACACATGCAAACACTAAACAAAATGTCCGGTCTAGAAGCAATCAAATATAACAAAGATCCTATCATGCTTCTATATAGTTTTTGTTCGATAGATTTACTTTTTTTAACCTTGTCTATCTTGATGGTAGAGCTCATTGGCGTGTTTGCTCATTTGCTATTTTGTATTCTAAACTTCTTTAGCATTTCCTTGAGTATTTGGACTGGTTTATAAATATTCATTTGGCTAGTTGCTTAATTTGCAGTCCAAGAAAGAAGTCTAACTCTCCCATCATGCTCATTTCAAATTCACTCTGCATAATCTCAGAAAATTCTTGGCACAAAGTTTCATTAGTAGCACCAAATATTATGTCATCTATATAAATTTAAATAATTAAAATATTTTTATCCTTATATTTGATAAATAATATTGTATCAACTTTTCCTCTTTGAAAGTCATGATCAATCAAAACCTTTCTTAACCTTTCATACCAAACTCTTGGAGCTTGTTTAAGTCCATATAATGCTTTTGTTAATTTAAAAATAAATTTTGATTGATCATTCTCTTCAAATATAGAAGGTTGTTCAACATATATTTCCTCATTTAAGTAACCATTCAAAAATGTGCTTTTCACATCTATTTAAAACAATTTAAAGTTCATGTGAGAAGCAAAAACTGTAGGATACGTATGACCTTTAATATAGCCACAGGAGCATAGGATTTTTCAAATCAATTCCCTCTTCTTAGGAATATCCTTTGGCTACTAATCTGGTTTTGTACCTTACTACAAGTCTACTTTTGTCTAATTTGTTCCTAAAAACCCATTTAGTACCAATGACCGTGCAATCTTTGGGTCTAGAAACTAGGTGTTATATTTTATTTCTTTCAAATTGATTTAGTTCTTCTTGCATTGCAGCAATCTAATTTTCATCATTAAGAGCTTGATTAATAGAATTTGGTTTAATTTTAGACACGAAAGAAAATTCTCCAAATATATTGTATCTAAACCTTCTAGTTTTTACTCCTTCGTATATACTGCCAAAAACTTGTTCAATATGATGGTTATTGTTGAATTTCAAATCAGTAGGAGATTTATAGAAACTATTACCTTCACTTACCCTTTCCTCTGTAGAATTCTCTTATTTTGTTTCGGCTCTTTCTTGTTGTTCTGGTTGTTTCTTTTCTGGATTCCTTGATGCCTTATTTGCATTACTTAACTCATCTTCCTTTTTGGAATTTTGGTTAAATTCATTAAATACAACATATATTGATTCTTCTACTATTTGATTTCTTTTGTTAAAAACTTTATATGCTTTACTATTTGATGACTAACTAAAAAATATTGCCTCATCACTTTTGGCATCTAACTTTCCCAAGTTTATTTTTCCATTATTCAACACATAGCAAGTGCATCCAAAAGCATGAAAATATGAAATATTTGGTTTTCTTCCCTTCCATAGTTCATATGGGGTCTTTTTCAAGATTGCTCTTATGGTAACTCGATTAAGTACATGACATGCTGCACTTACAGTTTCATCTCAAAATCTTTTGGATAATTTACTCTCATTTAACATAGTTCTAGTCATCTCTTGTATAGTTCTATTTTTTCTTTCAACTACCCCATTTTGTTGGGGAGTTCTTGGTACAGAAAATGTATGATGAATTCTTTGTTCATTACAAAATTTTATAAACCATTCATTTTCAAATTCACCACCAAGATCACTTCTAATGGAAATGATTATGTTCTGTTTTTCATTTTGCACTAAATTTGAAAAAGTAACAAACATAGAGAAGACTTCATCTTTGCTAGCTAAGAGTATTATCCATATAAATCTTAAAAAATCTTCAACTATGACAAATACATACTTTTTTTCACAAAGAGTTAAAATGTCTGATGGCCCGTAAAGATACATAGGTAGTAGTTTAAGTGGCCTAGGGGTTGAAATTTTTTTTTAGTGGAAAATTGTTGGTCCCGAATTGATGGCAGAAACCCAAGAGGGGAGGGGTGAATTGGGTTCTTAAAAATTTCTTAGGTAACTTAAAACTTAACCCCTTATAAGTTCAATCCCCTTTAATGAAGAAACGAAATGGAAAGCAAAGCAATGTAGAGAGCAGAAATAAAATCAAGCAGACAAGAATTTTTATAGTGGTTCGGGCAACCTCCCTACTCCACTCT
>JAXCLR010000073.1:46149369-46174831 GCA_035584095.1 Annona squamosa
AGTCCTTGGTTACTATTCACGTGCACTATTCACGTGTACTATTCACGAGGTTAAATTCCTAATTGCATTATTTCAATCTCCAATACACATATTTATTAATATAATTCATGAATTTTTATTTATTCATAAAATAATTATAAAATTACAAATGTCGAAATGACGCGTATACGGTCAGGGTTCCACACTATAAGACATTTTTCATCAAGTTCATCAAGACAAACCAAATATACATTTCCTTGTCTTTTGTCACTAAAAACTATGTAATCATCATCAAATACATTGGATATAGAGAATTTAAATACGACTTTATAGCCTTTATTACATAGTTGACTAATGCTCATTAAGTTGTGTTTGAGTCCCTCAATAAATAGTACATTTTCAATACATGCATTTGAATTTTCATAAATATTTTTTTACCTTTGATTCGTTTTTTCCAAATGCAATTGTTCCTTCACAATATGATTTGATCTTATGGAACAATCTTCTTTCTCTCGTCAAATATCTTGAGCAGCTACTATCCATGAACCACATATTGTTGGCATTTGCTTTAAGACATACCTGTAAAACGAAATCATGTAAAGCTTATCTTTTTGGTACCCATTTTATGGGTCGATTTGGATTAGTAAGCTATTGAAATTTAAGTTGTTTGATTTTGGTAGGCATAAATCCAATTCTCTTTGGTACCCAAACTAGTTTTACACCATAGTTGTACAGTTTTCTTATTTTACATTGATAAATCTTATGCTCTATTTTGTTACAAAAGTTACATGCCCCTAGAAGTCTTAGAGTGGTAATCCATGTAGTGGATGGTTCCCAAATTGATCTCTTTGTTCAAACAACGTGATTCATTTTTGGTTTAGTATAGATGGGCTTTGCTTGATTTTTGAAAGTCCTTGGAGCATCAGATTTACTACTTTCTCCTTTCTCAAATGTAGAGTACCTAAGTCCTCTTTTGTTGCTTTGGGCGGTCATGTTTAAAAACATTTTGACACTTTCTCCTAGATTAAAGAACTTTGCTAATGATTCATTTTCTTTCTTTAGTCTTTCTACCTCATTTGTCGAAGAATTCTTTTCATTTGTTAGGTGGTCAACTTTTTCGGCAAGTTTGTCATTCACAATAATTATTGAATTACATTGTATTTTTTTAATTGTAAACTTGTTTCTCAATTTCTTTATTTCATCATACAATGAATCATATGCTTGTTGCAGTTTCTCTAATTCAGCACATTTGAGACATTCATTTGTGGAAGAGAAAATAGAATGAGTTTTCAATTTAGATGTTACCTATTCACTGCTTGCGCAGTTTATTGAGGTGGTTTGTCTTTTCAAAATTTTTGTCGCAGCAAAGCAAATGTTGCTATCTTCTTCCATTGTGGCCATGCAACATATCCTTGCACAGTTTGTAGCTTTATTGTCTTCATTTGATGAGTTACTTGTTGTGAACGTTTCCTCATTGACGTACATCCCTTTTTCTTTAACTTTTTAAAATTTTCGGTCTTTCTTCTCTTGTTGTTCTCTTGTCTTGTTCTCCTCTAGTGTGGGACATTGAATTTGTATATGTCCCACCCCTCCACGCTGGTAGCATTTGGTTGTCTCCTTCTTTTTCTCCTTCATGTTTCTTTCCTTGAATCCTTTGAAATTCTTTTCTTTTCTCATAAACTTTCTGAATCTTCTAGTGGGTAGGGTAATCTCCTATTCGTTGTTTTGGGAAGATGAGGTGGACTCATCTAAATTTTCTGCAGCTTTCAAAGCGATTGCTCTTTTGCCTTTGTGCCGATCCTCGTTCCTCCTCTTTATCAACTCATGTTACATGAGTGAGCTCATAAGATCTTCCAACCTTAGCATGTTTAGATATTTTGCTTCTTCAATGACTGTGATCTTGGGAATCCAAGACTGAGGTAGCGCCCTTAGAATATTCATAACGTGCTCAGATTTGCTTTCCTTGAGACCTTTTAATGCATTAGGGATCCTTGAAAATCTAGCAAGCATTTCAAAAATATTTTTTGGACTCTAGCATTTTGAAGCTTTCTAGCTCTCCAATCAAAATATTTCTTCTTGCCACTTGAACTTGAGAGGTTCACTCATAAATAGATGTTAATGTATCCCATATTTCTTTGGTGGTTTGACATGAGGGTACCCTATCATATTTAGATGCGGTAAGAGCATAAAAGAGGGAGTTCATAGCTTTAGCATTGCTCTTTACAGTCCTAACCTCTTCCTCAGTCCATATGGAGGCTCTTTCATCAATTGGTAACACAACACCGTCTTTGATAGCAATTCAAGAATCTATGTTTATAGCCATGATGAGTTGTTTCATTCTTAACTTCTAGTAACCAAAGTTGATCCCATAAAAAAGAGGTGGCCTTGTAAACAATTGGCCTTTGGCGAATGCAGAGGTGGAAGTTGGTTGGGATGCCATTAGTAAGATCTCTTTAATTTAAACTGAAAGACTTGCTCTGATACCATTTGTTGGTCCTGAGTTTATGCCAATTACCCAAATGGGGAGGGCTGAATTGCGTATTTTAAAATTCTTCATTTAAATAAAAATTTTCCCCTTTTTGGAGTTAATCTCCTCAATGAAACAAATAGAAAAATGGAGAGAAAAAAGCTATAAAACACAAACAGCCAAACCACACCAAGAGACTTAGGGCAACCTTCCTTACTCCACTCTTCCAAGCTCACACCCGTTGTGACTTGGGTTCCACTATTGGATTTCAATATAGATAAAGCAGCAACTCTCTTCTAGATTCCAGCTCTAGGAAACACGCATAAATACAGCACAAGTAGGTGACAAGTCTTAGTCCAGTTACAACACTACTTTGCCTTCACTTAGTTTTGATTTTCAATATCAAACCAAGTGGGAAACATAAAAAATCAACAAAAGAAAGAACTACACTTTACAGATTTACGTAGGTAGTTTGTAGCATGTAGAAGAAGTTATAGATGTAGTAGCAAATAGAGTAATAAAGCATTTAGCAACTTGAAGCACAGTTCTTCACTTAAACTTGTTGTAGATCAACTTAAGTGCAAGAGAGAGTAGAAGATGAGCTCAATGAATGCTTCTCTAACTTCTATCACATCCCCTTGAAGCTCCTTATATAATGGGAGGTGATTTTTGAACATTTGGTGGAAGGTGGCGCGCATTTAATGCACCTACGTTTTGAATTTTTACGACCATTGCGAACCAAGTCGCATATGGAGTCGACTTGGCATGCAACTTCATCCAAGTCATATAGTGGTTTTGACTTCGGGTGCGACTTCACTCAAGTTGTAGACTGGAGTTGACTTCGGGTGCGACTTCGGTCTTCGGCTTCCACTTTCAAGTTCCAGCTTTAGGTCGACTTGGTTTCAAACTGGACCGAAGTTGTATGGTGGAGTCGACTTCGGGTGTGACTTCACCAGTGATTTGATTATCTTTGAACTTTGGATTCTTACAAGTGATCTTGATATTACACTTTTCCTTTTCTTCTCTTGTTCTTCATTAGATATCTTTGGTTTTCCTTGTTTCGCTTAGAAACTTAGCAATGTATACTTCTCTTGGGGAGTTCTTCCTTGTGGCCTTGATTCAAGATGATTGTCCTTCTTAATTTTGTTGTCCAATCTTCAATACAGAGTTATTCCTTTAATAATATTTCAACTTTGAAAAAATCTGAAGTGGTCATTTGATTGAGTCGCTTGATTGGGTCAACTTGGACTTCGACTTTACCCAAGTCGCATGTTCAGGTCGACTTGAGGTTTGACTTCACCTAAGTCGCATTGCAGAGTCGACTTGGAATGGGACTTGACTCTGATAATTCGAAGTCTTCAGCAAGGCTATACCCAAGTCACATCTGGAGTTGACTTAAGTTTGTGACTTCACCTAAGTTGCACGTGGAGTTGACTTCAATTGCGATTTCACCTGTCTCCGAGTCTCAATTTCGGCTATGGAGCATTTAATGCATTTGAGGTCGATTTTGGAGCCAACTGGGGAACGACTTGTCCTAAGTCAATGGCTTATTCAACTTGGGACTGCGATTTGGTATGCTATCTTTTGAAACTTGAGTTTTTAACCTTTGAAAATACTTAGCAAACCCATTAGTGCTTAATTAATTCTCAAATTGAGTTGTTAATCATCAAAACATGAATTATGCTTAATTTTTCTTGAATTCCAACAATATCTAAGCTCTCCGTACAATATTTAATTTTCAATTTTTCTTTAGAAATATGTTTTTCTACAAAATATGTTTTTTGAAAACTTTTTTCTTGCAAAAGTAGCTTCAAAGTAAATATATAACTATTAAAATTTTGAAAAATGTATGTTATGCATATAGTATAATAGAGTTTGAAATACATAAATTTTTTGAAATCCTAAGTAAATACATAATAGATGATTAAATTTTAAAAGACAATTTAAAATTTAAAAATTAAGGGTAAATGTGGAGGGCTTCTTACTTGCTTAGTATTGAATCATTAATCAATAAATAGAATATATTAGGCACATTAAGATGAAACATGACTAAATGAGCCTATTTTAATTATTATGCAAATAAAAATCTACTCTAATTTTGTTTAACATCACTTTGTTAACAAGGATACAAAGTTCCGTCAAAAATCATATATGTTTATGTTCCCTGTTTAAAAAATATAAGGTCAATATGATATAATTGTTAGATTTATATATAAAGTTTTAAATTATTTTTTATTAGTATTATACACCGTGACATCTAATATTACATAATATGAAGACCAAAGGCTCTAAATTAAATATTGGTTGAAGTCCTGTATTTGGGACTCGAACCACACATGGGGCGCACCATGTCTTTGTAACTGCCGACATGTTGGTAGTTTTTAAACTATTAATATAACGTATTAAAGTGTATTTGGGAAGGGGTAAAAGTTTTGATGAAAAACTTTTTTTTGTGTAAAAATTTTTAATATGAGAGAAAATGATGTGATGTGATAGGGGTAATGATAAGAAGTAAAGAGAGTAAAGTTTAAAAAGATAGGTTATGTGTATGGGTGGTTGTATAAAATTATTAAAAATTATGGTTGTTGCATATGAAGAAATGGATAAGTAATTAAAAATTAGGATAGTTGTGGAGAATGAAAAGCTTTCAGTTGAAAATTTTTAAGTATAAACAAACAACTCCTAACCTTCTAAAACATCAGTCTTACATGATGAACGATTTTATAAAATATTATAATATGTTAATATATATGTGAATAAATTTAAGTATTTTTCATAATTTGCTCATGTTTTCATAATTTATTTATCATCCACCAAAAAGCATTGGATGATTTGATGGCTTATTTCATGCAAACATTAATTTGTAGACAGTATATATAGGTTCTATGTAAGTGACTATTTGGTTTTGATCCATGCCAGTGATTATAAGAAATTTAGATTTGTTGACACCTTAGTTTCATATTTTTAACATGCCACACATTTTTTTATGAAGTTTTAACATATGACTTTAAATTTCATTTAGATGTAGTTAAATGATTATAGTCATTTTTTCTCTCCCTTCATTGTATTTAATGCATTAGCACATGTTAGGTACAACTACCCACTATGTAGCTAAAAAGCCTGCAGTCATTTAATGCACCATCCGACAGTTGTGCTGTTATTTTTGAATTGGATAGTGAGGATTCAAAAGTTACATTTCTGCTATGATATAATTGGTCATAAAAAATCGAGCCTCATTAGTCATTACTAGCTCCCACATGTGTGGGAATTATGAGTAAGTCTGATGCAATACTAGTCTGCTACGATACTAGTTCTCCCTTTTAATGATTGACAAAATCAATTTGAGATTAACTTTTCTTCCATTTATAAATAATTATAACTTGTTGGATTAAGAATTTTTAAATAATACTAGATCACTTCATTCATTGTTTGACATGAATAAATATGATATCATTCATAAGATGATATAACAGAAGATTAATATGCATATTTATTCAATTTAAGCAATTCAATAGCATATACATTCATTCAGTTCAAGACATACATCCATTCAATTCAATAAAAACCAACATACCCTAATTACATGCTATCCATCCCAAAAAGTAACACGTAACTCTCAAAAGCTCTCTCAAGTCTATTCTCTCCCTTTTTGGCAATCATCAGAAAAGAAACGTGGGAAGAGGGAAACTGTGGGAAGCTTTTTGAAAAATAAAAGGTGAGATGGGACAAGACTCATTATCCAAGTGGACTGGAGGAGGTGGAGAGGAGGAATCATATGGAGTAAGAATATAGATCTTGTCGTTAACAGTACAGTGGGAACAATGAGATTCCTCATGGTAGGGATCAAAATTTGGGAGGCTAGCAATATGTTGACTGTGTTGCATCTAAGGTAAGGGTGTATTTGATAGATTTAAGTTCTTATTTTGTCTTATCCTATCTAGTATGCATGTCCATGATAGAGAGGTTAATAGTGCCCAACTCTTGAGTGATCTTACTCTCCATGGCCTCGAGATATTCAAAGAGGGCATGGATGTAGTTGGATGGGATGATGAATTGTAATAGCTCAGAATCAAATCTCACACTGAAAAAGGTGAGAAAATTCTTAGTAGTTTATGAGTGGGTCTTAAGTTAAACATGGTGTGACGCATTTTAAAAATGTGCAACTGAGTTGTTAGGCCAGTGTGGACAATAACACATAGTCAGGCCCATAGACCACAGGCCTAATGATCATTTTTCTAGGTTTGTGTGTTCCATGCGTCAGGCCCAATGATCATTATTCCTGGTTTATATGTCATAAGTGGATCAAAGTAGTTCCCCTTCTAGTAGATGTGGTTCGTAGAGTTGAGCTAGTGAAAGCTAGGGTTGTAGGCAAAAGTCCAAAGAAGAGTTGTTGTGATATCCCACATCGGTGAGAGGGGGAGCTTGGGCTATAAGTGAAGGCCGCTAGGTACCTCAGTGAGGCGCCTTTTGGGGAAGGAGGGAATGCGCTTGAACTCAGAAGGGAAAAACTGTGCGGGCCAAGGCCCAAAGCGAACAATACCTTACTGTCAGATCTGGGGCGTTACAAATGGTATCAGAGCCGACTCCCAACCTCCGGCCGATGATGTCCAGCGAGAACGCTGGAGCCCCAAGGAGGGGTGAATGTGATATCCCACATCAGTTAGGATGAGGGAGGGGAGCCTAGGCTATAAGTGAAGGCCGCCAGGTACCTCAGTGAGGCACCTTTTGGGGAAAACCGGATGCGCATGAACCCAAAAGGGCAAAACTGTGCGGGCCAAGGCCCAAAGCGGACAATACGTTATTGTCAGGCCTGGGGCGTTACAGTTGTGGTTCAAAAACAACTAAGCGAAAGCTGGTGGGCTTGTAATAGCCCAAAACTGAATCCTACATCGAAAAGGGAAGAAAGTTCCTCGTGGTTCATAAGTGGGCCTCAAGTTAAACACTGTGTGGTACTTTTTAAAACCATAAAGCTAAGTTATCAAGCCAAAGCGGATAATATTACACATTGAGGTCCATAGACCACAAGCCGAATGGTCATATTTTTGGGTTTGTGTGTTACAAGAATGAACAAACCGATCACTAGCCCTAGACCCATGGGGAGAACATGAAGCATGGGATGCAAGTGAGGCTGGTGCCTGAGGGAAGGGTGAAGATGGGATTGGAGAATGGACTTGCTCATTTGGAGAAGGGGCCTTCCTCTCAACTAGTGCCTTAACTTGCTCTAGCTCTGGTGAAATACCTCTTCCCAGCCTTGCATGTTGTTGGGCCAACTTAAATCCTCAATATTGATCTTCATTCGAGTCAAGAGGGCTTTGTTGATAGCATTTGTTGGTTTCAAAAGCTTATAGATCTCCCCCATCCAAGTTTATCTCAATATGTTATAAGAACTTTGTAGTCTAAGCTCTATAAGGTAGAATACCTCTTGGATTTTCTTTTTTTTAGCTCTAACCCTTCAGGAAACAATCTAGGGAAGTTGACTTTCTTTTGTTTTCAACCTTATATAGAATCTCAACATCCTGGGATTGACTTGGTTTCTTCCACCTCCTGTAGGATATATGAGTGTACAATGAGAAACATTAGCATTCTCAACGGTAGTGACAAATCCATGTAATGCAAAAACTTGATGCCTGGATGATATTTGTTACTCTCAGTTAACTAAATGTACATTTTAGTTACTGAAAGATCCTCTGGAATTAGATCTTCATCTTGGGTCACACCTAAGATATTTCCAATATTGAAATGAGCAAGATCTCATTAAACACAAGCTCCTTGGCCCAATACTATTTCTTTCCTTTGCAAAGGTATTCAATTCTTTAGTATCCCATAGATAGTAGGATTGTCTAGTTAAATCTGTGTAGATTCTACCATCTTCCTTTAATAGGCTTGTCCATCGTCGAAAGTCTAACAATTCTTCTATTCTAAATTTATGTTTTTTTAGGAATGCAAAGTTGATAATCTTTGGAGGGAATGTCTTTCTCTTATAGAAATGTTTATAAAATCTAATGTGTTGCCTTTCATTCCTAAAATATTCAATAGGCATTTTCAAGACTTGCCCTCTAGGTGTAGGAATTCCTCTCCTCCTTACTACAACTTCCTCTTCTTCGCTAGTTTTTTCTCCAAGAATAGAAGTTGAAAGATTACCTTCCCTAAACCAGACTTGACATCTTGTGGAAGTAGCTGGCTCATCCCATGCTCCCTTTGATGGCGTATGTTTAATGCAAATTATGAGAAACAAGTAATTTGGAAGATTTAGAGACTGATTTTGGAGACATTTGTTGGTGAGATGTGAGAAATGTACGATTTTAGTAGGGATTTCCAAGGGAAGTGACAGATTTTTTGAGAAATCAGTGAGGGGAAGCGAAAAAAAAGGATTTTCGGAGCTTAAGAAGGGAAAGAATGGAAGAAAATGACGTTTCACGCCTTCATAGCAGCTAAAAAGCCGCTCACGCGGGGTCAACTCTAAACCTTAACATATTCTGTAATCAATTTAATATATGTTCACATAGATAACAAATTTCAACAATTTTCATTGGATTTGCATCAATTAAACAATTTCATGTCAAATTTAAGCCTCGATATCAAT
Source organism: Annona squamosa (assembly GCA_035584095.1). NCBI lineage: Eukaryota > Viridiplantae > Streptophyta > Magnoliopsida > Magnoliales > Annonaceae > Annona > Annona squamosa. The sequence goes on from JAXCLR010000073.1 coordinate 46,158,399, forward strand.
CATATCCATCTCTTTTCTAATTTTATAAAATGATTTAGTTCTTAATGGTTTAGTAAAAATATCTACAAGTTGATCTTCAATTTTAATATATTCTAAGAAAATGTTATAATTTTTAACATGTTCTCTAATAAACTGATGTCTAACATCTATGTGCTTGGTCGTAGATTGTAATGTGGGATTTTTTGTTAAACAAATGACACTTGTGTTATCACATCTAATTGGTATATTCCCAAATTATGCTAAAATCTCTCAATTGTTGTCTCATCCGTAACAATTAGACACAACAATTATCGACGGCTATATATTTGACTTTTGTAGTAGATAGAGCATTATTAGTTTGCTTCCTTGAAAACCATGAGATTATCATGTTTTCAAGAAATTGAAAAGTTTCACAAGTGCTTTTTCTATCCACTTTGTAATGGCAAAATCCATATCCTAATAGTTAATTAGATTAAATGTTGAACCCTTAGGATACTATAGGCCTAGATTGGTAGTATCAATCAAATATTTAAAAATTCTTTTTACAACTACCATATGGGATTCTTTAGAATTTGATTGAGATTTTGAACACATGCACATACTAAACAATATACTTATTCTAGAAGCAGTTAAATATAATAAAGATACTATTATGCTTCTATATAATTGTTGATCTACTTGTTTACCTATTTTTGTCTTTATCTATTTTGATTGTTGAACTCATAGGTGTACTTGGTCCTTTGTTATTTTGTATACCGAATTTCTTTGATGTACTTGGACTAGTTTATAAAGATTTCTTCATCTTGTTACTTGATTTGCAATCCGAGAAAGAAATTAAGTTCTCCCATTATGCTCATTTGAAATTCATTTTGTATTAACTTAGAAAACTCTTGACACAAAATTTCATTACTAGTTCCAAATACCATATTATCTATATAAATTTGCAAAATAAAAATATCTTTTCTTTTGTATTTAATGAGTAGAGTGGTATCAATCTTTCCTCTTTATAATTTATTATTAATCAAAAACTTATTAAGTCTTTCATACCAAGCTCTGGGAACTTGGTTCAACTCATACAAGGCATTGGTCAATTTGTATACATACTTGGACTAATCCTTTTCTTCAAAACCAAAAGGTTGTTTTACATTCACCTCTTCATTAAGATATCCATTCAAAAATTCATTTTTAATATTTGTTTGAAATAATTTGAATCCTATATGAGATGCAAAATCTAGTAATGCATATGACTTCCAATCTAGCTATAGGGGTACGTGATTCTTCAAAATCAATCTCTTATTCTTATAAATACTCTTTAGCTGTAAGTCTTGCTTTGTTTCTTATCACTACTCTACTTTCATCTAATTTGTTCCTAAATATTCATTTGGTGATAATAACTGTGTAATCTTTGGGTCCAGAGACTAAATGTCATACTTGATTTCTTTTAAATTGATTTAGCTCTTCTTACATTGCAACTATCTAGTTTTTATCATTAAGAGCTTGATTAAGTTTGGTTCTATCTTTGACACAAATGCAAAATGTCCACATATATTTTACCTAGAGCCTCTATTTTTCACTTTGTCATATATGCCTCCTATGACTCACTCAATTGGATGGTCTTTTCTGAATTTTAAATTTTTAGAAGGTTTATAGGAAACATTACCTTCACTTACCTCTTGATCTGCACTTTGATCTTGTTTGAGCTCTTCTTCCTTTTGCTTTCGCACTTGTAGCTTTCCAAAGTTCTTTCATAGATCATTTGCATTGCTAAGCTCATCCTCTTTCTTTGGAGTTGTGTTAAATTTATCAAAGATGACATGTGTAGACTCTTCTACTACTTGAGTTCTTTTGTTAAAAATTTCATATGCTTTGCTATTGAAGGAATAGCTAAGAAATATAGCCTCATTACTTTCGACATCTAATTTTTCAAGGTTGTCCTTTCCATTGTTCAATACATAACATGTGTAACCAAAAATATAAAAATATAAGATATTTAGTTTTCTACCTTTCAGTAGCTCATATAGGGTCTTTTTTAAGATTGCTCTACTAGTAACACGATTCAAGACATGACACGTTGTGCTTACAGCTTTGCCTCAAAATTTTTTAGATTATTTGCTTTTATTTAGCATAGTTTTAGCCATCTCTTTTGGTGCAGAAAATATATAATGAATTCCCTTTTATTGCAAAATTTTATGAATAGTTTGCTTTCAAATTCACCATCATAATCACTTCTTATCAATATCAATTTTATTTTATTTTTCATCATGCACTGACTTAGAAAAACTAACAAATATAGAAAAAACTTCATCTTTGCTAACTAATAGTGTTATCTAAGTGAATCTTAAAAAATTATCAACAATGATATAAACAAATTTCTTTCCTCCAAGGATCAAAATATTAGATGGTTCTTAAAGATCTATGTGCAATAACTCAAGTGGCCTTGAAGTTGAGATTTCATTCTTTGGTGAAAAAGATACCTTTGAAGGTTTGGATATTTAACAAACTTTACAAATTTTGTCTTTGTTATATTTGAGCTTTAGCAAACCTTCTACCAAATTCTTTTTCGACAATGTCTCAATATTTAATATATTTATATGTACAAGTATCTTATGTCATACTCATGGATCATTATCAATGACTACTAGACATTTTCTATCCGATTCATCAAAACATATCAAATATATATTTTCATGTCTCTTTCCACTAAAGACTATATGTTCTTCATAAAAAAAATATATCACATGTAGATCATTCAAACACAACTCTATAACCTTTATCACACAGTTAGCTAAGACTCATTAAATCGTATTTGATTCCTTCGACAAGTAAAACTTTCTCTATGTATGCATTTAAGATACTATAAACGTTACCTTTACCACTTATTTTACTTTTTTCATTGTTGTCAAATGCAACAATTCCACCATTATATGATTTAATCTCATTAAATGGAGCTTGTCTCCAATCATATGTCCTAAACAACCACTTTGCTTTAAGACATACCTGTAGAAATAATCAAATAAAGCTCATCTCTTTGGTACCTATCTCATGGGTCCCTTTAGGTTATTAAGTATTTGGAGTCTATGTTGTTCAAGTCTAGAAGGCACAAATCTAATGCTTTTTGGTACCTGCAACAATTGAGCTCATTTGTTATGCAAATTTCTCAATTTGGCATTGATAGATTTTATAACTGAAGTTGTTGTGGAAATTGCATGCCCATGAATTCTTTGGACTCCATGTGCATTTTGGTTGCCATGTTGGTCTTCTTACCCAAACTACTCTAGTTGTTCTAGCTTCGCTTTGAGGAGTTATCACCTTGGCTTAGAGTCTAACCCACTTTGGAGCACTTGATTTCCTACATTTTCCTTGCTTAAAGGTAGTGTATCCAAGTCCACTTCTACTTATTTAGATTATCATATTGAGAAATATTTTAACACTCTCTCCTGAATTAGAAAATTTTACCAATGATTCATTTAGTGTTATATTCTCTTTCTTTAACTTTTCAATTTTAGTTGTCAAAACTATAGTTTTATCAACTTGGCATTTGACTCTCTTAGCTAGCTTTCCATTTATAATAATGGCTAAGTCACATTTTTTCTTTAATGTATATTTGTTGCTCAGTTTCTTTGTCGCATCAAGCAATGAATCATATGCTTGCTGAAATTCATCTAAATCAGCATGTTTGGAATAATCATGGGTGGAGGAATATATGAATTTGGAAATAGAATGATCAAGTTTAGAGGTTACCTCATCACTGCTTGTGCAATCAGTTGAGGTGATTAAACCTTCTACCAATTCTTGTCTTTCTTTGGACTTATACTTTTCAACTGTGGGACATTGAGCTTGCATATGCATTACTCCACCACATCCGAAACACTTAGTTACTTCTTTCTTCTTTTCTCTTTTGCTTTTCTCCTTGAAATCTTTGGAGGAGCTAATGTTCTTTCATTTCCTTATGAATTTTTTGAATTTTCTTGTGAGGAGAGCGATTTCCTCATCTTCGTTTTGTTATAATGAGGTGGATTCATTTGAGTTCTATGTTGCTTTTAAAGCAATGAATCTTTTTCCTTTTTGATGCTCGTCATTTCTTTTCTTAATCAACTCATGAGATATGAGTGAGCTAATTGGGCCTTCTAGCTTCAGCGTGTTGAGGTCTTTTACCTATTCAATTATAGTAATCTTAGGATAGAATGAGGATTAAAAATCAAGAGATGAGGGTACCTAAGGTTTAGGATTTCACATGCGATATTTGCAATAGATCTGGAGTACTTATTTAATCTCGATATTAAGTGTTAAAAGAGAACTATTCCTAAATTATTCGTGCATCTTCTCTTGAAGCCGATAATACATTTTCTAATATTCTTAACCACCTTTTCTAATGGAATTAAATCAATTAGAATCAATTAAGTTTTGTGAAAGTTTATAAAATTTCTCAAGGTCATCATACACATTCTCATCGGCTTAGATTTTCTAATTTAATATCTTAATTATTGTATAGTATATTTTTAACCTCTTAGTTCTAGCACCTGATATATGAAATCATGCTATAGTGTGAACCTATGCATAAAGCAAGTATTGAAAACACGTGGTATTAAATTAACATAGAATATTATTCATAAATAAATTGAAACTATGATATCTGCTATATCATACGCATATAATATTCTAAACCCTAGATTAAGGATTTATATGATTTATATGGGATATTTAGGATCAAATTCAAACACAAAATAATATTATATGTCAAATCCATCTCGAACAAGATAAATTAAATCAAAGAAAAGAAAGAAAAGGAAAGCTTATTGATTAGAAGCTTCAATGGTGTCTTGAACGCCTTAAGCAACTTGCCATCTCACTCCTTGCCTCGTGCTCTTCGTCTTCTCTCTCTCTCTCGAACTTGAACCCTAGCTCAAGGATATTCTAAAATACCTTGGGATGTTCAAAACAAGAGATCCAAAGAATACTTTCTTACACAGTCCGTAGGGTACTTGAAATTGCTCATCAAGGTGCCCACATGGTTCAAATTGTGTGGGCCTCTAGTGTGCTAATTTTGCTCCAAATTTTTGAGTATTTGTGGACTAATGCTTCTCATACTGTGTCTTAACTTCTCTGACATGTTGTAAATTAGCTTCAAACTTGATTCTTGAATTTTCAATTAAACTCCTCTGCTATCGAAGCTTGTCAATTGGACCTTTTTCATGTCAAATTTGTACATAAATTTCCACTTTATATAAATATCATCAATTGGTGAGTGTTCACACAAAAATAAGTTTAATAAATTAATATTTGATTTAAATCAACTCAATTACTCAAATTCTCCTTAAATTATTGTTTAAAATAAATATTATGAAAATGACTTAACAATAGGTGATGATTATTCAAAAATTGACTCAGCATGAGAGAGTCACTCTCCATTGCTACGTTATAGATAGTCATTTGCACTAATAATCTCCTCCCAAAACTATAACCATTACTTCAATTCTTAACAATCAAGTATCCCATACTAAGTCTAACATCTAGTTGCTATGAACTTACCTTCCTAATCTCTAATAACCACTCCAAATCCCATTACACCATCAGTCATTCGTCTTCTTACATCCATATTATTTTCAAAGCATCCCTTCCTAGCCTCTCCCATTTAACATTATTATTCCTTGTCGCAAACTATGTTTTAGCATCAGGTTCAATGCTTTGTAATTGTCCTATTAATTTGTTATGATCCAACCCAAATTGGATCATCAAAATCAATGATATGCATTCTCATCATCCAAACACTGATCAATGAGGTCCCTCTTCATGGAAGAAGAACTCCAACTCCTTTTCTATTATAAGAAGGCAATACAAATTAGACAATTTCTTACCTTTCTCACTCTATTTATATCTATAAAGTTACCTCCCTAATTACTACTCCCACATAAGCTTGTTCCTATTTAACTAGACTAGCCTAGCAACTCATGTATGAAAGCATGTTACCAATAAGCATGTCTTTGCTTGGTAAAAAGTAAGATTCAAATTAAATAAATAGATTTTGAAATCACTTCCCAAACACTGGATGCCAAAAGTAACTACAATTGATGAAGCAAAGGATTTTGGATAAAATAAAGTTTGAACAACTCATTGGATCTTTGATGATGCACAAGATTTTGTTGGAACAGAATACTATAGAGGATCCAAAGGTAAAAGAGATATCACTTTGAGAACTAAAATAGATAAGAACTAAGCTTCAACAATAAATCATTAGATGACAGGGAAGATGCAAATGATTATATTTCCTTACTCATTGAAAAAATCAAGAAGTTCATGAGAAATAATAGATCTAAAAGCAGTTCACATTAGCATAGAAGCAAAGACTACAAAAGTCTATATTTTTGATAGATTAAAAAAATCCATATTAGTGTGTTGCAAATGCAAAAAAATGACACTCACATTATAATTACGCAAAAAAAATAGAGAAATCGAAGAATAACAAAAAAGTATCAAATATTCATTGATAAAAGGGTGGAAACTCCTTAAACAACAACAAGAATGGAAAGTATTGGAAGAAGAAAACAAGATTGTTGCTGGGATGCCATTAAAGAAGAATTGGTAGAAGATTCAGATTTTATAGAATCTGAAAACGATCATCAAGAACAGATTGGTATTCCTTGCAATCGTATATGCTTCATAGGAATTTATGGAGATGAGATAACAAATGACAAACCCTCTTTTTTTTGAATTAAATGAATTTTTTATTGAACTTTCTGCAAATTTCAAAGTTTTGAAAGAAATATATGTAGAACAACAACTAAAGCTTTTTTTTATCAAGAGAATTACTCAACCCCGACCCCCTCATCAGAAGACCAGGTTCGGGGTGGAGTAATCCGAGCAATTCATTGCCAAAAAATTGTCTGTACATATTTTCTCTTCAATACACTGTGGGGGATTTCCCCACCAAGAAACATTATCCAACCCAGACACAGCAACTAGATCAGCCAAAGCATGCGCAACCCTATTTCCCTGTCTTAGCACATGGCGGATGGATAGACTTGGATTAGCCTCAAAAGTTGTTCTGATCTCCGAAATAATGTGACCCACCGGGGAGGAAATAATACAATCATTTGATAGATAGGTGTAAAGAAGAAGGGAATCGGATTCGATCTACACCTGTCTAAGCTTGAGATGAATGGCCCACCTAGTAGCCAGGAGAACGTCATTTGCTTCCATGGTCAGTGGTTCCTCCACGCCCCTCCGGCTCCACCCTTTCGCCGCAATAAAATACCCTCGGGAGTCCCTAATAATCGCAGCGAACCTTGTGACCACCCTTTCTTGCAGGCATCGTGCGTCAACATTCATTTTGAAGACTCCATCAGGCGGTTTGATCCATCTTGGTACAAGAGGTGAATCCATCGCACCACTCAAGTCCAAGTCTTTAGCTCCTCACAGTTGCGTAATAAAATCCCGACACGTGGTTGGGCGCCTTCCATCTTGAGCTTGTTTCGCAAAAACCATATACGCCAACATAACAGAACAAAGAAGGCCAGATCGTCAATCCTGTTCCTGGAGGTCAGGATTGAGAAGATTTTCTTCACCGAAGCCTCCGGGGGACACGCCATCGTAGCAAACCTAACCACATTTGCCGTACGAACACATCTCAGAAAGAGGTGCTCCGCGTCTTCAACCTCTTTCATGCAGAAAGCACAATGAGAATCCTCGATAGGAATACCCCGGTGAGAGAGGTTTCGCAGTGTTGGGAGAGCATTCCTAAGAAGTCTCCACCCAAAAATTTGTACCTTAGTTGGGATTTTTGTCCTCCAAATAGCTTTGTAGGAACAGGAAAGTGTGAGATCATCATTATCCCGCAACAGCCATCTATGAGCTAACTTGACAGAAAAATTTCCATTCGGTTCATGCTTCTAGAAGAGACAATCCCTTCCTTCATTACAGAAAAGGGGAACTCTACAAACAGTCTCCCAGCCAACTTCGCCTACAGCAGCCACCACCCGATCCCTGTTCCATCCTCTAGTATTATCATCAATGAAATGGTGGACCCTCACCTCCTCTAGGATGGATAACGGGAGTGGTCCCGCCTTGCATATCTCACCATCCAGCCATACATCCTGAAAGAAACAAACACTTGCCCCATCACGAATCCTCCATTGACACCCTGGAAGAATCACATCATGCGCCTTAAGAATACTCCTCCACGTGTAAGAATCGGCCGCCTTAGGCTTACAGCTCCAAATGTCAGAATTGGGAAAATACTTGGCCTTTAACACCTTATAGCATAATGAAGAGGAGCCTGATGTTAGCCTCCATACCTGTTTTGCAAGAAGGGAGAAGTTGAATTTATGAAGATCCCTGAATCTCAGCCCTCCTGCCCTTTTGGTCTTACACATCTCTTTCCAAGCCACCCAACTCATCTTGCGCTTCTCCCCCTTCTCACCCCACTAAAACTTGCTTAACATGCCATTGAGGTCCTTACAGAATGACCGTGGTAGCAGAAATATACTCATAGTATAAAAGGGTCCCATGCGCGACCACGTTGCCTTCCGGGAAAATAGGGGAGGGACTTTAATTTTGTTGGGCTAACAACAACTAAAGCTTAATAGAACTAAGTCTTAAAGTTTTAGGCATACTGCTAAATTTGAGGTAAAACTCAGTTCATCAAACAATGAATTTATGACTATTAATGCTAAGAATACTGCATTTAGACAAACTTTAGCATCTTCCATATTAGCAAGGAAACGAGAGAAAAAATGTCAGCAGAAACAGGCCAATAAGATCCTATAAAAGTAATGTAGCTCTTGCTTTTGCAAAATCAAAAAAAAGAAACTAACCCCAAAGAAGTAATGATTTCGGTTCCCAATTGCTCTGATAATAAATGCAATAAAGCTTCATCCTCCAAGAATTACAGACATATTGAAAGAGATTGCCCAAAAGTTCAATGCAAGTAACCCTCTTAGACTTATTACAAGATAAGTGCCAAAACTTAAAAACTAAATTGTAATTGCAGAAGTGCTTGAATACTAATGAAGCATACATAGTATATCAATAGTGGCCATTAATAACTGTTTGATTAATAATATATTTTTTGAGGTAATTGTCTTAGTTTGATGTGAATTTTGCTTTAAAATGTGTATTTGAAACATTTAGGTATTAAATTTTAATTTCAAGATTATTAAAATAATTTTTGTGATCTTTTGACTTGAAATTATATTTTTATTTGGTGCCAGAAAATCAAATAGGTTTGCTATTAAAAATAATTTCTGCAATAATTGGGCTTCAAATAATTTTATTACACTGACGTCATGTTTGTTAATTTGATTTGAATATTCTTTATGCACGTTTGCAATCTCAGCCATCTAAGTGCTTAATTACAGGAGCAGTCCACCAGAAATCTACATCCAGAAAATCTAAACCGTCCAAGATTAAGTGCAACATGCATGAATCCAAACCATCGAGCAGCTAAATCACGTGACCAGCGTCTAAATCTCAGCCGTCCAAGCTGCATCCCACGAGTCCAAGCTTAAATCCAGGCCATCCATTCAAGAGGTAGAAAATGGTCCATTCAAAAATTTTCACCACTGAAGCTATCTATCATCCAAGCCGTCCAGATCATGCATTTATTTTAGCCGTGGCCCACCACCATCCCATGCTTCCACCATTGAATAATCCTAGCCGTCTAAATATTCTTGCCCAAGCCAGAAATTTTAGCACGAAAGCATCCTAGCCGTCTAATGCCATGAAATCACCGCCCAAATCCCCCGCCCTTAAAAGCGATCCCAGCCGTCCATTCTCAATCCATCTAAATTATCTAATCTGCATGCGTAGCAAATCCAGTACACCATCCACATTTTTTTCAAGCTACGCAATCCGCCCAATGTATTACATCACCTAGCCAAAACAAAATCAGCACCATCCAATCCAGCTGTGGGGTCCACCGTCCTCTACGTAGCAACCAAATCCTATGTAATTTCAAATAAAAGGAGGCAAGCACAAGAAAATTTGACACAGAAAATACAGCACAAAAATAGAGAGAGAGAGAAATTGAGAGGGAGAGGGAGAGCTTGGAGAGAAGGCAAAGAGCACAAAGCAAAAGTCAAGGGGGCGAATTAGATGGAGCGGTTAACACACCATCAGAGTTTCCAGCCAATGACCTTTTTTTTTCTTCTTTCAATGTTAATTGTCTTGCTTAAAATGGACTTTAATTTTATTTTAAACTTAAACATGTTCAACTAAGTCCTAAATTTAAGGTGTAGAATATAGCATGCGTACAATGTAGTGGAGTGTATGATTTTGATTTATTTATGATAGATATTATTGTTAATTTAATATCCTGTGCTTTTAATACTTGCTTTGTACATGGGCCTATACTATGGCCTAATTTTATATATTATGTGATGGAATAAAGAGGTGGAAATCTAACATATAATAATCAATGTATTAAACCTGAAAATCTAAAACTATAAGAATAGGCATAATGAGTTTTAAGAATCCCACGAACGACCACAGAACTTAATAGTTTCTAATTGATTTAATCTAATGAAAATAGGTAGTTAAGAAAACTAGGTATGCCTTGTAGGTTTCGAGAGAAGGTACAAGGATAAATTAGAATTTGTGCTCCTTTAACAAATAATATTCAGATTAAATAATCATTTCACATATCAGTTGCAAAACTCGTATTTGAAACACTAGGCCATCGGTACTCCGATCCCTACTTTCTAATATTTGTTTTACGTTCCAAATTCTATTTTCTCTTTCTACTTTTCAATTTTCTATTTCATGTTACTCACTTTATATTCAATACGAAATTATTTAAGACAAAGTCTATAGTCCCAATTCTTTATAGGAACAATATTTATATGCTATAATCTACAACTCATGCACTTGCAGTGAGATTAGTGAACAACTATTAAAGGCACAATTCAGGCGAAAGGGAATTGTTCATTGAACAAAAAGAAAAACATGATGGACTAATAACCTTTAACATCCTAGAATCGAATCTCACAACAAAAAGGGATGACCGTTCCTAAGAGTTTATAAATGGTTTTAAGATTAAACATGGTATCATGCGTTTTAAATTCATGCATCTAAGTTACCAAACTAGAGCAGATAATATCACATTGTAAGACTCATAGCTCATAGGCCTAGAAATTTCTAGATCTATGGATTACACGTGGTTTTGAGAGGGCCCCTTTACGTAAATGTAGTTCGAACAATTGGAGAGTTGATGTAGTCAAAGTAAAAGTTGTAAGCAAAAACTCAATGTTAAGTTGTGATTTAAAGAATGAACCAGGTGAAAGCTAATAGGTCTATAATAGCTTAGAATTGAATCCCATGTTGAAATTTTTTTTGACAATTTATAATTGAATCTCATATTAAATATGGTGTGATACATTTTAAAACTATACAGTTGAGTTGTTGGGCTAGAGTGAATGATATCACACCATGGAACTTACAACCCATGGGACCAAGATTATTTTATAGGTTTATGTGACATAGGTGTGTGTATAGTAATGTAAGTAGGAGTTTTGAATCAAGTTTTAAGGTTTCTATGCTTTTCTTTGTATGTGACTGGTTGTGCTGATATATTTTATTATGAATTTGATGGATTTTGGTTCCAGAAAATTTTATGTTGTTTATTTAGTATTTATCATGTTTAAATTATTTGCAAAGCAGTTTTAGTAATTTTTCTATGTATTGAGAAAACATGGTTTAGCTTGTTATAATGATAATGTTTGAATGTGTGAGTGTGACATGAGAAAGATGACTTAAAGCTAAGTTATCGTTAAGAGCTTACATGGATGTGATGAGAGTGGATCTAATTTGTGAGCCACTTAACTAAAGAGAAAGTAAAGTTCAATGGTTAACTGGATGAGTATGAGTAGTTGCATTGCTATATAATAATGAGCATTGGCTGGTTAAATATTTATGAAAGTTCCAGTATTTCAATTGGTTGTTTTTAAGTTGATTTTCCAATATTTAGTAGTTTTCATTCACATTACTACTTACCAAGTTTTCCCGAACTTATTCTTGTTTTTGATTCTTTAGTTAACGGAAAAGCAAAGAATGCAAGATACTATAAGTTTCAATGGGACATGAAAGTTAAGTTAAATATTTATTTAGATTTAATTGTTCATTTGTAGTTAAATATTTATATTTTGGTAGATTGACTTTATGATATCTATGTAGTGACATTACAAATTTTTTTTATGGATGTTAGACAAGCTCATGTAAATTTACGTAGTTAATGGAGACATGTAATTATTAATATAGTATTGCTTCCACTATAATTTAAATTAGTCACTACCACTAGTTATATTATGACAATAGCATTGTTATTGGTGAATAAGCTTAACACTCATAAGTTACTAACATAGGTGGTTTTGTGTTCTTTTCGCTTAACCTATCTTGATAAGCCTTATGTAGCAATTACTACTTGTAGGAGGTGTTAACCAACGGAGTGTTACATGAACTTTGGTGACAATGGTAGAGGCAAAGTGATTGGTACTACTAAGATCGGACAAGTATATTCTACCATAATCTCTAATGTTCTGTTATTAGATAACCTCAAACACAATTTGCTAAGCTAAGCCAATTTTGTAATAACCGTTATCAAGTTGTGTTTGAAACTTATTATTTTGCAGTTGTGGATTCTAAAGAAAATACAGTTGATTACAGCAAACAAGATGGGAATTATATTTGGTTGAGCTAGATGATATCAAAGTTAAATGTCATGTTATATTCAATAAAGAATCTTTGTTGTGGCAAAGATGATGGGGTCATAAAGTACAAATTACATTGAAAGAATATGTATAAAGAATCTGGTTATTGGATTACCTAAACTAAAATTTAGCAAAGATCATTTTTTTGATACTTGCTTTAAGATAAATATGTGACGGAAAGCTTTAAATTTCAAAAATATAGATACATCACTTGAATTACTCCGCATGGATCACGTTGGACCAACTATGACAAAAAGTTTTGTTTGAAAATATTACGCTATATTATTAGATGGTTACTTAAAGTTCACATGGATGACGTTTCTAGCATCTAAGGATGAATGTTTTTCATTCTTTGTAATATTATCCAAGCATGTTCAGAGTGAAGAAAATACTCACATTCTTGTTATAAGGGTTGACTATGGAAGAGAATTTACGAATCACAAGTTTTTTACATTCTATGAGGAAAATGGCAAACTAAACTCTCTCTTCTCCAAGAACAACATACCAAAATGGAGGAGCAAAAAAGAAAATTAAAACTTTGTAAGACATGACAAGAACTATGCTAAGTAGTTTTGAACTTTCTCATTAGATTTAGGCAGAGGCTATGAACATAGCTTGTTATATAACTAATCGTATTTATATTCTAGCCAAGTTCAATAAGACTTACTTTTAAATTATACTATAGTAAGAAGCTAAATATATCTTTTTTTGTACCTTTAGATGTAGATGCTTTGTGCATAATAAAGAAAAAGATCAACTGGTGTAATAATTGGACATATAGTAGTAGAAAAATCTAGAACACATTATTTCTATCATTCATATTTCAATTATCATGAACATCCCTACATGAAAGCAACACTACAAATCATGCCAAAAGTAAATTATACATTTATAAATCACTATAACATCAATTATAATAGAGCCTTACTGGGCTGTACATTAATAAACGATACCCCAATGTCTTATATATATCCTACAACTCAAATACAATACGTACATACATATTATTTTTTCAGTGTGTCAATTTCCAAATAACCATGATGAAAATTAACACATGTCATAATGCAGCTTAATTTCAGATCAACATGACCTAGCTCATAGCTAGGTATCTAGAATATTGAATCTACTGAAAAATATCGATAATAGAGACACATGGGACTGTGCAAATTTGTAAGTAGATGTGATCGGGGAAAATAATGAGAAACTATTTTAAAACATCATGTATGCTATGTCATCACATTCAATGGGAACTCAAGTATTCATGAACCCCACACAGTCATGTCATGCCACACCATAAACACAGATGCAACTACAATTAATATGCATTACTGTATCTCAAACTGAATTCCACATTAGAGTCATGCATATAACACCAATCATACATAAGGGTCATGCTTATTTAGCTATGTGTCATGCAATGCTCGTGCTTGTCTAGCAGCATACCACCTATGGGCTATTCTTGACCAGCTAAATATCATGTCATGCCCATGCTTTTATAGTCATATCCATCATCATACAAGCAAGCAATGCATACATGTCATGCTCATGTCATGCTATAATCATACCCACATAGCCTAACTATCCTCATGTTAATAACAAGTCATGAAGAATCCTAAACAGACCATGCATATGCATCAATGATGTCATATGCTATTCTCAAACTAAAAACTATAAATGATTAGTTTCATGAAATCATACTCAAGGTCAAGTCCAAATTCATAAAAATCAATAAGTGGCATGAAAAATTCAAAATCTAAATCAACCTGGAATAAATCTAAATAACATAAACTCAATCTATCATTTAAATTATATCAATATATAATTTCACCCAAAGAAATCACATCATCCATGAAAGCTAAAACTTTAACATAAGGTTTATATAATCTAATCTTCTGTCTTACAAAACTCAAAAAATGAATTTAAACTCATTATATTAAACCATATATTGCATATAACCAATTTCAACATCTCATCATGAGTCCCACACCCACATAATTTACAACCCACTTAAATTATTTCAATGCTTTAAGCCTTACTTATACATTTTATCAAATACATCATAAGAAATATTTAAAAACCTCATAATTCTAAGTCACACCATCCAAATTCAACGCAACACATTCCATAAACATAAGCAATCACTCTCAAGACACAAATTTCATGGGTTTTTACAAAAAAACTCTCAAACAATTAACATTTTCAACTTCTCCTCTAACCTTGATCCGCATAAAACAAGCCAAACCAAGCAATATAATCACAATGCTCATAATGACCATTAAAACAGTGTGCTTTCAACTCAAACCCATAGTTTATTTTAAAAGATAATAATATGCTCACATCAATTGAGACTATGTAAAAAATCCTAAATTCTCCGAGCTAGCTTTCGTTGAATACAAGCTGCTCATAGTATATGGTGCAAATTAATGACTCGCAAGTGTTTTTAAAGGGTTGTTGAGGGAAAAATGCAAGAGAGCTAATATGAAAGATGGAAAAAGGAAAATGAAATGAAATGGGTGGGTCCAAACCTTTTTTGTAATCATTCTCTTGAGTTTCAAGTTTGTCAAAATTTGAGATTGATCATTAATATTGAGATCAATCTCATCTTAGATCTTAGTTTTTTGTTAGAACTAAAGATCAAAGTTGAGATTGATTCCAGTTTTAGATCATACTGAAATCAAAGTTCTAATTGATTTTAATTATATTTCACTGTCTGAAACTTAATTTGATTATTTGTTGAAACATATAACATACAAAAATCAAATCTACACCATTCAAATCATTCTCAAACCTCCATTGACCTTTTTACATCATATTTAAGAAATTCATATAATCAAAGCCTAATTCAAATGAGATTTAGTCTTTAAACTCGACTCTACACATATAAAGAAGCTCACAGCTAAATTCATATTCATCAATTCAAGTGCTTCTCAAATCATCTGTCATACATCACACATGTATCAAGCATCTCATCCTTGCTGCAAGTTATCAAATTTCATGTTATTTTTAAAATTTCACCCGTTTAGTCTATATCTCGCCAAATTTCCATAATTAACCTCAAATGGCTCAATTCTTTAAATCATTATATTTGATCCATTTCAAAGATTCATGAGCATGTTTCAATCATGATGGGAGTCAATCTCACTCAAATCATTACTTTCATCCATGCTCTTTGATCAATTTTTATTATCTCAATTCTTTGGGACCAAATTTCATGACTAAGCCGGCTTCCATCAATCCATTAAATCTATCATTTAAATCCCCTTCATTAAATTTTGAACTCACTTCAAATATACACATCTCAAATCAAGTTACCTCCAAATCTACTGATAATTCTAAAAAATTTTATATAATTTCTTATTAAATTCACATAGTTTAGTATAAAAATGTTAATTAAAGATGGGTTTAAGTAAAATTTCATGAAAATTATATTTTTCATAAAATCAAAATTTTTCCATGAAATGGGTGATGTTGCATGAATTTTGGAAAATACAAAATATGATAAAAAAAATATTTTGCTATTAAAAGAACTTGCACATGCTAAGAAGAGTTAAATAGGTTTATAAAAAAATTAAAATGTTCTTCGACTATTCAATTAATTTGGGCATATTTATGCTTTAATGGAGAAAATTATATAATATAATTAGAAAAATAATTTAAAATATAGGTACAAGGTGGACCATTATATATTTTTGGAAATAAAACAAATTAATAGGTTTCAAGTTAATCTTATAATACTTTGAAGTTTATGATCAGATC
>JAXCLR010000073.1:46185407-46198813 GCA_035584095.1 Annona squamosa
ATACATAGTGGAACCCAAGTCACAACGGAGTGTGAGCTTGGAAGAGTGGAGTAGGGAAAGTTTGCCCGAACCACTATAAATCTTGTGTTCTGTTTCCTTTTACTGCTTCATTTAATTGCTCTCCATTTGCTTTCAAAAGGGGATTAATTTTGCAAGAGGTTAAGATTTTTTATTTCTCTAAAAATTTTTAAAGAACCCAATTCACCCCTCCCCTCTTGGGTTTAGCCATCAACTCGGGACCAACACGAACATATTTGAAGATGAAGAAACTCAAGTCATGAAGACTAGCATCGAAAGCAAGAAGGATGAATCAAAGACAAGTTCTTCAAGAATCACAAGGACTACAAATATGTGAAGTCATTCCAGAATGAAAATAATTAAAGAAAAGAAGCTAAGTAAGCTAGAGGAAATCAAACAAAGACCAAACAGTTTTCAGCAAAAGAACTGGTCAAGTCGCAACCCAAGTCGACTCTAAGATCGACTTGAGTTCAAGTCTGAAACCAAGTTGACCCAGACTAAGAGTTGAAAAATGCGGAACTGAAGTCGCACACGAAGTCGACTCCAGTTGTGACTTGGGAAGCCAAGTCGCAGACGAAGTTGACTCCATCTGCGACTTGAGGAAGCAACGTTGGAATTTTTGAACGTTGGAACATTTATTGCGCGCCAACCACTTCTATAACGTTCAAATCTTCCCCATTCTATAAATAGACACTCAAGCAAACGAGAATATATACACTACATAGCATAAAGAGAGAAAAGAAGTGCAAACAAGAGTTCCCATTTGCTTTTCTCTAAATTTGAGTGATCTATATACTTTCAAAGGAAGAACGAGCTTCAAGTTGCAAGTAGCTTCAACGATATTCAACAGGTTGCTTCTACAAATTCTTCCTCAAGCTGAATCTTGCCTACACAACTCAGTAAAGTGTAGATCTTCCTTATTTTCATTATTCTTTGTTATTGGTCTTGGTTTGAGTTTGTTGTAACAAACCAAGACGTTGCAAGTAGAGTTGTGATTGGAGTAGAACTCATCATCTACTTATATCAAGTGTAAAAGCCCCCTAGAGCTAGAATTTAGAAGAGAGCGGAGACTCTAAGTATATTCGCGGAATACATAGTGGAACCCAAGTCACAACGGTGTGTGAGCATGGAAGAGTGGAGTAGGGAGAGGTTGCCTGAACCACTATAAATCTTGCCTACTGTCTACTTCATTGATTTCATTACTTCGTTGCTCTCTATTTGTTTAAATTAAGGGGATTAAGCTTTCAAGGGGATAAGTTTTAACTTACCGAAGAATTTTTTAAGAACCCAATTCACCCCTCCCCTCTTGGGTTTTGCCATTAACTCGGGACCAACATGTCCTACATTTATTTTCTTGCCCTTGACAAATGTGTTTAAATATAGAATCACTTAGTTAAATCATGGTAAATCCGACCCTCCTCTTTCAATAGATTGGTCCAACTTTGATAATCTAACAATTCCTTAATGCTAAGCTCATACGCTTTTAGAAACTCAATGTCTATAATCTTTGGTTGAAATACTTTTTTCTCGTAAAAATATTTATAGAACTTCCTATGTTGTGTGAGCTCCTAAGATAATCTATGAGCATTTCTATGACCTTGGCCCTTTGCGTTTGGGCTCCTCTCTTTCTACTATTTTAACTTCTTCTTCCTCACCACTAGAGATGTTTTCCTCTTCCTTATGAGGTTGAATAGACATTTTGGAACCATACTTTACACCCATAAGACAGTTGAGAGGAGGTGGCTCCATCCTGCAGCCTCTGAGCAGGTGTTCTTTGCCTCCTAGGCCTGTTTCCTTCAGAGCTCATAGCCAATGGATGTGAAATGGGAAGTTTAGTGGGTCGAGCAAGAGAAGATGAAAATAATAATAATAATGAAAAAGTTAATTTTAAAAATTGCCAATAGAACCATTACACTTGCTTGCCAAGCCAAGTCAATATTAGTGAAGTCAACTTAGGTTGTGCAAGGTCGACTTGACCTATCAACCCAGACTTAGTTTTTAAATCTTATTTTGGTACAATTCCCTTTCACAATTTGTACATCAAGCATGTTAATTATTTAATTCCAATACATCAAACATATTTGAACTTATTAAAGTCTATCATCAATCATATTCCACATATTCAAACAATTTATGCACTTGCTTTTCATCATCGAAGTCCATTATGTCCATTTCTTTTTTAATTTTATAAAATAATTTAATTTGTAATGATTTGGTAAAAATATATTAGTGATTTGATTTTTTGTTTTAACATATTCTAAGGGTGTGTTTAGCAATAAGTGAAAGTTGTCAAGTTAAAACTTTTCAATCTAAAACTTTTCACTCTCCACAACTACCCTATTTTTTAATAATTTTTTCACATTTTTCTATACAACTACTCTACTTTTCAATCATTTCTACACAACTACCAACACAACTAACTTATCTATTTCAACTTTGTCTTATTTATTCCTCATCATTACCTCTATCATATCACGTCATTTGACAACTTCTACTCTCTATAACTTTTCATTAAAAGTTTTAACTATTCCTAAACACACCCTAAGTATATATCTTCAACGTGTTCTCTTAGGAAAAGATATCTAGCATCAATGTGTTTAGTTTTAGAGTATAAAACTGAATTTTTGGTTAGACAAGTTGCATTTGTATTATCTATAAGCACAATAACTTTCAACAGCTAGATACTTAGTTTCTGTAGTAGATAGTGCAATACTAGTTTATTTTCTTGAAAACTAAGATATTAACATGTTGTAAAAAATTTAGCATGTGACACTGGTACTTTTCCTATCCATTTTATATCTAGTAAAATTTGTATTTTTGTATCCTATTAAATCAAAAGGAGAATATTTAGGGTACCATAAACCTAAGTTTGTTGTGTTAACAAAATATTTGAAAATTCTTTTAACTTCTAACATGTGAGATTATTTAGGATTTGATTGAAACCTATAATACGTGCATACACTCAATAAAATATTATGTCTAGAATCAGCCAAATATAACAATGAACTAATCACGCTTCCATAAAGATATTGATCTATAAGTTTACCTTTTGCATCCTTATCTATTTTGATTAAAGAACTCATTAGTGTAGTAACTCCTTTACAACATTGTATTCCAAACTTCTTGAGAATTTTCTTGATATGTTTGGATTGAAAAATGAATATGCCTTCTTTGTGTTGCTTGATTTGAAATTTGGAAAAAAAATTGAGTTCACCCATCATGCTCATTCAAATTTATTCAGCATCAACTTTGAGAATTCTTTGCACAATGATTCATTATTGGCACCAAATACGATTTCATCAACATATATTTGAATTATTAAGATGTCTTAATTTTTACTTTAATGAACAAAGTGATGTCTAACCCTTTTTTTTTTAACAATGATCAATCCAAATTTGCTAAGTCTCTCATACCAAGCTCTAGGAGCTTGTTTTAGTTCATACAATGCCTTAGTTTGTATACATAATTAGATTGATCATCTTCTTCAAAGCTAAAAGGTTGTTTAACATACACTCCTTCATTAAGATAACCATTCAAAAATGTATTCTTAATATCTATTTTAAAAAGTTTAAAACTCATACTAGTTGCAAAAGCAACTCATATACGTATAACTTCTAATCTAGCTACAGGGGCATATGATTTTTTAAAATCTAATCCTTCTTCTGTGAGTACTCCTTAGCCACTAATCTTGTTTAATTTCTCACAACCCATCCACTTTCCTCTAAGTTATTTTTACATAATCATTTTACTCTAATTACCGAATAGTTCTTTGGTTTAGGAATACATTCTCATACTTTGTTTCTTTTAAATTGATTTAGCTCTTTTTACACTATTATTATCTAATTTTAATCATCAATTGTGTTAGGCTCAATCTTTTATACAAATAAAAAGTATCCAAATATATTTTGTTTTAAGCCTCTCATTTTTTATGCCATCATATATGTTTTTAAAACTTTTTCAAACGAATGGTCATGTCTAAATTTAAGATCGGTGGGAGGTTTATAGTATGTTCATTCTTATCTTTCTTGAGCTCTTCTCTCCCTTTCTTTTTCACTTGTAGTTTTTCAAATTTATTTGAAGAATTCTCTACATCAATAAGTTCATTCTCTTTTTGGGAGCTACGTTAAATTCATTGAAAGTAGCATGTATTGATTCTTCTACCACTTGTGTTCTTTTATTAAATATTTTATATGCTTTGTAGTTACATGAGAAACCAAGGAAAATAGCTTCATCATTTTTTGCATCAAATTTTCAAGGTTATCATTTCCATTATTCAATACGTAATATGTGCATCCAAAGACATAAAAGTATACCATGTTCAGTTTTTTACCTTTTCAAAGCTCATAAGTGGTTTTCTTCAATATTGCTCTGATTATAACTCAATTAAGCACATGGTAAGCTATTTTAACTACTTCACCCCAATTGATAATTTACTTTCATTTAGTATGGTTTTAACCATCTCTTGCAATATTTTATTCTTTTTTCAAATATTCTATTTTATTGTGGAGTTCTTTGTGCAAAAAATATGTGATTAATGACTCTATCATTGCAAAGCTTCATAAATTTTTTTTATTCTCAAATCACTACCATGGTCACTTTTAATTAAATAATTAAACATTATTTCATTTTGCACCAATGTAGAGAAGCTAGAAAATATAAAAAAGGCTTCATCTTTATTAGCTAAAAGTATTATTCAAGTGAACCTTGAATAGTTATCAACAATCACAAGCACAACTTTTTTCTCCAAGACTTAGAATGTTAGGTGACCTCATAAAGATCCATGTATAATAATTCAAGTAGTCTTGAAGTTGAAACTTCATTCTTGGGTAAAAAAGCAATATTTGATTGTTTGGACATTTAGCATGATTTGTATATCTTATCTTTGTAATATTTGAGTCTTACTAATCCCTCAACCAAGCTTTTTTCTGCAAAATTTTTATATTGACATGTTTATGTGTCTAAGGTTTTTGTGTCACACCTATGGATCATTATCAGCTGCTAATAGAGATTTTCCATTAAAGTCATTGAGGCCAACCCTATATATATATATATATACATGTCTTTTGCCACTAAACAACACATGCTCTCTATCTAATACATTGACCATTGAATATCTAAATACAATTTTGTATCCTTTATCACTAAACAACTCATCAAATTGTGTTTGAGTCCTTCAACAAACAAGACTTCTTTAATTTATGCATTTGCAACACCATAAATATTTCCCTTACCACATATCTTATCCTTCTCATTATTGCTAAATGCAACTGTTCCTCATTTGTATGGCCTTAGTTCATTGGGGAGAGATTTGTCACTTGTCATGTTTCTTGGGCAACCACTATCCATAAATCGCGTATTGCTTATTTTAGCTTTAAGATATACTAGCAAAATAAATTATAGTATGCTTATCATTTTGGTACCCATCTCTTAGGTCAAAGAGAGTTAATATAAGATCTTCATGCTATTTCATCTTGTTTAGGAGGCGCATATCCTAGACTCTTTGGCATTCATATCAATTTAGCTCTTTTTTATGTAATTTGTTGATTCTATACTAGTAGATTTTATGACTAAATTTGTTACAAAAATTATATGCGTTTTTAAGCACTCCACATGTTCAGGGATTGCCAAGTGGGTCTTTTCAATCATATAGTCTTTGTTGATCTTGTTTGGCCATTGAGTGTAAATATTTTGATTTGAGATTTAGCCAATTTTGGTGTTTTGGTGTTGCTACACTCACTATGTTCAAATGTTGAGTATCAAAGTCCCTTCTTTCTCTTTTGTGTTGTCATCTTAAGAAATATTTTAATACTTTTTCCTAAATTAGAGAACCTGGCTAACGATTCATTATTATTTGGTTCTCCTTCTTTGATTTTTCTAGTTCATTAATTAAATCCTTCACTTCCTCAACTAGATATTTAACTCTTTTAGCTAATTTTTCATTCACAATAATACTAGCATCACGTTACTTCTTCTTTTCTGCATATTTAAGTCAAGTTCTTTTGTTTTATCATATAATTCACCATATGCATGTTGTAACTCTTCTAGCATTGCATACTTGATGCATTCATTTAAGGATGAGCAAATTGATTGAGAAATTGAGTAGTAAGGTATAGAAGATACCTCTTCATTGCTCGTATAGCTCGTTTCTTCCAATCATTTTGGTGTTGTGAGGAAGTTGTGTGAATTATTTTCTTCGATTTGAGCTATAAAGTATATTCTTATGCAATTTGCTACATCTTGATCCTCGCTTGATGAACCATTTAAGGAAGATAGTTCTTCATTCATGTACATTCCTCTTACTCTTTACTTAAAGAATCTTCTAAGTTGTGCCTTTCATTTTTCTCATGCTTGTTCTTTGACTTATGCTCATCTAGAGTGGGATATTGAGTTTGCATGTATCCTACTTCTCCCCACAAGAAACACTTAGGTATTTTCCTTCTTCTCTCCTTTTTGCTCTTATCATTTTAAGCCTTTGAGGAGCCTATATTCTTCCTTTTTTCTTGTAAATTTTTTTAATTTTCTTGTAAGGAAGACTATTTCCTTGTCTTATTTTGTGATGTTGAAAATGACTCATCTGAACTTTGTTAGCTTTAATTTGTTGAGATCCTTAGCCTCTTTTATATCATTGTAGTGCTCATAGCATCTTCATAACCTATTCAGATTTAAACACAATCTTTCCTAGGCCCTTGAGAGTGTTAACAAGTTTAGAAAATTAGCAAATATTTCAAAAATATTTTCATTTTTAAATATTTTGAAACTATCCAGCTCTCCAATGATAATGTTTCTTCTAGTCTCTTGGACCCGAGAAGTGCCCACGTGAATTCATGTAAGAATATCTCAAATCTCTTAAGCAATTTAGCATGAAGACACACTACAACACTCAACTGCTATGAGTGCACATCCTTGGCTTTACTTTTATAATTTTTATTTTCTCTTCAATCCATTCAAAGGCTTTATCACTTTTGGAAAAAAGTAACATTATTTTGTATAGCAATTCAAGAGTCTATGTCTGTGGTCACTATTAATTATTTCATGCTCGACTTTTAATAAGCGAAGTTTTTCTGCCGGACAAAGGTGGTCTAGTGAAGGATTAACCTTCAACAAATGTAGGAATGAAAGTTGATTGGGAAGTCATTTACTTTGAGATCTTTTTAGAAATTGTTCCTGAATAGTTGACTTAACCCAAGAGAGGAGGATGAATTGGGTTAATTGAACTTTCTTTGCTATTTTAACGTAACCCGTTTCAGATTAAGTCCCTTTGAATGAAACTTATAGAGCTGATGCAAGAGAGGAAGAAAGTAAATTTAAGTACACCAGAGCATATAAAAAATTATATTTGTTTGAGCAGCACTGCTAATTTACTCTTCCAACATACGTTTCTCGTGTCTTGGGTTTTATTATCACTTTAAAAGTATATCTTAGAGTCTTAGTTTTCTTCTAGATTATAGCTCTAGACAACCTTTATAATAGAACATGAATAATTGATAAGCACCACTTCAAGCAACCCTACTTGTTTTCACACATTGGCCTTAGTCTTCGATATCAACTTAATTGTCAAATTACAACAAAGAATTTGAAATAAGAATAAATTACATGCTGTAAATTTGTGTAGAACTTTGAAGCATAGAAGCATGCTCTTAAGGATGTGAAGAATGTGAGAACTTGAAGCTTCTTACAAAGGTTTTAAGAGAAATTTCTTAAATGGATCTTTGAATGCTTCTAACTTGGTAAGAGCCTATTGAATGCCTTACTTAACCTCCTTAACTCCACTTAACATCTCTTTTATAGCTTGGAAGAAAATTTTTATGTTTAGTGGTAAGTGACATGCATTTGCAATTAATGAGCCAAAGTTCAAAATTTTTCTAACAGTTATAATAGAAGTTGCAGCTAGAGTTGACTTCGCTTACAATTTCACTTAAGTCGTAAGTGAAGTTGATGTGGGTATCAATTTAGTGCTACATTTGTTTGCAAAGAATATTTCTTCAAGCTTTAGGCTCTAAGTTGCATGTAGTGTGGTCTTAGGGATGGAACTTCACCTAAATCGTGATTAGAGTCAACTTCACCTCCAACTTTCCAATGTCCTGGGCTTCTGGCACCTTAATTTTATCTTCCTTATTCTTGTCTCTTTCCAAGTCTCATCCGTAATCAACTTCAGGTTGAACTTCACCTGAGTCGCATGTAAAGTTGACTTGAAAATGCAATTTTATTCTTCATTCTTAATATAGATAATATTTGTTTTATTTTGTTCTTCTAAGTCATAAGCTCAAGATCACTTCAACTTTGACTTTACCCAAGTCCAAGCGGAAATCGACTTAGGGTGCAATTTCGAATGAAACTATACTTCGTAATTTTCTACCTTCAAAAATGCACTTAAGGTAACTCAATTCTATAGTCGATTTTTAAAATTCAGCTTACACCACCTACCGAAAAATCTCATGAGTAGTCTTTGACTTCTTAAGTTGAGTTTACACTTCCTACTTGATATTAAGTTTAGTTATCATCAAGTCAAAGTTAGTGACCGCTTCTATTTGTGGGTATCCACCAATTTGGACACCTTCCTATTTGTGGTGCGCGTATTCGATGCCCTAATTCAAATTTGGGATCAGCATCACCATGGATAAGGATTCAACATGTTCAAAATTACCCATGCTACAATCTCCCTTCCCGTAGTCTAGATACTTCATTCAGGCTTAACTGCTATTGAAATACTCACAACTGTGTTAGAGAGAGGATTCTTACTTCTCCTGCTTATGCACTACACAAACTAGAGAAAGTTTCACAAATGTTCGTCAGGTTAGCAGCATCTACAACTTTGCTTTGCACCAACTAGTTGTTTTTTCCTATCATATTGGATCTCATTCTTCTACCACAACAAGCTTAGGTTGATGTTGTCAACATTGTGGTTATTTCTATAATAACAATTTGGCAATAAAGATCAAATCAATTACACTTATAACTTTTCTTAGCACCTTAACCTCTCTTGATTAATGTCATACAGAACTGCACTAGAATGCCCTCCTGGGGTAGGAAATCTACCATCCAAGCCACTACCATGCTCATCACACTTGGTTGTGCTACCATTTTGATCTATAGTTCCACCACCATTTATATTTTCACTCAATAAATTGTATGATTGCTTATTGTTGGTAACAACCAACAAATTTTCTAAGGTTTCAGTTTCTCATGTTGTCTTCTTCTTCTTCTTCACATTATATGCTATGCTCATGACAAATTTTTGTGGACCAATCATATTTTCAATAATTATCTATCATATATTTTAATTTTGGTCCTTAAATTAGATTTCATGGTTAAAGTCACCTAATATTTTTATTTATTTTTCTATTTCATTTCACTAGAGTAAATAGACTCGCAAGCAATTTTTATCATTCTTTCCTATTGATTACAAAAATGTTTTGTGATTCTTGATTAGTATCATAATTCCATTTAAATTATTTTTTTTGGAGTGGTTAGGAGTCTAGTTAAATTAGGATCAAATTGGAGGAAATGCCTGAGTCTATTTTGTGATTTCTAATTATGCAAGAAACATAAGGTGAGAAATATTATTATTGATTTTTATTTAATCTATCATCATGTATTAATTGAAGTTATTGATTCAACCATGTGTTTATGTTGATTACACTTTGATTTTGGGATGTGTAAAAATAAAAATAGGAAAATAGGAAAGCAAAAATTTTGAAAAAACAAAACAATGATGTGATGTGCAAGGAAATGACTAGGAGTAAATGTAACAAAGTTAAAATAGATAATGTAATTGAACAAAAAATGTAAAAATGATTGGAATATAAAGGCTAATTTACAAATATATTGACATATTTTGACCATAATTGCAAATATACATATATAGTTTTAAAAATTATAAATAACCCCACCTATTTTGACCATAATTATAAATATACCCAAGCTAATATAACATTATTATTGTACGTCATAACATGGGCATATTTGTAACTTACAAATATACAAATTATGTCGGTATATTTGTAAAAAATAAATATGCCAGTTTAATTTCTGAAATTGTAAATATGCCCACAAAATTTGCAAATATACTCACAAAAATTACAAATATTCTCTCGTCGTGATGCTACAGTAACAATGCCATAACAGTGTTGTTATATTTACAATTATGACCAAATTATATAAGATTATTTGTAATTTTTGAAATTATATGGATATATTTATAATTATAGTCAAACTGTATGGGTATATTTGTAACTTACACAACTATAAATAATAGTAATAAAGTAATTAGTGTGCAAAGGCTAAGCTATATAGGGTTGCCTTAAAATTTTGAAAATTTAAATGTTCCATTTGCCAAAGGTTATATAGGCTGAGTAACTAGGGGAGTATATTTATAGCTATAGTCAAATTTATAAGGTTATTTGCAATTTGTGAAACTAAGTATATTTCTAATTATGATCAAACCAAGGGGTATATTTGTAAATTAAAAGAATATAATTAATTAATTAATAATAATAATAAGTAAGAAGTGTGCAAAGGTTGAGTAACATGGAACAGCCCTAAATTTTTGAAAATTTAAATGCCCCTTTGCCAAAAGTTGTATCTAAATAGTATAAAAATGTGTAGAATGTGTGAATTTTTTTTTACTGTTTCTTTATGCCAAACGACCTGTATTATAGAAGCTCTAGTTTTGCAAATCATGCTCTTTTTCATGAATTCAACAATCTAATGCTTATCTAGCTAAGATGCAAAAATACCTTATTTGGATATTATTGTGCGCCCTAATGAAATGTATCTTCATTTTGAATCATAAATATATCTTCATTCTTTATGTCATCAATATATCATATTAGTTATTGATTATTATATATTGGCATTTAAATTGTTGTTCTTGTTCAAACTATGCATTTATGTTGAGCATACAACATACTGCTATTTTTGAAAGATCATTAAAAAATTTTAATTTTAAAATTCTGCAAATTTTAACAACTTAATACCTCAAAATTAGCAACATTTTCTTTCCCCAAAGAAAGCTGAAATTACCCACCACGAAAGGCATGGAGATTATAATAGAATCATGGCATGCCCATTACCCAACAATAAATCCAACTGCTAAATTTCATCAGAACAGAATCAAGAAAAGATAGCTTTATATAAGTGCACCACCAAAAATCACATATATTGAAAACTTCTATGTATCATACATTTTTAATAATTCTAATAATTATAATTAAATGTTAAAAAGACGATATATTTTTGATAAAAAATAATTTTTTAATTATTTTTTTGTAGCATGTGCTAAACAAAATAAATGGTTTAGATTTGAAAAAAATTCTTAAAAATAAACAAAGGGGCTATATGAAGGTTTTATGCAGCTTGGTTGTATTTAATCATTACCCCTCAATTTTCATCAAGATATGCCTATCTACAAATCCACCTCAATTTCAACACAATAAGAGAGAGCTTTAAACAGGCTATCAAAAACATTACTTGATAAAGTAATCATCGCACAATGCATAAAGCCCATCCAATTTCAAACACAATTTTAGATGGAAGCATTTGGTCTCCCTTAAATGAGGTGAAAGTAGTGGGTCTCCCTTAGTAAATGGATAGGAGTGCATTGTCTCTCTTTTGATAGGTGGAGCTTGTAGTCTCTAGGGTGAATGGGTTCGATACGTAATATCAAATCTCGCGATATATAATACTAATCAGAAAAAATAATAAACTTTTATGTAGGCCAAATGGAGAATAAGATGGTAGAATGAATAATCAAAGTAGGCATCATATCATATTATTACTTTATTAGATTGTCAGCACATATTCTTAGAGTGAAACCCAACTTTAAATGTGAAAAAAGAAAGAAAGAAAGCTAATTGATGTACACATACTTCTCTAACATTGACATAGACTATCTAGCAAGTATCATTATAATCATTTCTTCCTGAATAGAACATGGGAAACCATCCATTCTTCTTCGTTGTGGTATCCAAAAAGCTCATATGCAGTTATGCAGAAGACTCGCCAGTAATTAATCAGCTTTTCAGCATTCTCCTTCTTCTCAGCAATCGACTCCATTATCTCCCTTACCTTATCTTTGTTAGCATCCAACTTCTTCAACCACTCTTTCCTGTAACAAAAACATATAATAGAAGTTCCCTTACCCTTCTTATCCAACAAGGAATTAAACCATAAGAACAAATGAAATCAAGAAATGATCCTTCTCCTACCATGATTGCATAAAATGCTTTCCATTAAGAATCCAATGATCAACCACAGAAACATCATCCTACAAAAATGTTAGTACAGTTGCAGAGTCTAATGTTGTCAAGTACTTAGAGAAATGAAGAATTCTAGTTAGTTTTGCATATTTTTTGGTCATTTCTTTGTTAGATTAGAACTATAAGCTAAAATATAGAAGATGAGAAAAAATTATATACATAAGCTACTGATAGTAGACACTCTTCTCACATTCCATTTCACCTGAAAATAGAGAAGAAACGAGGCTGATGGCATCATAAATGTCCCTAAAGGGAAAGCATATTCTGTGTACCAGTCCTCTTCGTCGATAGGCTACAAGACAATTGCCGCATGCATGAATTGACAAAGCATGATTTATGTAATTCCAACAGAACTTTCATGCATAAACACTGAAACACAAGAAGATATGCTAGGAACATACCTCATATTCATAAGCAAGTGTCCTATGACATGCATGGTCAATGAAAAGAAGGCCATCAACTTCCATCCATTTGGATATCTTCCTCAACAACAATTCAAAGTTCTTCATATGCTATTGAAAGTTGAATGAAATCAAGAATCAAATGTTGTGAAGCCATATGCTAAATAGCAAATTCTATTTAGGATATGATAATAGATTTCTTACCTCAAATAATCCAACGACAATTATTCTATCAAAAGTAGCTTCCATTTCATGTTCTACTATGTCTGCAAGCACTAATTCAACATTTGAAAGTTGAAGTTCCCTAAAAGCAAGGCAACAAATTGTATGATCAAAAAAGCTATCCAACATGACTAATAGAAAAAAATCACATAGGTTCATAGAAAAAAATTCTGATAGCAATTACGTTAATATATGTTCACAAATCTTATAATTTTTGAAGACTTGAAATTCATATGCATTGTGTCTCAAAGAAGATTTCTTGAATTAACTAATCATTTTGAGGTAGAATAGTTGGCAAAGTCAGGCCCAAATCCATTCAATTTGAGATAGAGTTGATAATTTTCATGCCATGTGTATCACGTTTCTTTCTTTAAGTCTTCATCCAACCAAGAAATGCCTACTTTTTACATTTCGAAAGCATTGGATATATATATATATATATATATATATATATATATATATATATTTGATAAAGAAAGCATTGGATATATAGGCACCACAAGTCCAC
>JAXCLR010000073.1:46198913-46219068 GCA_035584095.1 Annona squamosa
TTGAGCAACATGTAGAGTAACTGCTCCTTGTCCGCATCCAAGATCAAGCAATCTCTGACCATCTCTTATCTGTGCCCTTCCGCAGTACAAATCAAGCATTGCCTTTTCAGCCTCATCCAAGCTCGTTGTCTCGTCTTTAAAATAACAACAACTGCCAACAAATTGCTTAATATGGTTGACTTTCCTTTTTAAATAGCATAACCCACTATGTTATTATCTTTCTAATTTGTAACTTAACTCTATAAATGATTCTCAAAATGTCTCTACGTATTATTTCAATTGGTTTGATTCTAGCATAAACATCTGCATCGATGTTAAAAAATCCAAGCGATTTGTGAGAATTATCCCAATGTAGATCAAAATTTTCAACAATTAATTTAGGATTAGGATGATCAAGCTTTATTACTTTCATCACACTCATTAATGAGTTTCAAAACAAAGTAGGGTATCAATGACCAAATGTGGTAATTATTTATTCATGAATCATGATGCTGAAAATCATGATTGAAAGCTCATATACGGGTCTTCAATTGACAATGAAATAATGATGGGAACCCTACTATTTTGGTTGACTTTGATGATGTTGGCGAAGTTTACTCCACCACTTATATTTAGAATTACAGGAAAATTAAATTTGATACAAATGAATGATGTGCACAACCCCACCCAAGATATGTGTACAATCAATGAAATAACAATGTTAGCTATATATTTCAATTCAAAATAATTAATTCAATATTTAAACTGTCTAAAAAAAATCATAAGACCCTACAAATTACTATATCATTTTAAAATAATTAATTCAATATCTAAACATTCTAAACATTTTTTTTTATAAAATCTTGCAAATTACTATATCATTTTAAAATATGTGTCGATGAATGGATGTATTTTAATGTTTTCCATAAATTATATTTAATTATATTTTTCTGAAGTAGGGACAACCTACTCAAGATTCTGATTGAAATGATTTTCAGTCACCAAATAAAATTAATGATATTAAAAAATGCGATCGACTTAATTTTGATTAAAATAGCAAGTGGGTCTTATCGATGAGGTTCACAAAATAGGGACCCCACTATGTATACGCTATAATATTTCTTAATAGTTATAGGTTTACTCTAAAAAGATATTAACTTTACACTATATAAATTTCTATTCCAAGTAATTTTTGGTATCATAAATAAATTATATGTGCATAAATATAATAAATGGTTTGCATTTGAAACAATAAAATATTTTAAAATAAAAAATGAGAAAAATATTGGGATGGAGGGGCTTTGATGTGCCCATGAAATCCTATTGCATTAAGTTATCAGACTTCTTATAAATGAGGTTCCCATTAAGTTTTTTTTAATACAAAATTATTCCTATCGTAGAGCCATTGATTCATTTTCAATGTTTCATAGGCAAAACATTTGGGGCCTATGGTCTATTTGGCCTTGTTTATTGCGCCAAATAAAGCACTTTAATCTTTGAAAACATGCACACTTTCCCATGAAAGGGGTCTAACAACGTTACCTATGGTTACCATATTTTTCCTCTTACATCACGGGATTGTAACTTTAAATTTTATAAAAAAGTAAAATAAATTTAGGTATCTTACCTTTCCCAAAAAAACTCTTTTTATATGTTCACATAGCTAAACAAACTCTTAGTATCACTCAATTCAATGAAATAAAATAGAATTTTTTTTTATCATGTCACCTGCCTTAGATGACTAAGCACCTAATAGAGGTGTGTTTTATAAGCAAGTAACTAGGCTATTACCTCTACCAGACATTTGAACTTTAAACTTTCGGGGCGCAATCCTATACACCGGGTGCATTAAGCCTCAATGCACCCAGGTGTACTACACCTATTTTTTTATTTTTTTAAAAAACTTTTTTTACAAAATGGTTAATCTAGGTTTATTTAACATATGTATCAATTTTTACTATTTTTAGAGATTTTTAGATATTTTTTTAGTAAAAATTGATAGATATGTTAAATAAACCTATATTAATAATTTCACGAAAAAAGTTTCAAAAAAAATAAAAAAATAGGTGTAGTACACCCGGGTGCATAGGATTGCGTTCCTAAACTTTCAACCAATGCTCTACACATACACCTACATTAGTTGCTTAGAAGTGACAAATGAGATAAAATTGTATAAGGAGATTGGATGAAAAAATTATTATATATTGAAAAATGAGAAATTATATTTAAAATGAGAGAAATAGTATTGAAAATAAAAAAAAAATAAAGTCATAATGCATTGGAAATGAGAAACTATATTGGAAATATGGAAAAAAATTTAGGGAATAACAAATTTCATTCAGTTCCATCTTATTCTATATAGTTGAATGATCTTGTCTAAGTTCAATTTGTAATAAAAGGAGACATAAATCATAACCCACTCTAATTTGTGTGGGTCGGGGCAGTGCTTGGACGTTCATTAAAAAAAAGGCTTTTGGAAAATTTTGTTGGTAATAAAAAATTCTTTATATTCTCCTCCCAAAAAAAGTATTTATATTAGCGAGAAAAATGTGCATGTAAAAAAATAATTTTTTTGTTCATGATGATGCTTATATAGATAAGAAAAAATTCTCTTACTCATAGTAAAATTTTTCAAGCTATTCAAAAAATTCCTTACAATTTTTACAATCAAATCAAAATTTGTTGCTTTTCTAAAAATATGAATAATTAGCATCCAAATTTTTACTTCTTGATATTGACAATCAAGTGTTTTAGCAACCCAAATTTAACATTTAGCAACAAAATTTGGATCGCGAAAAAAATTAAAATTTTGGTACTTCGGTTGCATTAGATCATTACTCTTCTTAAAGTGATTTTCCCGTTAAGATTATTATTAAAAAAAATATCCTACATTTAAGCCATTGATTCAGCTTCATTGTTTTGGAGGCAATACATTCCAATTTCCTACAAAAGAGACATTATAATTCACCTTGCTTTGAGCGTCTTCCCAAGCATCAACTTGAGGAAAGAATTTGGTGCTTCATACACTTGAGCATCCAGCCTTTCCGATTCTGCAGCAATGCTCTTGCGCCTTAAAGCTGCAAATAACAAGGGTCTTAATTACCAAAACAGAAGGTACATATATATATCTATGGCGTTTATTGTGTATATAAATTTATTTGCTTATTTGAAACATTCAAATAAATAAAAATTTGCCCAACTTTAAGGAACTCTAAGAAACCTTTGTCCTTTCTATACTTGACTTAATATAGTTTTTTTAATGTTTGGGTTTTTTTTTCCTGAAAAAGAAAACTAAATTTTATATTATTATCCATTATATAAGCTGCATTAATGTTAGAAATGCAGCCTAGGGAAGCAAATATAAACCAAATAGTGAACTCGGTTTTGGGCAAGATAGGTTACAACGGAATTACACATAGGTAATGCAGGAAATTAATAAAAATTACTATTACCCAAAATTTTTTTACATATCGTGGGTACTTAGAACCAACCTGAGTGCCTTATATGTGATGTTATGGACCCGAGTGCATTTAACTTCAGTGCACCCGGTTATATTTAACCTTTTTTATATACTTTTTGAAAAGTTTTTACATGATTGTTAATTTAAGTGTATTTAATATGTGTATTAACTTTACCATTTTTGGAGATTTTTAGACTTTTTGGAATTTTTTAAAATTAATAGCATTTTTAGTAATTTAAAAATCTCCAAAATGGTAAATGTTGATACATTTGTTAAATACACTTAGATTAATATTTGTGTAAAATTTTTTTCAAAAAATAAGTATTTCCACCCCAGTGCACTAAAGTTAAGTGCACCCGAGTGCATGATTTCATGCTCCAACAACTAAGGTGCAGATCATTTAGAATCAATCAGAAATGCACCCATTTCTCCCTAGTCCAAAAACTTTTTTAGTTTTTTTTACTTCTTTAAAATCCGTTAATATAGATACATAGAATCCATAAACTAATTTTTATAATTTTTAGACATATTTTTTGAATTTTAAATATAGTGGATATTATGATCATTTTAAATTAAAAAATATATATCTTCAAAAATGATCAAACTGAATTTATGGATTACATACAATCACAGTTTTATAAAAAAAAGAGTCATGTTTCAATCATCTGAGTGCAAAACTATATTTTTTAAACTATTTTATAAAATTATTAATCCAGACGTATTTAACTTATGCATTAAGTTTTACTATTTTTGAAAATATATATATTTTCGATTTTCAAAAATAGGGGTATTTTTAGTTTTTTAAAAATGATTAAAACACTTCGTATTTTTAAAAATTAAAAAATATATGCACTATCTCAAAAATAATAAAATTTAGTTTGAAAATTAAATACATCTAGAATAATAATTTTATTAAAAAATTCAAAATTTTTAAAAATAAGTTTTATGCCCTGGAACATTGAAGTTTCAATGTATCTAAATGCATTATGCATTGAAACATTACCCCAAAAATTTGTAAAAGAATTTAAAATGGGTATTTGGACAAGTAAAGAATGAGTTATTTATAACTGGTCATGAATGCTCACCTCGAAAATAAGTACGAATTCCTTGTATGTGCCATAGTACACATTGATTCTATCTTTTTGCCTCTTTCTTCAACATATTTTGTTGGTGCCCGATCCAATCCATCTAATGTGCTTCTTATGTATATGATTTTAATTTTATTTAATACTTAGTTAAATATTCAATAAAAATATTTACATAAAATGAATTTAAGCGAAGTGATCCTGTCAGCTTAAACTAAGTAATAACTTACTTAACTCACCACAAAAAACTTATTTTTACATAAACTTGTTAATATAGAGTGCGGTTTAGTTGAGGATAAAATTTTTAATGAAAAATTTTTGAAGTAGAAGTTGTCAAATTGATAGAAAATGATGTGATATAATAGGGGTAATGATGATGAGTAAAGAAAATAAAATTAAAATAGATAAGTTAGTTGTATGGGTAGTTGTGTAGAAATGATTGAAAAGTAGGATAGTTTGTATAACAAATTGTGAAAAAAATAATTAAAAAATAGAGTAGTTATAGAAAGCAAAAAGTTTTGAATTGAAAAATTTTTGTTGAAATTTTTTTTACCCCCAAACAAACACACCCATTAATGCATTTAACATATAAATCAATTTTTATCATTTTTGGACATGTGTATATTTTTGTTTTAGATTTTTAAACATGGAGATATTTTAGCCATTTTTAATAGTTAAAAGAGCTAAAATGCTCCTGTGTTTAAATTTTTTTTAAAAATATGTATATACATATATAAAAATGGTAAAACTTGGTTTATATATTAGATGCATTAAATGAATAAATGTATGAAAAAGTAAAAAAAAAATAATGAATTTTTTAAGGTAGATTAAGAAGTAACATAGTTCTCGCTAACCGGATCATTCCTCAAATAAAATTTTTCTGTAAAATTATATATATAGCATCTTCACGCTTGTGGCAAAAAATCAAAACAAAAAAGGGTCTTGGTGCACTAGGTGCATTGGATCTCACCAGAATTCCCATTACATGCTCAACTATGTTAAAGGGATTGATTTGAAATTGAAATTAAACAAAACCTAGTTTAAAAAATTCAAGTAAGAATTGAAACTAATTTATAAAAAAGATGAGGCAAAACTTTTAGAAATATATAAGTAAAGTTTGATCAAGAACCAAATGCATTAAGTGTTACTCTCAACTGTATGGTTTAATTATAGCCTATAGTATATATTATTAGTTAATTTTCTACAACTGAACCATCCTTTACAATATTGGAATGAGAGAGGGAGAGAGTGTGAGTGCGACTTAAGTCAGGTAAGTCCGATCCGGAGCTGACCATACTCTTATCATATTCTCAAAAACTCTTAGGCTACCATATTTTAAGTCAAATTGACTCTAACTCTACCCTACCTTATTCTTTTAAGATCGGGTCGATTTTGATTGGGTTTCAAATTAGTTCTCAAAATAGATTTTACATTATAATTAAAAAATATAATTTTATTACAAGCCTTAATTAAAAACCTATAAACAAAATGATAGCAATATAAATTTCGAAAAACATTTATTAAAATTACTGAATAATAAATAAATTAAATAAAATTCTATATATTTAAAAAATATATTTATTTCTTTTACTATAAAATAATATATTAATAATTTGGATTGGCACCCAATGAAGTCGATCCACGGATCTTGCCCGAAAGTACTTAAAGAGGGAGAGAGGGAGGGAGACGGTACAAATTGCACCAGGAGAGAGAGAGGAGGGAGACGGTACACTTAGTTAACTTAAGGACTTCAGCAAGCTGCAGTTCGTAGGTGGCCCTGTAACCCCATTGGAGACGTTTTGCGAGTTGGATCCTGATCAGCCTCCTCAGCTCTTCATCTGGTATAAGACCTTCTTCCAGTCTCATCACCACCTCTTCGACGACTGCCTTCTTTTTTGCACCATCCATGGCAAATGAATGACTGGACGTCAGCTTTTGAACTAGTTCTTTATAGACAAACGCAGATACTTTGTGTCCTTGGACTAATTAATGAGTGGCAGCTGTCCTCAGGACTTTTCGACCATGCATGCCTACGATGCCCGTCAGCGTTTGAAGTTTTAACTAGCTCTTTTTAGACAAATGCAGATAATTTCTGTCCTTGGACTAATTAATCAGTGGCGGCTGTGCTAAGGACTTTCCGACCACGCATGCCTACCATCGATATGACAGAATCCCATCTAAAGGTGTTTGGCATTGAATAAAATTTACTCTAAAAATTTTAGAGAATAAAAGTTGTTAAATGATGTGATATAATAGAGGTAATGATGAGTAGTAAGAGGATAAAGTTAAAATAGCTAGGTTAGTTGTGTAGAAATGATTGAAAAGTAGGGTAGTTGTACAGAAAAATGTGAAAAAATGATTAAAAAATATGATAGTTGTGGAAAATAAAAAGTTTTAATTGAAAAGTTTTAACTTGACAAGTTTTTTTAATTGCCAAACACACTCTCAACCGCTAGTTTACGCAAGCTGCTGCTATGTTATGCAAAACGCTCCCTTTGTCGGGATCCGATCCGGTGCAACCGAGTGTACTTAGTTGGGTGCACCAAAGTCATTTTAATTATTTTTTTTGTTTTTTTTAAATTTTTTTATAAAAATGTTAATCTAAGTATATTTAACATGTGTATCAATTTTTATCGTTTTTTGAGTATTTTAGATATTTATTTTTTATTTTTAAAAATTAGTAATATTTTAGGCAATTTAAAATGACTAAAATGTTACTGATTTTCAAAAAATAAAAATAAAAATCTAAAATACTTTAAAAATAGTAAAAATTGATACACGGGTTAAATACACTTAAAATAACATTTATATTAAAATTTTTTTAAAAACCAAAAAAATAAGTTAATGCACACGGGTGCTCAGGAATGGCATCCCCCATTCCCCCTTTGTCGTAGTAAACTTTGTATTACGCTCCGCTTATCGGTCACCCCCGTCAGATCCCAAGCTGTATTTGCTTGATTGCGTCTCTTAGACATATGTAGATAATTTCTGTCCTTGAGCTAGTTAATGTGTGACAGCCATGCCCACTACTTTTCGACGACGATGTGCCCACCATCGAACGCGACAGAAGCCCACCTCACCCGTTAGTTTACGCGAGCTGCTGTCAGAGCAATTAATAAGCAGTATGTTCTGCAAAACACTCCCTTTGTCGTAGTAAATTTTGCATTAGGCTCCCCTTGTCGATCACCCCCGTCAGATCCCAAGTTTATTTGCTTGAATGCATCTCCCTCTCTTAGAGGTCTCTCTCTGAGTAGCGGCATATTAGGGCATGTTTTTTGACCTGAATTAGTAGTAGCGGATTTCTCCCTGACACCAGCGGAGATATTTAAGATGTGTTTGTTTTAAATAGAACTTTTTATCTAATGAAGGTGATTTAACACACCCAAGTGCACTTAACTTCGGTGCACCTGAGCATATTTAATTCATTTTTATTTTTACGAATTTTTTTTTATAAAACCATTAATATAAATGTATTAAACATGTGTATTAAGTTTTATCATTTTTGGATATTTTTATATTTTTTGAATTTTTTAGAATAAGTGGCATTTTGTAATTTACAATTACTAAATTGTCACTGATTTTAAAAAATCTAAAAATATATCTAAAATTATCCAAAAAGATAAAACTTAATAAACACGTTCAAAAAGATAAAACTTAATAAACACGTTCAATACAATTAGATTGACAATTGTATAAAAAAAATTAAAAATAATAATAAATAGGTTTTTGCACCCAAGTGCATAAGAACAATTTCTTTTATCTAAAACTTTTTAATCAAAAATTTATCACTATCCACAACCATCCAATTTTTAAATTATTTTTTAACATTTTCCTATACAAACTACTCTATTTTCAATCATTTCTACGGGACTATCTATACAATTAATTTATCTATTTTAACTTTATTCTCTTTGTTCACCATTATTACCTCTATTATATTATATCATTTTCTCTCTTATTTTAACAACTTTTAATTACAAAAACTTTTCACCAAAAAATTTTATCACTTCCAAATCACACCCTTAGAAACTATTATTAGAAAAATTGAAAAGTTAATAAAATATTTGTAGAATATTGGTTGGAAATTGTGAGAATATTTGATTATAAAACCAGTGGAGATGATATAACATATGAATACTAATAAAAAAGTATATTTTTCCACTTTTGTCCTTTTTATTTATTCTTCTCATCTTCTCCACTTCCATTTCATGTCTTTGATGTGGATCAAAACTCCACGAAGCTAACCAAAACCACAAAGAAATTCAAATGAATGTATTCATATGGATGTCGACAAAGGATCCAACATGCTTCTTTTTAAGGAGAGAATAGTATCCTGGTGGAAATGTCCACCACATTTACAAAAATCATTAAGCACCCTTTTAACAACTACCTCCCTTATTTATATTCTGTTATTCTCCTGTTGTTACCCTTGTCTCCCTACTGGAATTTACTTAACAACTCACATATTTTAGAATAAAAAATTTTATGTAGAAGAAATATACTCATAGTGTATGTGGGGATAGCCTATGCAATAGCCTTTATGAGTGTTTCCTTCCCACCCCATGAGAGGAGTTTTTCCTTCCATTCTTGAATCTTTCTCCAAATTTGGTCTTTTAGGCCATTGAATAGAGATTTCTTTAATTCACCAAACCAAGCAAGAAGTTTTCTTAATTTAATATCTTAATTACCTTACTATTTTACTTTTTCTATTTTTTACTTCTCTATTTCAATTATTTTCTCATATAACTATTCGATTTACTTCTATTTTATCACTATTATATCATATTATTTGCATACTTTGAAAAATATTTTCTTCCCAACTTCCCCACCCAATCACTGTCGAACATTAGTTACCAAATGGTCCCTTAAACAGACTATCAAAAACATTACTTGATGAAGCAACCATCACAAAATGCATGAAACCTATCCATTTTGGCTACAAATCTACAATACATTCATCCAATAATATACTTTTGTCTTGGCGATATGAAGAATGGGATGGTAGAATGAATAATTGAAGTAGGAATCATATCATATTATTGCTTTATTAGATTATTGGCATATATTCTTAGAGCAAAACCCAACTTAAATTACTCTAATACTAAACTTGAATAAAGAAAGAAAGAAAGAAAGTTGATGCATCCATACATCTTTGACAATGACAGAGATTATCTAGCATGCATCATCATCAACATTTGTACTTGAATAAAACATGGGAAACCATCCATTCTTCTCCATCACAGTATCCAAAAGCTCACTTCCGGCTATGTAGAAGACTCGTTAGTAATTAATCAGCTTCTCAACATTCTCTCCTTCCTAGCAATTGACTCCATAATCTCCTTCCTCTTGTCTCTGTTATCATCTAGCTTCTTCAACCACTCTTCCCTATATCAAAAACATGTAATGGAAATTCTCTTATCCTTTCTATCTACTATCAATCCAATAAGGAAATTAAACTGTAAGAAGAAAAAAAAATAAGAAATGATCCTTCGCAAGTCCTCCTACGATTATTGTGCAAGATGCTTCCCATTAAGAGTCCTATGATCAATCACATAAACATCATCCCGCAAAAATGTAAGAGTAGATGCAGAGTTTAAATGCTTCAAATACTTGAAGAAATGAAGAATTCTAATTAGTTTTGCATGTTTTTGTAACCATTTCTCTGTCGGACTAGAAGTACGAACTAAAATGTTATGAACTTGAGAAAAAATATATACATAAGTTGCTAAGAGTAGACATTCATCTCACATACCGTTTCACCTAAAAATAGAGAAAAACCAAGGCTGATGGCATCGTCAATGTCCCTGAAGGAAAGACATACTTTGTGTACCACTCGTCTTAATTAATAGCCTACAAGATAATTACCTCCAGGCATGAATGACCAAAGCATGATTTATGTAATTCCAATAAAATCTTTATGCATAAGATTGAGAGAAACACGGACACATAAGAAAATATGCTGGGAGCATACCTCATATTGGTAAGCAAGCATCCTGTGACACAAGTGATCAATGAAAAGAAGGCCATCATCTCTCATCCATTTGGATATTTTCCTCAGCAATAGTTTAAAGTTCTTTATATGCTATTGAAAGTTGAATGAAATCAAGAATTAAATGTCACAAAGGCAAGTACCAAATAGTAAATTCTATTTAGGTTATGGCAATAATTTTGTTACCTCAAATAGTTCAATAACAATTATTCGACAAAGGCAAAGTCCATTTCATGTTCTACTATGTCCGCTGGTATTACTTCAACATTTGAAAGTTGAAGTTTCCTAAAAATAAGGCAAGAAATTATCTCGCTAATAAAGCTATCCAACATGACTAGCAGAAAAAAATCACACAGTTGTATAAATAGAAAGTAAAGATAACAATTATGTTATTATATGCTCAAATCTTTCATTGATTGAAGACTTGGAGTGCATCCACATTATGCCTAGGAAAAGATTTCTTGAATTAACTAATCATATGTATCATACTTGCCTTTCGAAGTCTTCATCTAAGCAAGCAAGAAACATAATTATATACATCATGATGATTTTTAAGATAAAATACAACATTCACTTATCTTATTTTATTTTATTTTTCTTCACAAACATATTTTCCTAAGTGTATTTAATCTATATACCAAGTTTTGCCGTTCAGAGTAATTTTACGTATTTATTTTTTATTTTTTAAAAATTATCAATTTCGGGGGCAGTTAAGTCATTTTCACCCCTAAAAAATTGATTTTTTAAAATAAAAATAAAAATATAAAATTGCAAAACTTAGTATATCGATTGAATATACTAAGGAAAACATATTTATGAAGAAAAAATTAAAAAATATAACTAATTATAAAAATAAATTAATGTTATATTTTAGCTTAATATACATCATATGTATAAATAGATGCTCTAACAAAAAATGTCTACTTTTTACTATTTGAAAGCATTGGATATTCATGCACCATAGGTCCACAAGCAAGAAATACTTTCGGGGTTCTTACAATTGTTTTGAAAAAGATGACAAAGAGAATCAAGATAGGATAAGACTAACTAATGGAATGACTAGACATACTTGCACCTGTCCTTTATGAAGCCTTTCTGTGAAACCGAATTAGTCATGGCTGTAACATGGCAGTTCTTATACTTGGGCAACATCTAGAGTAACTATTCCTTGTCCACACTCAAGATCAAGCACTCTCTGACCGTCTATCATTCGTGCCCTTTCACAGTGTAAATCCAGCATTGCTATTTTAGCCTCATCCAAGCTCGTTGTCTTGTCTTTAAGGTAACAACAACGGGCAAACAAATTATCACAACGTAGTTTAAAATTTTCAACAGTTAATTTAGGATTAGGATGATCAAGTTTTATTACTTTCATCACAATTATTAACGAGTTGCAAAACAAAGTAAGGTATCATTGTCCAATTGGGATAATTATCTATTCCTGATGCTAAAAATCATAATCGAAAACTTATGCATCAGTCCTCAATTGACGATAAAATGCTAATGAAAACCCTACTATTTTGGCCAACTTTGATGATGCTGAAGTTAATTCCACCCTTTATATTTAGAATCATTTGTTTACTAAAAAATCAGATTTCATCCAAATCAATTATGCGCATTGCCCCACCTAAGAAATGATAAAATCAATATAATAACATTATTTAATTTTTTATATCAATTTTGGAACAATTAATTCAATATCTAGACCATTTAAGACATTCTTTGTTTGTAAAATCTTGCAAATTACTATAACATTTGAAATTATCTATGATGGATGGATTTTAATGTTGTTCATAATTTACATACATTGTTCTTGCTTATATAAAAGTGTTTCCATGTAATTTCTTCAAAATTTAAGATTTTGATGTTTGATGAAAAATTTAATCAATTCATTGTATTCAATATCATTAATTTACCTAGGAGAACGAGTTTCATTCAAATTAAAAAGGTGCACCAACCACATTTTCTAAAAAATATATATGCTATTTAAATTACGAAAAATCGTCAAATCTATTTACGCATGTAAATCATTTATCCACATAGAAATGGTATTTTAAACAATTTAGATGGTGAAAATACAACTTTAAAATTGATATTTAATATCATATTATTTTATTATATTAATTTTATACATTTGGAGATAAGGCCCATGCACTGTAATAATAGATAAATGAAAAAGTTTTCAAGATACTATCAAAGTATCAATGATGGTAAAGATGATAAATGAAGTAGATTTTCTATTAACCATCAAAATATAAAAAACGAAATGGATTACATGGAAAAAAGGTTTCATAAAAGCATTTCGACATACATAATTATATTTTCCTACAGCAGGCACAACCCACTCAGGATTCTGATTAATGGAAAATCTACTCTATGTATTGTATTTAACATCATTTATAGTATCTTAAAAACCTTTTTACTTGTCTAGTATCACTGCAATTTGTCATGGGTACCATCTACAAATGTGTAAAATTAACAAAATAAAATAATTTAATATTAAATATTAATTTTAAAGTTGTATTTTCACTCTAAACCATCTAAATTATCATTTCTACATGGATAAATGATTCTATAAAATATTATTATATTTTAATAATATATGAATGAATATAAGCATTTTTCCTATTTACAACGAATATATCAATTTTTGAGCAAATGTGGCCTATCAATGTATGTGATTTAGATGAAATTTGATCTCTTGAATAAAAATATGATGTTAAATATAATGAATATATTGAATTTTATATCAAATATTTAAAAATAAAAATTTTGAAGAGATTATACGAAACTGCTTTTATCTAACATGGTTACTTAAAAGCATGCTTGATGTATATGTATATATATGCAATACATAATAAATAGTTTAGATTTAAAATAAAAATCAAAACAAATTAGGATGGAGTGGCTTTGACATGTTCATGAAACCTAGTTAGATTAGATCATTTGTCGTATTATAATAATTTTCCCATTAATTTTTTAAAAAAACTATTGATACCTTGAAGCCATTGATTCAGCTTTCGTTGTTCCGTAGTCGGGGCCCAGGAACATGCGGTAAAGTCCAATGTATGAGAAACGGTAGTGAAGGTATGACCATTCCCGTTTTTTAACCCATGATTTAATAACTAAACAATCTTATTTTTTTTCAATTTTACCTCTATAATTCAATTATTTTTTCCTCAAACTATTTTGTTTATTTTAAGTTTACCCTCATTATTTTATATTAAATACACAATTTTCAAAATATTTCCTTTGTTACTCCTCATTCCATCCCAAAATTCCATCTATATTTTTTTTTTACCAAATGTCCCCTTACAGTCTGTTTGGGACCACTTATTGTGTGGGACAAAACATTTTAATAGTTAAAAATGTGCATTCTTTACCATGAAAGACTTTTCGCATCCTCACCTAAAAGCATCATTATTCTATTTTTTTTTCCTAAAACATGAGAATTATAGCTTTTATGAAAAACTACGAACTATTCTATTATATAAAACAGGTCCACTTCTATATAATAGGTTTACATAAAAGAGGTTTCATATAACCCTTCAAATTTTAAGATTTTAATGTTTGATGAAAAATACATATCAATTCATTATATTTAACATCATTTATTTAGTTATGAAACCAAATTTTATTCAAATTTAATATGTGCGTAGGCTACATGTATTCAAAAATAAATACATTTATGTGTAAATTAGGGAAAATGCTTAGATTTATTCACATACATTAGAATATGGTAATATTTTGTAAAATCATTTATCACGTAGTAATGTATTTTAAATGATTTAAATGTCAAAAATGTTATCTAGAAATTGATATTTAGCATTAAACTATTTTATTACATTGATTTTGCATGTTTGTAGATAGAACCCATATTCAGTAATATTAGACAAATGAAATGGTTTCCGTAATAATATAAATAATACTAAACACAATAAATGAAGCAAATTTTTTATTAATTATCTCGATGTGGAAAATGAAAAGGTTACATAGAAAGAAGGTTTCATAGAACCATCTTTATATATAAAATAAGATAAAACTTTTTTTTATGTTGTCGCCCACCTTGGATAAATGAGTACTTGATGGAGGTATGCTTTAGTGACGTGTAACAAGGTCGCTATATCTGCCCAACATTTGAACCTTATACCTTCTATTAATATGAAATATGCCCACGTCAGCTTGGGCATTCAAGCGATGAAAAATATGATACAACGTGTATAAGGAGATTTGGATGTTACGAAATTATTATGCATTAGAAGATGAGAAATTATATTTAAAATGAGAGAAGTGGTAATAGACATGGAAAAAATAAAATCGTTATGTATTGAAAATGAAAAAATAAAAAAAAAACTTCATTCTATTTCGTCTTTTTCTACCCAATTGGATGATCTAATCTAAGTTCGATTTCTAACAGCGCTAAAACTATGAACTATTAACA
Organism: Annona squamosa; assembly: GCA_035584095.1. NCBI lineage: Eukaryota > Viridiplantae > Streptophyta > Magnoliopsida > Magnoliales > Annonaceae > Annona > Annona squamosa. Next base: position 46,213,868 of record JAXCLR010000073.1, read on the forward strand.
ACCTAATATTTTCTTCGTGTAATCACAATATGAGTTTTCTAATAAACAAAATTTAACCTTTAGCAACAGAATTTTGATTGCCAAAGGTCATAAAATTTTGCACTGGGGTTGCTTTAGATCATTACTCATCTTATCAGTGATTTTCCCGTTAAGATTTTTATTTTAAAAAAATTACTCCTACATTTGAGCCATTGATTCAGCTTCATCGTTTTAGAGGCAATACATTCCAATTTCCAACAAAAGAAACATAACAACTTACCTAGCTTTGACCGTCTTCCGAAGCGTCAACTTGAGGAAAGAATACGCTTGCGCATTCAGCCTATCAGATCTTACAGAAATGCTCTTGCGCCTTATAGCTGCAAATAACAAGGGTCCTAATTATCAAAACAGAAGGTACGTATATCAGTGGCATTTATTGCGTATATAAATTTGCTTACTTGAAATATTCGAATAAATAAAATTTTACCCAACTTTAAGGAACTCTAAGAAACGTTTGTCCTTTCTACACTTGGCTTAATATGGTTTTTTAATATGTGGATTTGTTCTTTTTTTCCCTTAAAATGAAAACTAAAGTTTATATGATTATCCATTATAAAAGCCTCATTAATGTTAGGAATGCAGCCTAGGGAAGCAAATATAAACCAAATAATGTACTCGGTTTTGAGTAAGATAACTTACAAAGGAATTACTCATAGGGTAATGTTGGAAATTAATAAAAAAAAAAATTACTATTACCTAAAAATTTGTTACATATCATATGTACATAGAACTAACTCGAGTGCCAACTAGGGTGGAGATCATTTACAATCAATCAAAAATGTTCCCACTTCTCTCTAGTCCAAATATCTTTTTTGTTCTTTTAGTTCTTTAAAATTTATTAATATAAATATACGAAATCCATAAACCAATTTTATCATTTTTAGATATATTTTTTGAATTTCAAACATAGGAGTATTAAAAATATAGATCTCCAAAAATAATAAAACTGAATTTATGGATTATATAATATCACAGTTTTATAAAAAAAGAGTCATGTTTTGATTATCTGGGTGCAAAACTCATTTTTTTAAACGTTTTTTTATAAAACTATTAATCCAAATGTAATTAACTTATGCATTAAATTTTACCTTTTTTGAAAATATGTATATATATTTTCAATTTTCAAAAAAAGGGATATTTTTAGTTATTTAAAAATGACTAAAACCCTTCCTATTTTTTAAAATTTAAAAAATATATGCATATCTTAAAAATGGTAAAAATTAACGTGTAGATTAAATATATCTAGATTAATCGTTTTATTAAAAATTTCAAAATTTTAAAAAATAAGTTTTACACCCAGGTGTATTGAAGTTTTAATTTATCTAGATGCATTATGCATTGAAACATTATTCTAAAAAATTTTAAAAGAATTTAAAAAGGTATTTGGACAAATAACAATGAGGGTATTTTTAACCGGTCAGAAATGATCACCTCAAAGATAAGTACGAATGTCTTGCATGTGCCCTGGTGCACATTGACTAAAACCTATTCTCTCTTTTTGGCTCTTTCTTCAGTGTATTTTTGCTGGGGTCCGATCCAATCCACCTAGTCCTCTAAACCTGTTTTTTGTTTTTTGCACCATATGTAAGTCCAAGCATGTGATTCTTATGTATACGAATTTAATTTTATTTAACATTTTATTGGATATTCAATAAAAATATAAAATAAAATGAATTTGAAAGAAATAATCTTGTTAGCTTGGGCTAAGTAATGACTTACTTAATCTACAAAAAAAACTCATTTTCTAGTAAACTTATTAATGTAAATGTATTTAACACATAAACTAAGGTTTAGTACTTTTGAATATATATACATTTATTTTGGATTTTTAAACATGAGAATATATTAGCCATTTTCAATAGTTGAAAATAGCTCAAATATTCCTATGTTAAAAATCTTTAAAAAATACATATACACGTATAAAAATGTTAAAAGTTGGTTTATATATTAGATATATTTAAATAAACAAGTGTATGAAAAAAGTAAAAAAAAATTTAAATGAATTTTCAATGTAGACTAAGTAATTACTTAGCTCAGGCTAACAGGATTATTTCTTAACTATAATTTTTTTTATATAATTACTTACATAGAATCTTCATGCTTGTGGCAAAAAATCAAAACAAAAAGGGTCTTGGAGCACTAGTGTGAGAACCAGGTATTTTTATTTTATTTTCATTATAACCTTTCTTTATTATAAGGTAATTTATGAACATGTTACTAGGAATTTATGATGTTAATGGATTAATAACATATACAGACATTGTTGAGCACTAAAACTATTTTCTATCTCGCAAAGTAGGTACGGGGTTCGACCTGTCCGGTCAGGTCGCGGGGGTTAAGGGGGCAGCGCCCCCAGAGAAATTTTTAACTATTAAGTTATAGGAGTGGGAAAGTAAATTACAAATTGCTATTAGACCCGACCCATGCTCCGGCCCGGACCGACTCGATGGAGGTTCAGTTATAAGGAGGAGCCCACGAGTTAGGGTTCATCTTTCATTTTTGCGCCCAACTCCGTTTCCCTCTTCTTCTCTTCCTGTTCTCTACTTCTTCTTTTCTTTCCCTCCTATTCAGTACGATCCAGCTGTGGATTTTTTCAAGAAATCTCTACCAACTACCTTGGAAGTCATTGATTCCAGTCAAGGAAGCTCTGAATTTCTGCAATCCAAGCCTGGGGTTGCTATTTTTGGGGAAAATCACGATTAATGTAAATAGATGCTGCCCTTCCTTGATTGAATGATGAAATCTTGTATTAAACATGATATGAAACTGGGGGGGGGGATACATGACACCCAATAAATCCATGGTTTGGGGCGTAGTGTTCGTAACAGCTAGGGTAAGTAAGGTTTGAGGGGAATTTGTCGTGAATGAGTGAATTTATGAAGTAGAGGACTGATTAGCAGCTTTTGTATTCTCAAAATGTGATGTTAGTTGATTCGGTTCAAACGAGAGCACGAACTAAAGTTTACTCTTTCTGTGCCTACCATGTGTTTGTTAAAATGCTCGTGTGGCAGTTTTATATATTGAATTGAAAGTAAACCTTATTGATGTTGTATGTGTGATTTATGACATGTATTCTTATATGTTATGTATGATGCGTTATTTGAAATGATTGGTTGTAAAAGAGTTGTTCATGGCTCCTGATTGACATGAGGAGAGGGTTGTTCATGGCCCTTGATTGACATGAGTGGAGGATTGTACGCGTCATTCTATTTATATATGGTTATATGCAAACAATCTCAGGAGTGGGTATCGGACCCATATGTTTCATTTTGATCATGACATGCGCATCCAAAACTTTACTTATTCCACCTTGTGCTAACCATTATCTACTTACTGAGTTTATTTAGACTCACATGATTTGTTATTTTTTTTCTTTAGATCCCAGGTCAGGTGGGGAACCTCAAGATGGGGCAAGTGGAAGACCAAATCTTGAAAACCATTAGAACATCTCTAATTAAAGTTATTTGAATGTTATGCTATTTTGACATTAGCATTATGTAGACGGGTATGGAGCTAGATTTGACCTTGATAAACAGATTGTTTCAGTATTTTGAATTGGATTACGATTTATGTGGATGCATGTAATTATGATCATTTGGTTTGCTTATTGTGTATGGATAAGTTTGAACGATTTCCTTCTATACGAATTCCATTATCATATGAAGATACAAATATATAACTATAGAGTTGAATGTCACATATTGAAATGAACTTGAATTGATTATGCATAACAAGTTGTGTATTACATACCACCCCTTATATATTATGGGGAGATGTTGTCGAAATTTTTGTAGGTTATATGGTACCCTTTTGACCAGTTGTTACGAATATTTAGAATTGGGGTGTTACAACTAGGTGCATTGGATCCAACCACAATTCTCATTACACGCTCTATCATGTTAATGAGATTGATTTGGAATTAAAATGAAACAAAATCCACTTTAAAAAAGTCAAGTAAGAATTGAAACTAATTTATAAAAAAGATAAGGCAAAACTTTTGAAAATATATCAGTAGAGGTTGATCAAGAACCAAATGCATTGAGTTGCACTTTCAACTATACAGTTTAATTATAGCCTATAGTATATATTATCAGTTAATTTTCTACAACTGAATCATCCTTTACAATATTGAAATAAGAGAGGGAGAGAGTAAGAGTGCAACTCAAGTTGGGTAAGTTTGATATGGAGTCGACCATACCTTTACTATATTTTCAAAAACTCCTAGCCTACCGTGTTTTAGGTCAAATCGATTCTAATTCTACCTTACCTTATTCTTTTACGAACAGGTTGATTCTGGTTCGGTTTCAAATCAGTTCTTTAAATAGTCTTTATGTTATAATTGAAAAAATAATTTTATCACAAGTTTTACTTATAAACCTATAAACAAAATGATAGTAATGTAAATTTCAAAATACATTTCTTAAAGTTAATGAATAATAGATAAATTAAACAAAATTCTATATAAGATTCTATATATTTAAAAAATATATTTATGTCTTTTACTATAAAAGATATTTTATAAAATATATATTAAAAATATATTAATAATTTAGATTGGTACCCAACAAGTTGATTCACATATCCTGCCCAAATTGCACCGAAAGAGAGAGAGAGGGGGGGAGACGGTACACTTTGGTTAACTTAACGACTTCAGCAGGCTGCAGCCCGTAGGTGGCCCTGTAACCCCATTGGAGACGTTTTGCAAGTTGGATCCTGATCAGCTTCCTCAGCTCTTCATCTAGTGCAAGAATTTGTTCCACTCCCATCACCACCTCTTCAACGACTGCCTGCTTTTTTGCACCATCCATGGCATATGAATGACTGAAATATACACTTTCTCCTATTTCAAATAAAGAACTGCTATCAGAAGAAGGAAAAAAAATAGAGACAGCCGTTGAACGTTTTTTATTTTATTTTATTTTATTGATATATACATTTATCTCAAATGTGTATCACAATCAACCCCCTTAGACATTCTACAATAAATCTACAGCAATCTACCAATTTTTCTAAAGTTGTATTTATTTTTTTCATCTTATTTAGGGTGCGTTTTTTAACATTAAAAAATGTCAACTAAAACTTTTTAATCTAAAACTTTTCACTCTCTATAATTACTCTATTTTTTAATTATTTTTTCACATTTTTCTACACAAACTACCCTA
>JAXCLR010000073.1:46220661-46230825 GCA_035584095.1 Annona squamosa
TTGTATGGGTAGTTGTGTAGAAATGATTGAAAAATAGGGTAGTTTGTGTAGAAAAATGTGAAAAAATAATTAAAAAACAAAGTAATTATGGAAAGTGAAAAGTTTTATATTGAAAAGTTTTAGTTGACACTTTTTTATTCGAAACAAACACACACTTATTTTGACAAATGTAGATAATTCTGTCCTTGGCTACTTAATGAGTGGATGACTTTTCGACCACTCCTGTCTACCATTGGACATGACAGAATCCCATCTCACCCGTTAGTTTACTCGAGCTGATGTCAGAGCAATTCACAAGCAATATATTCTGCAAAACGCTCCCTTTGTCGTAGTAAATTTTGCAATAGGCTCCCTCTGTCAGTCACCCCCGTCAGATCACAAACTGCCCCTGTCAGATCATAAACTGTGTTTGCATGATTGCAGCGCCCTCAATTTTGCAAGAAGCTCCCTCTGTCAGTCGCCCCGTCAGATCACAAACTGCCCCTGTCAGATCACAAGAGGCTCTCTCTGTCACTTACCCCCGTCAGATCACAAACTGCCCCTGTCAGATCACAAACTGTATTTGCATGATTGCAGCGCCTTCAATTTCGCAATAGGCTCCCTCTGTCAGTCACCCCCGTCAGATCACAAACTGTGTTTGCATGATTGCAGCGCCCTCTCTCAGGGGTCTCCCTCGTCTCCCTCTGAGTACCTGCATATGAGGCATTTTTTTTTTAGGCGCCGAGTTTTTGTTTTGGCTAACAGGTGCGTACATTTTTAAAATATTTATCAGCCCAAGTGTATTTATCATATGTATAAATTTTTATTTTCTTTACAGATTTTTAGATATTTATTTTTTATTTTTGAAAATTAGTAATATTAAAATATTCCAAAAATAATAAAAAATTATACACATGTTAAATACATCTATATTGATATTTTTAGAAAAAAATTTCAAAAAATAAAAATAAAAAAAAGGTGTGTGCAACAGAGAACTGCCCCCAAAGGCTGGAGATCGGCGCCTATGTTTTTTGGTGAGAAACAGTAATACCGTATTTCTTCTCATAAACCAGCAAGAGCATCCATCAGGGGTGATATTTAAGATGTGTTCATTTTTAAATAAAACTTTTATTAAGGAAGGTAATTTAATACATATAGGTATACTTAACTTTAATGCACTTAAGATATATTTAATTTATTTTTATTTTTAAAATTTTTTTATAAACCTGTTAATTCATGTGAGTTGAACATACGTATCAACTTTTATTATTTTTATATATATTATTTTTGTATTTTTTAAAATTAGTGGCATTTTTTGTGATTTAAAATTACTAAAATATTACTAATTTTAAAAAATTCAAAAAATATCTAAAAATATTCAAAATTAGTAAAATTTGACATGTATTTTCAATACACTTCGATTAATAATTGCATAAAAAAGTTCAGAAAAATAAAAAAATGTTTTCGCACCAGGAAATAAAAAATAGATTGTATAAAAAAAATAATTTAAGGCTTCTCTCCTTCCGCTTTCTCAAATTGCTCCTGTGATCGCCTCGTCTTCCTCGGCATTGCCTGAAAATCTGTTTGCCCTTTCTGTCTCACCTGGTTGCGCCAAGGGATAACCTTTTGTTTTAAATCAAATTGGGTCATCGCTGACTTCATCTTTTGCAATATATTTGTTGCCTGCATTGCCGCATAATACGCCTTTTGAGTTTTGAGGTAAAAAAGATGAAAATCTTTAAAGCGAAGTCCTTTTTATTTTCTGCCTTAGGGTAAGACTGTGTGGAAGAAACATGGCCACAATTCAGACCATTTTACACGCTACTACTCCAAAATTTACTAGAAGCATCTGCTTTTGCAATAGAATATGTGGAGCATTACATTGCTTTTCTCACTTCAGGTTTCGAATGGATGGTTCACTTGTGTGGACCTCAAACTTCCTGTTACCGTTTGTTCATGTGTGTAACATTGTCTATCTTGTACAGGCAAGTGGTTTGATTTCTCGTTGTTTTGCGGAAGCTATTTCAATGGTGCTTACAGAAAATCCCCAGGGCGTTAGCCAAGAGATTGTGCTGACTCAAACATCGATTTTGGATGGTCTTCCTGATGATCTTGTACTTCTCAGTGGCATTTTGGATGGGCCTTATATGGTTGTGGGATTTTCAATAGCAGACTCTTCACATACTAATCCAAATAAGCATGGTTTTCTGGTTTGTCCCCTCAGTCAATGCTATTATATATCATGTGACAAGAAAGGTAAGAAAAGAGATTATGCAAAAGTTCTTGCCGAGAGTAGTTGGTCCAAAGTTTCCTCTTGTAGTCACTTCTTATGAGGTTGCAATGAACGATTCAAGGGCTTTGGCAAATTACAGATGAAAATTTGTTCTCGTTGATGAGGTAATGATCATGCCAAGTTCTAAATATGTTGTTCTACATTCACTTTCTAGTTCTGATGGTCCTATTAGATCTTTGGTGCTTGACAAAGCCTTTGACTTTTTAGGGTCATTGACTGAAAAATAGACTCCGCAAGTTACTGATAGAATTGAAGTGCTTGCCCATTGAAAATAAACTTCTACTTACCAGACCTGAACACCTTTTGCAAAAATATTGGCTGAACTTTGGTTGCTTTTGAACTTGATCTTACCTGATATATTCTCATCCCATTAGAATTTGAATCTACCTTGGGAAGATTGTCCAGTTTTCCATTGCCACAGCTCCATGATTCTTTCTTCAGTTATGCTCTGATAAATTTCCTTATGTACTTAAGTTTTTGTTCAGTAAAAAATGCTATTGGTTATATGTTTTATGAGTGTAGGCAATATCTAAACTACAGAGGCATTATCCAGAACATGGAATATCTTTCTTGATGACAACATATACTTCGAGAAGTCAACTTAAAGCTTCTTTGAGAAGAACCATTGAATTTTGCTTGTTTATACTGCTATCTCTTGGCTAATCACTAGTTTGCATTACAGGTAGCTGGAGTGGCATTCGAGTAGTCCAATTTGTTTTTACTGTTACCATGTGGGCATCCTACATTGAAAAAAGAAAAATGATTCGGGTTTAGCTGTTTGCAAGGATTGTTGATGTCTTATAGCTGTCACTTAGACAGTCTTTCTAAATACTTCTATTCATTTGTTTGTTCATGCTTACCAAGGAAAAGGTTGCAAAACTTGATACGAATTAGCAATGGAGTCCGGGCCTTCAATTTCTGGTCCAGGGCTGATGGAAAGCATACTTATCTCATATTTGCTTTGAGTTTAGTTTTATCAAGGAACAGGTTAGAGAGCTTGATACAAATAAGCAATGCTGGAGCCAAGTTTTCGCCCAAGAAGGCTGAAATTCCCCATCATGAAAGCGTGAGGACTGTTGCAAAATCATGGCATGCCCATTACCCAGTTGCAGATCCAGCTGCTCAATTTCATCAGAACAAAATCAAGGAAAGATAGCTTTAAATAAGTGGACCACCAAAAATCGCAGATATTGACAATTCTATATATTATACATTTTTAATAATTCTAATAATTGTAATTCAATTTTAAAAAGATGATATATTTTTGACAAAATTTAATTTTTAATTAAAAATTATTTTTGGTAGCATATGTTAAACAAAATAAATGGTTTAAATTTGAAAAAAATCTGAAAACAAACAAATGGGCTATATGAAGGTTGTATGCAGCTTGGCTATATTGAATCATTATCCCTCAATTTTCATCATAATATTCCCATCTATAGATCAACCTCAATTTTGTCACAATAGATTCAAAAGAGGGAGTGCCTTAAATAGGTTACGGGGAACATTTGATAAAGCAGCCATTGCACAATGCATAAAGACAATCCAATTTGGCTACAAATGTAAAATATATACATCCAAGAATATCCTTTTGTGTAGGCCAAATGAAGAATGGGATGGTAGAATGAATGACAAAGCAAGCATCATATCATATCATTGCTTTATTAGATTGTCGACACACATTCTTGGAGCAAAACCCAACTCAAATGTGAAGAAAGAAAGAAAGAAGAAAGTTGACGCACACATGCTTCTCCAACATTTTGGCAAGCATCATCATCATTTCTTCTTGAATAAAACATGTGAAACCATCCATTCTTCTTCATTGTGGTATCCAAAAAGCTCACTTGCAGTTATGCAGAAGACTCGCCAATAATTAATCAGCTTCTCCACATTCTCCCTCTTCTCAGCAATCAACTCCAATATCTCTCTTACCTCGTCTTCGTTAGCATCCAACTTCTTCAACCACTCTTCCCTATAACAAAAACTTGTAATGAAAATTCCCTTATCCTTCTTATCTACTATCCATCCAACAAGGAATTAAACTATAAGAAGAAAAGAAAATAAGAAGTAATTCTTTTCCTACCATGTTTGCGCAAAATGCTTCCCATTAAGAGTCCAATGATCAACCATAGAAACATGGAACCTGATACTATGCTCCTGGGAGCATGCAGTGCTGCATGCTCCCGGACGCATACATCTATTTTTTTATTTTTTTCATAAATTTTTTTACAATAGTATTAATCTATATGTATTTAATATGTGTATAAATTTTTACCATTTTTTAGATATTTTAAATATTTATTTTTTATTTTTGAAAATCAGTGTCATTTTAGGAAATTTTAAATTACTAAAATGCCACTGATTGTTAAAAATCCGAAACAAATATCTAAAAATCTCCAAAAATGATAAAAATTGATACATACGTTAAATACACTTAGGTTAACAAGTTCATGAAAAAATTTTGAAAGACAAAAAAATAGGTGTATGCGCTCAGGAGCATGCGGCACTGCATGCTCTCGGGAGCATAAGATCAGGTTCCCAAAAACGTCATCCTGCAAAAATATAAGTACAAATGCAGAGTCTAAATGTCGTCAAACACTTGGAGAAATGAAAATTCTAATCAGTTTTGCATGTTTTTGCAACCCTTTTTTTTTTGTAGAACTAGAAGTATAGACTAAAATATTTGAGAAGATAAGAAAAAATATATACATAAGCTGCTAACAGTAGACACTCATCTCAGATTCCATTTCACCTAAAAAAAGAGAAAACATGTGGCTGATGACACTGTAAATGTCCTTAAAGAAAAGATATGTTCCATGTACCAGTCATCTTTGTCAATTGGCTACAAGACAATTGCCCATAAGCATGAATTGACAAAGCAAGGCTTATGTAATTGCAATGGAACTTTCATGCATAAACACTAAGGAAACATTGAACACACGAGAAAATATGCTAGGAGCATACCTCATATTCATATGCGAGTGTCCTATGACACGAGTGGTCAATGAAAAAACGTTATCAACTTCCATCCATTTGGATATCTTCCTTAACAATAGTTCAAAGTTCTTCATGTGTTATTAAAAGTTGAACGAAATCAAGAATCAAATGTCACAAAGGCATGTGACAAATAGCAAATTCTATTTAGGATATGACAATAGATATCTTACCTCAAATAGTCCAATGACAATTATTCTATCAAAGGTAGCTACCATTTCATGTTCTACTACGACCGCAAGTACTAATTCAACATTTGAGAGTTGAAGTTCCCTAAAAGCAAGGCAACAATTTGTGCCATAAAAATGCTATTCAACAAGACTAACAGGAAAAAAGAAATCACATAGGTTTATAGAAAGAAAGCCAATAACAATTATGTTTGTATATGCTCATAAATCTTATATTGATTGAAGACTTGAAATGCATTTGTGTTATCTCTCAAAAAGGATTTCTTGAATTAACTAACTATTTTGAGGTAGAATAGTCTTCAAAGTCAGGCCCAAATCCATTCAATTTGAGATGGAGTTGATAATTTTCATGCCATATGTATTACATTTCTCTATTTGAGTCTTCGTCTAAACAAGAAATGCCTACTTTTTACTTTTTGAAAGCTTTCGATATTCATACACTACTAGTCCACTATCAAGAAATGCTCTTAGGATTTTGAAAAGGATGACAAAGAGGATCAAGATGACATAAGACTAATTAATGACATGACCAGACTTACTTGCACTTGTCCTTTACGAAGTCTTTCTGTGAAACCGAATTAGTGATGGCTGTAACATGGCAGTTCTTATACTTTTCGGCAACATGCAGAGTGACTGCTCCTTGTCCACATCCAAGATCAAGCACTCTCTGACCATTTCTTATCGGTGCCCTTTTGCAATATAATTCAAGCATTTTCATTTCAGCCTTGTCCAAGCCCACTGTCTCATCTTTAAAGTAACAACAACTGCTAACAAATTGTTCAACATGGTTCACTTTCCTTTTTAAATTGCATAACGTTGCTATCATCTTTAGAAGTTGCAACTTTAACTCCGCAAGTAATGATTTTCAAAAAGCCGCTACTTATGAAAGTCTTAATATGCTTATTTCAATTGGTTTGATTCCAGCATTGACGTCTGCATTGATGTTAAAAAATCCAAGTGATTGTTGAGAATTATCACAATGTAGTTCGAAATTTTCAACAATTAATTTAGGATTAAGATGATCAAGCTTTATTACTTTCATCACACCAAGTAATGAGTTTCAAAACAAAGTAGGGTATCATTGGTCAAATGGGGTAATTATTTATTCATGATGCTGAAAATCATGACTGAAAGCTCAAATAAAAGTCCTCAATTGAGGACGAAATATTGATGGTAACCTTATTATTTTGGCGGACTTTGATGATGATGTCAAAGTTTACTTTGTCGTTTATATTTAGAATAATTTATTTTACTAAGAAACGAAATTTCATCCAAATGAATGATATGCATGGCCCCACCCAAGATATGTTTATGATAAGCATAATAACATTGTTTAATTGATGTATCAATTTCAAAATATTTAATTCAATATCTAGACCATCTAAAATATTTTTTTAATAAAATCCTGCAAATTACTATATCATTTTAAAATGTATGGATGGATGGATTTTAATTTTTTTTATAATTTATATATAATTATATTTTTTCTAATGTAGGCATGACTACTCAAGATTCTGATTGAAATGATTTTCAGTCACATACTAAAATTAATTATATTAAACAATGTGATTGGCTTGATTTTGATTAAAATAACAAGGGAGCTTGCCTAGAGGTTCACAAAATGGGGACCCCTTATGTCTACTCTATAATATTTCTTAATAGTTATACGTTGCCTCTCAAAAGATATTCACTTTACAATATATAAATTTCTATTCAAAGTAATTTTTTGTATCATAAATAAATATATATGTGTGCATAGACACAATAAATAGTCTAGATTTAAAACATATATATTTTAAAATAAAAAACGAAAAAAAATTAGGATGGAGGGGCTTTGATGAGGCCAAACCCGATTGGATTAGATCTCATTAGTTTCCTTTCTAAAAGAATTATTCTTACCCTAAAGCCATTGATTCAGCTTCATCGTTTCATAGGCAACACGTTTGGAGCCTATTTAGGGCCAATTTGGCCCTGTTTATTGTGGTATAAAGCACTTTAACATCTGAAAACGGGCATGCTTTCCCATGAAAGGGGTCTAGGAAAGTCAACTAAAGCATGGTTATCCTAATTTTTTGTCTCTCTTACATCATGGGAATCATAGCTTTTATAGGAAGGTAGAAACCTTTTTTTTTTCTGATACGAAGAAACCTTATTTTTCAAAAAGAAAAAAAAACTATTTGCATATGTTTTGTTTATTTTTAACGCATAGCTAAACAAACTCTTAGTATCATTCAATTGGATGAAATATAGTAGAAATTTTTTTTACCACATCATCCACTTTAGATGACTAGGCACCTGATAGAGGTGTGCTCTAGAAATAAGTAATCAGACCACTATTTTCACCCAACATTTGAATCTTAAACCTCCTACTAACATGGCTCTACACACACCTACGTAGACTGCTTGGTGGTGACAATGAGATAAAACTTGTATAAAGAAATTGAATTAAGAAGAATTATTGTGTATTGAAAAATGATAAATTATATTTAAAATGAGAGAAGTAGAATTGAAAATGGAAAAAATAAAATCATTATGTACTGGAAATGAGAAATTATATTGGAAATATGAAAAAATTTTGAAGAATAAAAGACTCCATTCTATTTCATCTTATTCTATGTAATTGGATAGTTTGGTCTAAGTTCAATTTTCTAACAAAGGAGACATAAATCATAACTCACTTTAATTTGTGTTGAGTGGGGCGGTGCTTAGATGTGTTAAAGAAAAAAAGGATTTTGGCAATGGTAATCAAAAAGTCTTTATATTAGTAAGTAAAATGTACATGAAATAATTTCTTTGCTTAGGATAGTGCCTGTATAAATAAGAAATTCTCATACTCAGGCAATGAAAATTTCCTTGCTTGTGATTTTACAACCAAATCGCAATTGGTTAGTGAAGTGCTAAAATTATGAATTATTAGCAACCAAATTTTTAGTATTGACAATCAAGTTTTTTTTTTTAGCAACAAAATTTAGATTGCCAAAATAAAAAAATTGGTATTCCGGCTGCATTAGATCATTACTCTTCTTTTAAGTGATTTTCCCGCTAGTATTTTTATAAAAAAACAAATACTCCTGCGTTTAAGCCATTGATTCAATTTCATCTTTTGGGAAAATTTTGTGTCATAAAATTTTTAATTTTGCGTATTAGCATTTTAAATTCGAAAAAGTTTGAATATTTGTATTTTATAATCTCTTCCATCGCGCCGTTAAAAAAATATCGTCGACACATGTATGATGCCCAAAATGCCCTTGCATTTGTGTTGACAACATCGACATTTAAAGTATGTGGGTTGCACCCATTGATGTGTGAGGATCACTCAGTGTTTTGGTTGAGACTTACAGAGACATGGTGGGAAAGAGAGACAAGCTCCTTCCGTCCACCGGTTTACTCCAACAATTTATCTTTCCCTCACCAAAGCAGAAAATTCTCACTGTCGGCAATGGTAGGTTTGGCTTTTGTTGTAGAAATAGTGGTGACTTTTGCAAGTTTGAGACTTTTGGTTTGGTTTTTGCCACCACCGCCACCATTGGTGCTCTTCTCTAAGTTAGTTTTCTTCTTGGGTTTGTTCTTCCTTCATAGTGGCGAGTGTTCTTCTTCAATTGTGGAGAAATTCCTGCTTTTGGAATTGGGCTTCTGAAGAAATGCAAAGAGAAAGAGAAGTAAGCGTAAGAAGAACGAGGCAAAGGAAGAGAGGCTTCCTAAAGCTCAAGCCATGGAGTGAAGCAGCCATTTGAAGAATTGGATTCTGATCAAAAGCTTCGGAAGGAGTGAGTATAGAAAGATCGAGATTGATATTTCCTTTTGGGTTGGAATAGAAATTGAGATTGATTTGGATTGGGAAGTGGTCGAGAGAAGGAGAGAATCAAAGTGGAAGGGAGAGGGGCGAAGCAAAGGGATGGAATTTATTAGAAGGGAAGGAATTGAGTGTTTTTAATGGCTGCAACTACGCTTCCGTCGTGATTTGTTGTGCTTTGTCACAAACTCATTCTCACCGTCATCGTCTGCCCGTTTACTGCAACAATTCGTCCATTCAATCAAGCTCAGTCCTGGCTACCTCCACTTCCAACCAATCTCAATCATTGGTTTTGAAAGCCTTCGAGTTTCAACACATGCGTGATGCCCAAAACAGCAAACTGCTCAATGATTTTTGGGATTGGAAGCTTGATGTAGTTAGGCAAGGGTGAGGAGGACGTGGGGCCTGTATGCCGCCTAGGAAGGCAACGTGGAGGGTGATGGTGGAGTTGGGGCAGATGTTAAAGGCGGCGATAGTGGTTGTGGATTCATCATGGGAGGTGAGAAGCTTGGAGGAGAAGAAGAGGCATTGGAAGGAGACAAGGGTGTTGGAATCGCGATGGATGGCGAGCTTGAGAGATGAGAGAGAGGTGGCGTGAGGGAGAAGATCTAAGAATAGCGTTTTGTTTTCTGAAGTTCAGACGAAAACCATGGTTGCAGATTAGAGATTTTAGGCTAGGGAGGCTGGATGAGATTGCAGTCAGAAGAAGGATTTCTCATGACTTGACCGACCAATGTTTTAAAAACCGAATTGAACTGAACCATTTTTATTTCTTTTTCAGGTCTAACATGTGGTTCAAACCTTTTTAAACCATGACGTCAACATAACATGATTATGATGTAATAATTATATTTAATTTATTTTAATTATTTCAAAATTAAATTTAAAATATAAATAAATATAAATTCTATGTAATA
>JAXCLR010000073.1:46240549-46269439 GCA_035584095.1 Annona squamosa
AAAAAAGGATATAAAATTTCATCACCAGTGTGGGAAGAGTTTGAAAGGATTTTGGACAATAATGGAAAAGTTGCATGAGACATTTGTAAGTATTGTAAGATTAAACTTAAGTGTCAAAGTACTCAAGGAACAAGCAAATTAACTAGACACTTAAAGTTATGTAAGTATAATACCAACAAAAGAGCAAAGGGCTAGCGCTTGTTATCATTTCAATCGGTAACTGATGAAGGTGGAATCGTTATGTCAAATTGGAAGTTTGACCAAGAAGCATGTAAAAGAGCAATGGCAAGAATGATTATTCTTGATGAATTGCCATTTAAATTTGTTGAAAAGGAAGGATTTAGAGAATTTTGTAAAGTTGTCCAGCTACTCATTAAACATGTTTCAAGGACCACAATTGTTAAAGAAATCTTCAAAATATACATGTTAGAGAAGGCTAAATTACGAAAAAATTTTAGTGAGGATGTTCAACGTGTATGCTTGACAACAGATTTGTGGACTTCCAATCAGAATATTGGGTATTTATGTTTAACTGCTCATTTTATAGATTCTAATTGGACTCTTCAAAAGCGCATTCTTAATTTTTGTATTCTTTCTTCACCACACACGGGTGAAGCTATTGCTACCGCAATTGAAGAATGTTTGAATGCTTGGAATATTAGACAAGTGTGTACTCTTACTGTTGATAATGCATCGGCCAATGATGTTGCACTAAACACTTTGCGTTTAAATTTAAAAATGAAGAATGCTCTCTTTGGGGATGGAGAATCTTTACATGTCTGTTGTGTTGCGCACATTTTAAATTTAGTTGTGAAGGAGGAAACCGAACAAATTAAGGATTCCATTGCTCGAATTCGTAATAGCATAAAGTGGGTTAAGAGTTCTCCCAGTAGAGAATAAGCATTTGGAAAATCTTGTGAAAGTGTTAGAATTTCAAGTAAAATGTCTTTATGTTTAGATGTGTCAACATGTTGAAATTCTACATACTTGATGTTGAAATATGCTCTACCATTTGAAATGGCTTTCAAACATCTTGAAGTGAATGATGCAAGTTTTAGAAGCAATAGTCCACCTCTTGAAGAAGATTGGAACCACGCTAGTGTCCTTTGTGACTTCTTGGTTTTATTTTTTGAAGCTACCGAGATCTTGTCGGGTACTAAATATGTCACTTCCACACATCATTTTCTTCAATTTGATGCAATTCAAGATCAATTAAATTCATTCCTAGCCAAGAATGGTAATCCTATCCTTCTTCACATGTGCAACAAAATGAAGGAAAAATTTGCAAAATATTGGGGTTCTATTGATAAATTCAACATTTACTTGCTAATTGTGGTAGTGTTTAATCTACGATATAAGCTAGGCTATTTGTAATTTTGTCTTAGTATTTTCCTTCCAGCGGATCAGGCTTCTGCATTATCAAAGAAAGTGTATGATAAAATGGTTGAATTGTATGGAACTTATGAATTTGGGTCTACTAGTAGTACTACAAGTTCTTTGTCTGAAGTGAACGGAGCATCATCGGAATCAAAGAATTCAAAATGGAAGCTGTGGCAATCTATGAGTAACACTAATGCTGGAGTTATCACAAATGAAATTGATGCCTATTTAAAAGATCCAGTTGAGAATGATGTACAACCATTTGATATTTTAGCATGGTGGTCAACGGTAACAAAATATAGGATTTTATCTTCTATGACAAAAGATATTTTGGCTATTCCTGTTTCAACAGTTGCATCAGAATCTGCATTTAGCACTGGAGGGCGTGTTCTTGACCAATATCGTAGTTCATTGACACCTATGTTGGTTGAGTGTTTAATTTGCCCTCAAGATTGGTAGAAAGCAGCTCTAGTCGATTCAAATTATGAAGAATTAGTTGATTAACTAGACAAATGTGCAAGAGGTAAACTATATTTTTCTATGTTTTAATCCTATACCTTACTCTTAATATTATTTTTAATGCTAATATTTATTTTTTCAGATGAAGTTTCTCAAACATTGGGAAAGGCTGCTTCAGGATCGTTACCACCTATTCTACAAAGAAATTAATTTACAGAAGGTATTATTTATATATTTGAATATATATGCATATATATGCTCCTTAAGTTCAATCGCACGAGATGACATTGATTTTATGCATTTTTTTAGGAAAAAAAAAATTTGGCTTGGCGAATGAGAATAACACAAGAGAAGAAGAATGAAGACTGCGTGGAAAATTAAAATGTTTTATGTTGTTATGTTGTAACTTGACAATCTAAGTTAAATGTTATAATTTGATTATTGGAACTTAAGACTAAAGTTGTAGACTTGGACCTAACTTAGATGTTGTGATTTGGAGTTATATTTTTGAACTTGTTGTAATCTTATTTGTTTTGATATTATCGTATTTTTTGGGATTATTTTCTTTTCTTATGATTGATATTATAAAGTTTGTCTTATAGTTGGATGCTAATATTTCTATATATGATTGTGATATTCATGTTAAATTGCAGGACAGACAAAGGTTGCACTTCTACATTCATCCAAATATGGTTACTGTTCAACTTAATTCGAAAAGAATGCCCAAAACAGGTTTTTCTTCTTAATACTCTTAAATGGTATTTAAAATTTTCTTGCTTTCTTAGTTTCTTATAATAAATTATCATTTTATATTTTTTTAGCAATAGATTTGTAATTAAATGAGTACAGGATATATATTTATAGTAATATGTCAATCTGAAACTCAACCCGAGCCCGAATTTCAAAAATAGGGTTAGGGTTGAGGTTTTACAAATAGGGTTAGGGTTAGGGTCGAAGTGAACCCGAGTTTCATGAGCCTGAGTTGCACCTCTATTAGGAACTTCAACTCATCATAAGAAGGAGAGAGGAAGGGAATATTAAGCAAGCTATCGACTATGACTAGTAGGAAGGAAGGTGGAGACAATAGGCAAACAACAAGATTTGGCGTAGATGGCAGCTCAGTCATGCTGAGGGAGAAGATGGACTGTCGAAAGAGATGAGGGGAATGAAGGAGATACAGAATAGGAGAGAGGGGGGAGCGACCCCTGCCTAGAAAACTCATGCCAAATCTGAATCAAGGGTTAGATGGCTCAAGTCAACTATAGTGGAGAAGAAGGCAACTATGGTGAGAGGGCTTAGCCTCAAGGGTTGTGTGGCAAGTCAATTGTCAAGGGACCATTATCATAAAAGAAGTGCAGTGCTATGAGTAGTAGGTCGCAAGGTTGAGGGCTGTGACGATGGGATTAGGGGCTTAGGGCATAATGAGTCAGCTGCAAGAGAGGGAATATGGGACTCAGGGCAGGGTGGGAAAATAACAGGCATGAGCTTGAGATTATGCATGAGCGGGAGAATGGAGCAGAAATGGGAAGGGAAAAAAATTTAAAAAGAAATATATAATATATATTATACCTTGTAAATATAAATGGGTTGACGAGTTGTGAAACCCTACCCTAATCCATTTATTTATTTAAAAGTTGAATGGGTTGGAAAATTATAAACTATTCATTCAAAAATTCCAACTCAAATTATAAATGGTTCAACAGGCGCGTTAGCGAGTTGGCCATTACCATTAACACTCCTAGTTTAGTTTGTGATGGATATTGGATATAACATTATTTTGTGTTTGATTTTGATTATAAATATGTTAGGCTAAACTTGTTATCTAAGGTTTGGGATGTAACATGCGTCTAATGTAGAAGATATTATAATTTGATTATTTAAGGTATTTTGCATTAATTCGATAACTTGTATTCTTAATACTTAAAAGGTGTATGGTACCGTACTTCGACATGATTTCATATATTACATAAAGGAATCGAGAGTTGAAAATCTAATATACGATAATCAAGATATTAAACCTGCAAATCTAAGATTATGAGAATAAGCACGATGATCTTGAGGAATCCCATGAATGGCCACAAAACTTAATGAATCCTAATTAACTTAATCATATGAGAATAGGTAGTTAAGAGTATATTAAGGTTACACCTCGCAGGTTTCGAGAGAAGGTGCAAGGGTCTATTCTCCTTTAACACATAATATTCGAATTAAATAAACACTCTACATATCCGTTGCAAACGCTGTTGTGAAACCCCATATTTGAGGTGCATGTATCTCTTGACATTTAATTTCTCATTCTACGTTCTTAATATCAACCTTCTTCTTTTGTTATTTCTTTCCTTTCACTTTCCTTGCTTTATGTTTGATATAAGTATTTGAAATCAACACCTTAAGTCTCAAATTCCCTATGTAATTAATATTTTATATATTACAATCTATAACTTGTGCACTTGTGGAGATATTACAAACTAGAGTAAAAAAATTATCCATAGATATGGATATGATATAAATCACTAACTGCCTCCCCCTTTGCCCCAAAATAGGAAAAAGGTATGGTACATATGCTAAATACCTAGAACCGACCCAATTGGGTACTCAGATGGGTACATATTTATGTACACGATATACATAATGAGGTTGTTTTTATGAAATCCCTCTTCTATGTAGTTCCCTCCATTTTTAATAAAATATTTTAATACTAAATATCAATTTTTAAATAGTATTTTCAACATTTAAATTATTTAAAACAGTATTACTAGGTGGATAAATGATCCTATAAAGTATTATTATATTCTAATACATATGGGAATAGATCTAAGCATTTTTCCTTAATTTATGCATGGATGTACCTATTTTTGAGTAAACATAGACTGTTCACATATTAAATTTGGATAAAACTTGGTCTTTTAGGTAAATAAATTATGTTAAATACAATGAATGGATTGAATTTTGCATCAATCATCAATGCCTAAAAAATTGTCAGGGTTACATGGAATCACTTCTATATAACTCAGTTACATGAAATAGATAACATGTATTTTTTGTTTGGTATACATAGTACATATTAACAAGTCTATGTGTGTGCCTCTTGTGCAACGTGTGTGAACTGTGAAGAGTCTTACGCATGTGCTAAGCTAAAATTTCCCTCTCACCCACTACCTAATGCCCAATTTCATTTCCCTCCAATCTTATTAGCTGTCTCACTAGAAGCTTCGATGCCTCAAAACCCTACCAGGCTACTAGGCATTTCTCTTCGCCTTCCCCTTTGCCTACTCAAGAGCTTCATTGATGAAAGTTGTCTTCTTCGCGTTGTATGCTCAATTCTCACTGCTCAGAGTTCCTTCCTAACCATCTTCTTTCTCAGTGTTGGTTTCTCCTTTAGTCTTTCTCAATCTCCTTTCTTCTCTCTTCAATTCTGCCTCCAATCACGTGACTAGCTCATGATTCTCATTTCTCACCAAATTTTCAACCTTAACCCTCTCCATTTCTCACCGATCCTTCTTTCTCACCCTGAGCCTAACATTATCTAACCTTAATAGCGTAAAATCTCACCATTTCTTTGCAATCCCACCTCATTACTACCTACAAATGCCATATGGTCTCTCAAATCAATTGATTCCACTATCAATGAAGAAATGGATGAGGAGGTCATGATCAAACAGTGTGATGACTATCGCTTACTCGATCATATTTCTCGCTTTTTATTATTTTTCAATTCCCTTACTATTATTGTTTGTATTTTTATTTACAGAAAGTAGAAGACAAAACCTTTTGGTTGACCTTTTTATTTTCAATGTTTTGTGCAATTCAGATTGGTTTTAGTAAGAAGGATTATGATTGTTAAATGTCTTAGTAATTACTTGTGGCAACATGTTCACAGTTTATGTAAAGATATTGTTTTATATTACTCAAAAATAACATACAAATATTTTTCTTTATGTGTTATATTTGCATATTTAAGGAAGTGATTAGAACCAGAACCGACCTTATGGGTAATTGGTTGGGTAGGGTACATTAAGGACCAAACTGATCAATTGGTTGGATAAGGTAAATATTTTACAAATAAGGTATGGGTAGGGTAGAACATTACCTAAATAGAATCGACCCGAGTTGCATCCCTAGACTTAGTGGAATTTAGTCTAGAAAAATGCAAGCATGAAAAGGCGATACTGATTTTTTTACCAACTTATCCACATCATGAGTCCAAATAATTCTTGCTAGAAATGCTAACCTTCTACTTTCTTGTATAGTCACCCGAAGCTCCACAATGACTTGAGGTAATCTCCATAATGATTTTAAGTGTCATGTAGACTAATCAAATAGACTCTCATGCTACCCTAAGAAAAGGACTCACAAGCTACCAACATATGGATAGCCCAATTTTGAACAACACTGATTTCCTCTCTTGCTGATGAAGATTAAATGCATCTAAGCACATCATTAACATACACTTTGCATATATCAAATCCATGTTTTACATGTATCATATAACCTAGTAAAACCCCTAATTTTTAAATAGTTCTTAAGTAGTGTTTGTTCACCTTAAAAAAAATTTTAATTTAAAAGTTTTCACTCTTCATAACTATAATATTTTTAATTATTTTTTCATTTTTATACAATTATCTTATTTTTTAATCATTTCTATACAACTAGACATACATCAAATTTACATAATTCAACTTTGTTTTCTTTATTCTTCATTATTACCCCCATCATATTACATCATTTTCTCTCATTTCAAAAACTTTTAAGCCAAAAACTTTTCATCAAAAGTTTCATTACTTCTCAAACTCACCGTAAATTATTATATGAGTTTTTTTTATTAATGCATATATACAAGAGAGCAAAAAGATTATATTACAAAGCTATCATTTGAAAAATTTCGCAGAAAAGTCTATAATTTGTGTAAATAAGTATAGTTTTAGGTACAAAGCTTGTCTATTAAATGTAGTAAATATGCTGATGGATTTTTTATGTAATTTTGATGATAAGGATTCAAGGTTTTTGTTGAGGATGGAATTTAAGAAGAAAGGTTAGGTTGCGGACATAAGGTGAGTTGGAAATTTGAATTCAGTTTTGAGTATTCTTACATTTTCCTATGTATGTGACAGGTCGTGTGATTGTATTTTGATGTGAATTTAATGAATTTTAATTTTAATAGATTTTATGCAATTTATTTTATATTAGGCATGTTTTAATGATTTGCACAACAATTTCAATTTATACCATTGATACGGAATTGAGAAAGTATCAATTAGCATGTCATAAGTATAATATTTCAATACATGAGCATGCCATGAGAAGGACAGTTCAAAAGTTAAATTTATGGTTAAGGGTTTACACGGATGTGATGAGAGTAATTCAGGTACATGGGCCACTGAGTTAAAGAGAAAGTAATGTTAAGTGGTTAAGTGCATGAGCATGAATAGTCACATTGTTGTATGCGCATGAGCATTAATATATTAAATGTTATGAAAATTTCAATTTTTTAATTGGTTGTTTTGAGTATTTTTAGTGTTCAACAAAATTTTTTTATTCACTTCCTACATGCTAAGTTTGTCCAAGCTCATTCCAACTTTTATTTTCTATTTAATAGGAGAAGCAATGTAGGATATTACAAGTCTCACTGAGATAATAGAAGTTAGGTAAAATATTTATTTAGACTTAAGTTTTCATTTAAAAGTTAAATACTTATATCATAGTAGTCTGAATTCATGATAATTATTGAATAAGATTAAAAAAGAATTTTAATGGACATTGGATGGTTTCGTATTGTCTTCAGCTTGACCAGTCCTAGCAGGTATCAAGTAGCGACTACCGATCATAGGAGGTGTTGGCTAGTGGAGCATTACAAATCTTTTATCATATTACACTTGGATTGTATATTTTATAATTTCAACTATTCTTTAGAGAAATTCAGCATATACCCACGAATTTTATCATTAAGTCCATCCACACTCATGAACTTTTAAAATGTTCAAATATACAAACATATATATATATATATATATATTGTGCAAAATTACGTTCACACCCAAGATGTTAGGTATCTATTAAATGAGTTGTTAACCCTTAATGAAATAACAAATAACCCAGTCCCTACTTATGATTTTATCACTAAAATTCACAATTCTAATTAATTTTTAGTAATCTACAAAATTGTATATTGTGTGAATGTGAATTTTTAGCTTTGAGGAAACCAACCCCAAATTATAATAAAGCTTAGGCATATTAGTTATATCATGGGGTTAATGACCCCTTTAATTGATCCTTATCAGATAAGTATAAATGAACTTTTGAGAAAAATATATTGATTTATTTTGAATTTCTGAAAATTCATGTGTATAAGTGACAATAAAGGTAAATTTGGTAGTTATAAATGAAATTCACCCTAAGCTTTATGTTGAATAGATTCATTTAATGCTTTTAAGATTTTGTAAATTTCACCATAAAAATATTGAAAAATTAATTTGATTCTAGTATAATAATAATTTTTATTTGAAACGTATCATTATTAGTAGTAGTAAGTAATTGCAAAATTTCAAAGACACCAAATTAATCTATTTATTGAAGAAATATTTTTTAAAATAGAAGTTTTTTCATCCGTATGTCGATCATTTTCAACTCAATTATATGATTCATACAAAAATTTTTTGAAACATTGTACATTTATATTATTTATTTATCTTCATCTTAATGGATCAAAATGTTTATATACCAACTTTTAAATAATTTAAATAGAGCAAACTGTTGCTCTAGAGCTGACTCTATATCTGTTGTTTTCAATCTATAGTGTTGTTGCTATTTTTCATTATAATAGGTTAATAGTTGTTTTGTCACCCAATTTTCTAACTAAAGTCCACTCCTTTGCTAGGGAAATTTTTTTTGAAAAATTGAAGTTCCCATAAATAGTTGGAAGATATTCTTTAGCACCTACATTAACCATAAAAAAAATAAGCTTTATTGTTAATTCAAATATCTTCAGCAATAATAACATGATTTGATACATAAAAAAATAACATGATTTTTTATTAAACATTTAAAATAACTATAACGCATCTTTATTATTATTAATTTCTTATTTTTGCAACAAAATTTTCACTCATGATAAAAGTATTGTTGTTAATACTTAATTTGATTTCTACTATGTATATGACTCCATCAAAAATCTCAATTAGAAAAAAAAACTAAATTTTCATTGGTAAAAATAATTTATTGTTAGTCAAATATATACTTTGTGCTTGGTATTATTATTGAAACCCCACTTCTTAATATTTATTGCTAATATCAGTTCCATTAATCAAAAAGTTTGTTAATCATTGAGAGAAGTTTACGAAATCTAACCACCTACGGCTAGCACAGGTGGTAGGGGTAATGCTCTCCTTAGCTAATGGGAATTCCCCACTTTGGTTGGCAAGGGGTTTTTTCAAAGGGGCTGAACCCATGTGAAGCCTCCCCATGAGAAAGTAGGGGCATTATGGCAATTTTATTGTTTGAGTATATTTGTTTAAAAACGTAAGTATGTTTGGTTTCTTTTGAAAAAATTCGTTATAATAAGTTATGTGTGATTTAGATCCTTCAAATTCAAGTGCAGATCTAAGAAACTGTTTGTAATCTCTTAGCAATCTCAATTTTTTAACAAGAAGAGAAAGAACTAACATAATAAAAATTCGTAATATTATTGAAATAAAATAAACTTTCTTACGAAGAGATAGATGGAGAGTTGTTGGAGAGCAAATCAGCTAAACCTCAAACACACTTTGCACACTTGTACACTTGCACACAATTACTCTAGACTGGGCTTTGAGATTTTTTGATTGATGGATGCCCTTACAAATGACTCCAGACTCTTATTTATAGAAAGAAAAAGTAAACAACGGATTGGAAGGTATTTCAAATCCACAAATTTCAAAGGGTTATAAGTCTGGAGCGCCGAAAGCAAGAATGACATGTCCTTAAGTGGGTGGAGTTGTACAATATCTGCTTTTAAAAGACACCGACGGCTTTTATAAATCTGCTTTATAAAAGATAAGGCCTTTTGACTGTAGCCTTCTTTTTATAAAGTTTTCAACTTTAAGTCTTATCTTCTGGGGGCAGTGAAACTGATGAGATGTTCATGTCATTCTCTTCAATTTGGTTGTCGAACAGGAACTCAAACGCTTTCTACTTTTGCTCTTTTCCTGATAAGTTAGGAAAATTCTTCTTCACCATAAGCAAAGCTTGCTTGAAGGCATCCTTATTCTCTGACGAAGACTTTAATTCTTGGAGAGTGGTGAAGTGGCTGGGAGAAGCACATAATGCTTTTGAAACTTGAGAAGCCTTTTGAGAAGTAATTCTCTTTTGCCAATCTTGCTTATTGAGAATATAATCATAATCAAAATTTGGCCACCATTTTAGATAGGAAGTATAGGCTATGAATGAGATAGTTTCTGAATCGATATAAAATGAGAAATCACATCGGATAATCCAAGGGATTGATTCTTGAATTATAAAATTGTTCAGATTATAAGTATCTGATATATTGAAAGAAATATGAGGTAATAGATCATCAGAAATTATAGATTTGTCAAAACCCCAGTGTTCCCAAAATTTCTCATAGAACTAAACTGGGATTTCTTGAAATGGGTTTATAAGGTTGAACCTAATCCACCAATAGTGGGAGAAGTAAGGGTTTTGTCTTAAAAATACTTTTTTCCATGCCTCCTGATAATCCCAAAAATTATACTTAGGATAGGCATAGAGTCTTATTTGAATATTTGGAAAAAGAATGCAAGTATTCGGATCACTGGAGAGCCAAATTTCCAAAGATAGAATCTTTTTTATAAATAATTTGGAATATATAATCATATCACTGTCTTTCTTGGTTATATGTCCCATAGTTATAGAATTGGTTTCTAATAAAATTCTTTCATAGAAATCAACATATTTTCCAGGAGCATAAGGAATAAACCACCCAAATTTTGGAAGATATTTTTGATACACTTGACGAGTGGTTTCTCAGGCGGTTTTATTTTCTTTATCACTGGAGGAGAATTGATATACATCAGGAAGATTTTTCTTGCGTAATTTAAAATCTGATTTTTCTAGATATAAGAGAACCTGATCATTATACATCTCGAAGTTATAATTCTTTGGAGAAGGGTTTATATCTGGTGAAGAGCTTGATGCAGTCATCACTTCTTTCCTTGTAAAAATTCTCTAGACAAAAAGTCAGAAAGAGAATTATTCTTTCTATTAATATATTCTATTTCAAAATCAAATTGAGTGAGTGTAGCCTGCCTTCTAGCAAATATATGCTTAGAAACTTCATTTTTTACATCTTTTTCTATAATATGTTTTGCTGCTTTGCAATCTACCCTTAATAAAAATGGTTGGTTTATAATATCCCCTTGAAACTTTGTAACGCACAAGACTACAGCTAACATTTCCTTTTTTATAGTTGGGTATTTTCTTCTGATATCATTCTATAATCCTGAAATATATTTGACTAATTGTTCTTTATTTTCTTTAGTCCTTTGTTTTAAAATTCTTTCTTATCCTTCATCTGAGGCATCAGTTTTCTACAATATTGAATAGCTCAGGATCTGCTAAATGAAGACATAGAAGATATTTTACTTTTCGTTTTATATTTTGAATTACTTTTGTGTGTTCTTATGTCCAAGGAGGAGGATTTTTTTCTTAATCTTTGTAATAGGATTCCTTTGTCAAAAGCCAATTTTTTATCGAATTCCGAAAATAATTTAAACAACCAAGAAATCTTTATAACTAAGTTTTATCTTTTATTTCATCAAGAAATTTTTCTGCAAAGATTATAGATCTCTTAATAGGTTGAATTGTTTTGTTTTTAATACTGAAGCCTAAAAATGTTATTTCTATCTGGAACAGCTTCATTTTTCTTCGTGACAAAACTAAATCATTTTGATGAATAATATTTTTAAATGACGTCAATGTTGTTGTATGGAATCAGAAAAGGTCAAGACATCATCTATATAGATAATGATAAATTCACTATAAGCATAAAATATATCATCCATTATATTTTGGAATTCCGATTATGTGTTTTTCAAACCAAAGGGTATAACATTCCACTCATAATGTCCAAAAGGTACATTAAAAGCGGTTTTATTTTTATCTTCTTCGGCAATTTGAATTTGCCAATATCCTGATTTTAAGTCGAATTTTGAGAATAATTTTGCCTTTATAATTCTATTTAATAAATCTTTTTTATTGGAGAGAGGATATCTTATCCATTTTAGAACTTTATTGAAAGGTTTATAATTTATCACCAATCTTGGAGTTCTTTTTTCAATTTTTGCAGCATTATTTACGTAAAAAGCTGAACAACTCTAAGGATATTTGCTGGGTCTAATTAGCTTTTTGTCTAATAGGGTTTTTATTTCTTTTTTGCAAATTCTAATAAATCTGAATTCATTTGTATAGGTCTCGCTTTAGTTGGAATTTTATCTTCATTAAATCCTTCTATATAGGGTAGTTTAACTATATGTTGTTTCCTATTCCAAAATGCGTTAGGAAACTCTGAACATACTTCGTTAACTAATTTAGTTTTAAATTCTTCAATAGGTTTCTTTAAAGGGCCTTGAATTTCCTTTTCTATGTATTTTATAAAATTTTTATCTTGAAGATAACATAGGAAATTCTTTTTATAATTCAAAGTATCTTTTAATTCTGCTAATAATGACGCTTCAGATGGTTTAATAAATGCAAATAGAGTTTCTTTGGTTTGTATTCCTTCATCTATTAATGAAAAAGGCTTTATAAGTTGTAGAAATGATGTTCCTAGAGTAATTTTCTATTGCATATTTTTAATTAGTATAAATGATGTTTGTAAGCATAATTTTTTATTACAAATATGAGCTGAGGATAATTTACATTTAACTATCATGTCTGTTCCATTGGCTGTGGCTATGGATGAATTTGTTGTTTCAAAATATTTAGGCGGGATAATTCCTTCATTTATACAATTAAGATTTGCTCCTGAATCAACCATTGCTATGAGGTTAATGGAAAAGTCTTTTGGAAAATCAGGAATCTTTAAGGTTATTTTTTATACCATTTTTGTGATATAATTTTTTGATCTTGTTCGCATAAAACATGTATTGAAGATTCTGCTTTATCATCTTTCATAATTTCGTTTAAATGTTGTTAAAAGTCTTCTTGATCATTTTCCTCTTGTTCAATGTTGATTGATAATTCTTTTAATTCTAAGATTTGAATTCTGTTTTTTAAATCAGTAATTTATTTCTTTATTTCTTTAATTTCTTGGGATAATTCAATAGTCGAGGTTGGCTTTGGAACACTCTTTAAATATCTTCTTTGATTTTTTATTATATTCATTATAGACGAAGATTCTAGAAGAGTTATTGGTTCCGGGGTATTTGATATTTTTAAAAATTTATTTAGAAGTTCAGCTCTTTGTTGAGGATCTTCGACTTAATTTATTATATCTAATAATTCTTGATTCGAACTATTCATGATATTTAAAGAATGATAATCTGAGTCGGATGATGTTTGATAATCTTTTGAGCTATATGAACATTGACAGTGATGCCCTGGTTCTAATTCAAAATCTTCTTTAAAAATATGGTTTATACTTAATTACTTTTCCTCTTCAGATACTTCTGACTCTGATTCACTTTTAGAAGTAACGACTAATTTACTTAATTTTTTTTAGATAATTCTTCTATAGTTAATTGTTTATTTGCCAACAATTCTTTAACTTATCTTTTATAACATTTTGATGTATAATGTCCAGTCTTTCCACATTTGTAACATTTTACTTCTTTAGTATCTCTTTCATATGAAGACTTTGACTTATATTTTTTATATTTCTTTTTAGAATAATATTTATTAGGTGGTTTGTCTTTTGATTTGAACTTACATGGTTTTGATTTTATATATTTGGATTTTTTGAGCATGTTTTTTTGGAAAGGCGTTTGATCTATCCCATAGTGTGAACAAAATATTGATAAATTTTGAGATTTTAAAAACTTTGTTTCTTCAATTCTTTTTTGTTGACATAATTTTAGTCTTACTTATTTTATTTTTGTGAATAACGTTCCCCAAGTATAATTATCATATTCGAGTCTTCATTCATTTTCTTGTTTTATTAAAGCTTTTACTTTTGATTCAAAAACTGAACACACACCTTGAAGAAATTTTTCTTTATAAACTGGTTTATTTCTATCTTCAAGCATTTGGACATCAGTTAAGAAAACATCTTTATACCATCTATATTTAGCTATTTTTTTACACCTAAGTTTTAATAATCTTTCTCTTATTACTGATTGATAGTCTTCAATTGTTCCCAAAAATTGATATAATATTGTACTTATAAGAGTATTTAATCTAATAAGAAGCAAGTCTCTAACCAAAGAGCTGAATTTTCTTTGGGATGTATAAGTGCCAAATAGCCGGTAAAATCAAGTCTTTTTCATTATTTCCTGACAATATTCACCATTATTTGTATCTACTGAATCATCCCTGAAAGGAAGCATATAAGTAGATTTTTTAAAACTAAGTAAATATATAAAGCTATAATTAAATGTAATAAGTAATTTAAATTTAATAATATAAAGATACATAAATATATAAAACTATAATAATTATATATGATTTTAAAAAAATAAAATTGTAATAAAATATTTTTATTTAAATTATATATAACTATAATTTAAATTTAATAATATAAATATATGTGACCTTTTCGGATTAGTTTAAGAATAATGACAGATGCATTTTCATTATTATATTTTTTCAAGATAAAGGGTAAATATGCGGTAACCCTTACGATTCACTCATCTCTCTAGTTGCTCATTTCAATTTGAAATCAATAAATTTTTAAAAATACATATTAATTATAATTGCATTAAATCAATACGGAATTATGTATTAAATAGAAATCTTATAAATTATTT
Source organism: Annona squamosa (assembly GCA_035584095.1). Taxonomy (NCBI): domain Eukaryota; kingdom Viridiplantae; phylum Streptophyta; class Magnoliopsida; order Magnoliales; family Annonaceae; genus Annona; species Annona squamosa. The sequence continues at coordinate 46,255,324 of JAXCLR010000073.1, forward strand.
GAAATGAAGATCACTATAATGTAGTCCACTTAACACAAAAATACAAAATAATTTAGTCCACCGGATTCAATCAAATATTTTAGACCTTATGAATTAATACTAGAACATAATTATAAAAAAATCATAAAGTGTTTGAGTTTATAATTAAATATTATATCTATGTATTAGTTAATAATATTTTTAAATTTAATGCCCATTTTTAAATTTCTTACCTAGAGGCATTAAATTTAAACAAAAGATATTTACATTTTTAATAGTAAAAATTATATCGGTCATCCTCTTTTGTTATAAAATTTGTGCAAATCAAAATAAAGTATATCAACATTAATTTTTTATCTTTGATTATAATTCAAGTTAAAATAATAAGTTTTAAACAAAAATTGGTATTAATTTAAACAAATTAAATCAATATTCAACTATTAATTAAAAAAGAATTTATTGAATAGAAACTTTATAAAAAGATTAAAATTTGTATTCAACTCACGCACCGGCAACACTCCACATGAAAACATAAAAATTAACCCGACCACCCGCCCACTCACTCATTTACATACATTACTATATTAATAATTATATTTAAAAAATAAATTACATCTTCAATTATAATATATCTTCAATTTTTATAAATCATGGATTTTTCTTCAATTTTTATGATTCTAAATAATTTAAAAATGTAAAAAATATAAATCTGTAATTAACAATAATAATAAATAATATATTTAATTATAATATATCTTCAATTTTTATAATTCATGGAAGTTTCTTCAATTTTTGTGGTTCTAAATAATTCATGAAAGCTTGATGTGAATGCCGGATTCTAAGAGTTTGGCTAAAATGATCATGCATGTGCATTTGGTAAAAATGATACATATGCATTCAATGAGAATTTTATAATTACACATAAATAAAAATATTTATATTATTATAAACAAGTAAAAATAAAAATCTTGAATTCTCGTATATCATTCATATTATTTTGAATTGAATAAAAATAAAAAATGAAAATTAATAGAATAAAATAAACCTAAATATGAATTGAAATTAAATTAAATATAAACATAGCTAATTTTTATGTCGAATTATTTTGCAAACTTATCTAAATTTGCAATAACTCTTAGGATTCACTTATCTCCCCTGTTGCTCATTTCAATTTGAAATTAATAATTTTTAAAAAATATATTAATTATATTTTCATTAAATCAATACGAAATTATGTATTAAATTAATATTTGTACTAAATAGAAATCTTATAAATTAATTTGAAATGAAGATCACTATAATGTGTCCACTCAACAAAAAATACAAACTAATTTATATACATATGAAATAACTTATGTCATTAATATTTGTATTAAATATTTACATCAAAAAATATTTGTATTCAAATGGGAAAATTTATAAAAAAATTTGCAACAAAGTTTCAATGATTTAAGTGACTTTGAATTAAAAATTAACTGTACCGAAAATGCCATCTCCACTAAATGCATCCAATTAAATGTCAATGTCTTTGAAGCTCCGTGGAAGACTGGCAACGAACACTTGCTCAACAATGGTAAGTTTCTAGCCACCAAACGTTTATGTGGCTTATCCTGCCACTGAATATTCATGTCGCCTCACAATTAGAAAATTGTACATGCTGTTTAAGCTGATTAAATGTCATTGCTGTTGCTGTAGGGAGTTGGTAAAGTGCCGATGGGTGTGACGACTCGTTCAAACAAAATGCTCTTTGCTCCTCCTGGTTGCAAAAGCGAATTTCACGTTGTCTGCATCCACCATGCGGTAGAAGTGAATTTCACGTTGTCCGCGTCCTCCTTGCGGTAGAAGACAAAGGATGTGTTTTGCAATTAATAGAAAATATTAAATTAAAACTTTTCAATCTTCACAATTATTATATTTTTTAATTTTTTTTCACATTTTCCTATGAAACTACCCTACTTCTCAATTATTTCTACACAATTATCCACACAACTAACCTATCTATTTTAACTTTATCCTCTTCACTACTATCATTATCCCTATCATATCACATCATTTGACAACTTTTACTCTCAAAAACTTTTTATTAAAAGTTTTATTCATTACCAAACACACCCAATTTCACATCGTCCACGTGAATAAATACACAGGCTAAGCTCAGATGGATTTTCTAGATAAGATATGATTTATCAAATGCTTTTTAATATATTTCACTTTTTATGGACACAATGGAGAGTGGTATTTCACATTTGTAGATGTAAAATTCAATCAAGGCATCCTTTATTTCTATAAGTATGTAGGAATATGAGATTATCTGTAGGTTTATTTGATTGGTTATTGAAATGCAGATTTTTTTGCGGTTTTAATTCCTTTGAATCGGTGCTTTAAGAATAATGATCACAGTCTTAATGAGGTTTATATCTATATTAATTTCTTATTTTTATTCAATTTAAATTAAATGATCATTACGTCATTGCATATCAATTATAAATATTTAAAGTAAATGATCATTACAAATCACTAGATTCTAATGTCAAAATTTCTGAAAACGACCACTTAAGAAATAACGTTATTTGCATTATTCTTATGTTTGAACACAACAAATACGCATGAGTATCTTGAAGTAAGGTAAAAAAACATGGGAGAATATTAGAAAAGGAATCTTCTCTCCGCATTAATGACACTGCAATAAAAATGCATTAGGTTTAAAATTAACATTAAACCATTTTTTATTTAACACTCCTACAATTAAGAAAAAATATTTTCCACAATTTGCTAGAAGTTTGCGTGTTTCAATCATATATTGTTGTTGTTACACATTAAGTTTGGCTAAGTAACATTTTTTTTGAAATTATGATAGTAAAATTATGGATTCCACATATTTTTATTAATTATCATTTTGCCATTATATTTTATTCGCACAGTAATGGTCTTCTTTACACATTTTAGGACATTTGAAAAATAGTACGAGAACATGTTAAGCATATCCAATAGAATGTTTGTAGAGTTGCGGTGAGAGTAATAGGTCTTCAATTTTTAATTTTAGCTATTTAGGTATGATTAATCTAATATTCATCATAGAATAGGAGCTCGAGGCTCGGGTGAGAAATCTACAATGTTCTAATGTACGTCAAGTGCACGCTAGTGAACTCCCCACTTGTGGCATTGGTCAAGAAGGAAACCATACTGTTGTCATGAAATTGGATGATTTGTTTGAAATGGTCTATGCGCAGGGCTTGAATGAAGGTAGGCAGAAGCCTCCAATGATATACACTTGGCTCAGTCAGAGGACTTCATGGCTCGCACCGTTGATGCACAGAGGAAAGGCATGCCTTATTAAACCTTACCACATGTTTAAATTGATAAATATAAATGAGATAAGATCATGCTCTCACTATTAATGACATTTTGCAGGATCCGAACCAATTTAGATATCAATGTCAGATGAAGATGAACCTAGCCTATGTACCAATAGAGAAGATGTTAGTACTTGAGTGGATATTGGAAGATCTAAAATTGCATGCTAAGTATGCATTCATCCTGAAAGTGGTTTGCAACGTTGATTTTATTTATTCAGTCATCCTTTTTGTTACATGTTTCCATCTTGTTACTGGCCAATTTTAAATCTAGGTCAAGATTTTTTCAGCTACAAATGACTCATGTTACCCAAAAAATATGAAATGTTTTGCTAGTAACGATAATATCAATCCCAGTGTAAGTAACTCATGAGTATGCTTTTGATAAACATAATAATTTTATTTTTATTTATTAAGTATGAAATAACATAGTCATAATTAATTAATAACCATCTTTCATTGCATGGTGAAAGACTATTGATGCATACACCATTATTCAAAATTTTCACCAGTGAGAGGGAATATGTGGAGTACGGCATCATTACTTCTCATCATTTGTTGAGGTCAGTACTTCAACCCATACTGTTCCCTTAGCATACATTAATAATTTGAGACTATTAAAAAACACCACTATTTCATCTTCATCCTACGTAGAGGAGATTGTTACTAGAGAAGCTAGACGATATTGACGTAGAACGGTCGGTGAATATGCTTCAATATTGTGTCCATGATGTAGAATGGGTAATTGAATACTCCATTGCACCAAAATTGGTTGTCAGCTTAGACACCGCTATGTGCATTGATTGTTCTTTAGTCTTGTCTATAGATGTTTATACCAATTTAATATCATGAAGGAACAATGTTTGCATATGTGGTTGATATGATATTATGTGAAATCCATTATATTGATGTCTGTGAAGGAGATAAGTCCATCAGGTTTATGGCAACTTACTAGCAAGTGGTAAGTCTTTCAAGTGAGGTGCTACATTCACAAATTAATATTATCGAACACATGTTAGTAACTTTTCGAAATCTTCTTCATTGTATAGCTTAGTATGTTAAAAAAATATTCAATGTGGACAATGAAGTTTGAGATACATACACATTTGGTATCGTTCGCGATACTGTTGATATCATAAGTACAAGGTATGGCTATTAAGGTATTGCATTCTTTTGAATCAAATTGGTAGGCTAATGTAGCAAATGTTTTAATGTATTGTAGAGAGGACTCTGAAGTAAATATTATTACTATTATAAAGCATTACACCGGGCTAACTTTAGTCAAGTTCATAAGGTATATTGACGCATCTCCATAAACCATGAAAATCGCACATTATAACCTTAGTGCCTTTCTATTGTGTCCCATAATATTATTTGTGGCTTATTGTTACATAGATAATCACTGCAAGCTATAAGAAGCATATTGCATGCAAAATTCTCACTAATAGGGTTAATATGCTGGCCCATGGCAACTATCATCACGCGATGAATTGGTTACCGAAGAGCTACAAATGAAGGAATGATATTGTGCACCCTTATTGTTCAGATAATGACAAGTTATTTTTTGGTCATTTGTGTTAGTATGAGATTAGTATGCTTAGATGAAAAGGATATATACCTCTTTAATTCTACTTTTTCACACATGTGTTTAGGGAAAGACTTGCTACTTTGGAATATTAAACATTTTCACCATTATACGGAAAATATACCATAGACCTTGTTCAACATTCTCAAATCCTAATTTACAGTGAAATTATCATTTTACAAAATACATAATATTCATGGCTTGCATGACATAATGTAGTTGCATGTATGGTTCATGCATACTAGTGCTTGAAAACACCGTCATGAAAGGAATATTGTGTCAGGATGTCAATCATTTCAAAAAAAAAAATGCGGACCATCCATGTGGACTCAACTATACAAAATGATATAATAGATGTTGCAAAAAAAAGCTAATATCAATCATCGTTTCTGGTGCACTCCTTCAGAAAATGCTATACAATACATCCCAATCACAATTTTAAAATGTATGATTCTTTGAATGTTTGACATTGTAGTCTTCAAATTCTCGTTTAGACTATTATTAAGTATAAATGACGCAAAATGTCGTTGCCATTTGGCAATCTGTCCCCACATTGCATATGGTGATTACATCAATATAAGCCATAAACCATTCTAACATTCGTTACTCAGATAAAAAAAAACATATAGATCTATATTTTGAAGTCTTTTCAATTATGAATGAAACTATATTGCATAACATATGCACACCACAATCGACCTTGTCATGTAATCAAAGCATATAATGTTATGAGTAGCCAGAAACATCGAATGTTAGTATATGCGGTAACAATAAGTTTACCAAACCCATTAATTTGGTATGGCAATTCATTTGCATGCTTAATATCCCATAATGACACTGCATTCGGTTCACCAACATATGATAATATTCCTTGATTGCGCATACTTGGATGTGTTTACATCGAATAAAAAATTATTATGCATTCGAAATATAAATAGTTTATGGTGATTACACTATACCCTAATAGTCTTTTGCAAGATATTTTTAATCTCCCTATTGGAAACTTTCACTTGTCCATTGGTTTGAGGATGGTAAGTTGTGGTTATCTTCTGGGTGATTCCATATTTCTTGAGTATGATTCTAAACTGGTAGTTAGTGAAGTGTTTTCCTCTATCGGTAATGATAGCTCTAGAAAATCCAAATAGAGAAAAAATATTTTTCTGAATAAATTTTAAAATGACCTTATGATCGTTATCCTAGTTGCGACAACCTCAATCTATTTAGATACCTAGTCTACTGCTACTAAGATGCATTCATGTCCATAGGATGGTGGAAATGACCCCATAAAATTAATTCCTCATACATCAAATATTTTAACTACAATAATAGGGTTCAAAGGCATCATATCTCTTTTTGTAATGTTTCATATTATTTGACATTTAATGCAAGATTGGCTAAAGTTATAGGCATTCTTAAAAAGAGTTGGCCAATAAAAACCACTTTGCACACCTTGGCTGCTATTTTCTTACCTAAAAAGTATCCCCCACATTCAAGATTATGAAAAAAATTCGAAATACTTTGTTGTTTACTTTGTAGAACACATCTACGAATAATATTATCAGAACAAATTTTAAAAAGTTCTGGATCTTCCTAAATATAATATTTGTCTTGAGTACAGAATATGTTTTTTTCATACTTTGTTTAATCTTTTGGAATCTACCCTATTACTTTATAATTGACAATATGTGCAAATCATGAGGGTGATGTTTGTATAATGGCTAAAAGATGCTCATCTGGGAATGAGTCATTTATAGATGTGCTCTCTGGTATAATAATTCAAGAAAGATGACTGACCATTACATTTTCAAAATCTTTTTTGTCTCGAATTTCAAGATCAAATTCTTGTAATAAGAGAATCCACCTAATAAGTATTGGTTTTCCCTCTTTTTTAGATAATAAATGTTTCAAGGCTGAATGATCTAAATAAATAATAACTTTGGCTCCTAAGAGATAAGAACGAAATTTTTTCAAGGGCAAGCAGTTCTTTTTCTGTGGTGATATAGTTCATTTGGGCGTCAGGAAGTGTATGACTTGCATAATGACTCACAATTGGCCTCTTATTCACCCTTTGTCCTAAAATGGCTCCAATAGCAAAGTCAAAAGCATCACACATAATTTGAAATGGTAAAGATCAATTAGGGGTTTGAAGAATTGAGGCCTTATTTAATGCTTCTTTTAACAGTTCAAATGCCTTCAAGCAAGATTCATCTAGGTTAAATGGGGAATCTTTACACAGCAAACTCATCAACGGTCGAGAGATTTTAAAAAAAACTTGAATAAATTGGCGATAGAAACTAGCATGACTAAGAAATGGATGAACTTGTCTTACTGAAGTTAGAGAAGGTAGCTTAGTAATTGAATTAATTTTAGCTTTATCTACTTTTATCCCTCGTTCTAAGACTATATGGCCAAGAACTATTCCCTTATTAACCATAAAATGACTCTTTTCCCAACTCGATACTAAATTTTTTTCTACGCATCTTTTTAGCACTTTTTCAAATTTTTCCAAACAACTATCAAATGAATTATCAAAAAGTGAAAAATCATCCATAAAGATTTCAAGAATTCCCCCACTATATATGAGAATATTGCCATCAACACCTTTGAAAGGTTGTCGGTACATTGCATAGTTCGAATGACATTCTCTTAAATGCAAATGTACTGTATAGGCAAGTAAAGGTGGCCTTTTCTTGATCTTCTAGATAGATAACAACCTGATTATATCTTGAATATCCATTTAGGAAACAAAAGTATTTTTGATTTGCTAATTTTTCTAAGATTTAATCAATGAATGGGAGTGGAAAATGATCTTTCTTAGTCATAACATTTAATTTTCTACAATCAATATAAACTCTCCACCCTATAGTCAACCTAGTGGGCACTGCTTCACCTTCTTCATTATTTATTACTGTGAGTTTAGATTTCTTTGGTACTACTTGAGTTAGGCTCACCCATTTACTATCAGAAATTAGGTAAAGATTCTTGCATCAAGTCACTTGACAATTTTCTTTTTCACTATCTCTTTCATAATGGGGTTTAACCTTCTTTGCATTTCTCTACTAGGTTTTGTATTTTCTTCTAAGTTTATATGGTGCTTGCAAATAGATGGACTAATTTCTTTCAAATCAATCACCGACCAACCTACAGTACTCTTATGCACTCTAAGAACATCAATGAGTTGTTTCTCTTGAGTTATGGTGAGATTTGAGGCTATTACTACTGTTAGTATTTGATAAGGACCCCAAAATGCATACTTAAGAGGGGTAGGTAGAGATTTAAGCTCAAGTTGTGGTGGTGACTCAATAGATGGGGGTGATGGCTGAGATTGCAATACTGGTAAAGGTTCAACATTATTCTTATAATTAAAAACTGAGAGTAATCATTTAAAGCATTTACATCCTTTATGGAATCATGTTCAAATTTTAGAGTGAAGTTTGAAAAATCATTAATAATGTCAACCATAAAACACCCTTCATCATAATTTGGGTACTCAAAAGCTTTAAAAATATCAATTTTAAATTTTTGACCTCCAAATGAGATATCAATTACACAAATTTCACAATTAATATTGACTTTTGTTGTGGCTAAGAACGGGCATCCTAAAATGATTTGTGCATTCTTTATTTCCGAGTTTAAGGTCATGTCAAGAATAAGAAAATCCATTGAAAAATAACAATCATTAATTTTTATTATAACATCTTCAATATGCCCTTGTCAGGGTTTTTACTGATTTGTCCGCAAGCAGTAGAATGACTGAAGTGGGTTTTAATTCTCAAATATTAAATTTTTCATAATAAAAGTGGGTAAAAGATTCACATTAGCCCCAAGATCTAAAAGTGTTTTATCAAATAATATTCCTCCTATGTCACAAGAAATAAGTGGGGTACCAGGATCTTTTAACTTCTGTGAAAATTTATCCAAAATTACTACACTTGCCTCTATTGGGAGCATGATCTTTTGAGGAATGGAACGCGATTCTTTCTTTTGAGTGTAAAGGTCTTTTAAAAATTTTGCATAGGCCGGGATATGTTTGATAGCATCAATAAGAAGAATATTAATATTAACTTGTTTGAACAATTCCATCATTTACTAATTTTGTGCAAGCTTTTGCTTACTAGCATATTTATCTTTTAAAGCACTTGTGAAGGAGAGTACAGGTTGATATTTATTGGGGGTCTTCATGTATTATTTTCTTCCCTTTATCTTCTCCCCCAACTTGGTTTGCACTAATTCTTCGTCATCCTCTGTAATCTCTTCCTGCTTCATTTGACTAGAGTTTTCATTGATTAATTTAGATTTATATGGGTCTTCCAAGGTTTTATTACTTTTTAAAGTAGAAATTGCTCTTGCATTTTCAAATTGTGGTTTCTTTAATATTCCTAGTTTATTTTGAAAATGTTCTTGGATTAGCAATTGGCTGACTAGGTAGATGTCCTACCTCTCTTCTCCTATTTGCCTTGGCTATTTGACTTATCTGGTTTTCTAAGTTAGAGAAAGATCAACCCATGTGACTTTCTAACTTAAACATAAATTGTTGGATTAACTGTTTCAATTCTGCAAATATCTCATCAACATCATTAGCTGGAGAAGGTGGCTGGTAGTTTGATTGGGATAATGAATAATTGGCTCGTGACTAAATTCGTGGTCCTTTTGAGTATGCATTGGTCTGAAAATTAGGTTATGGTTGTTGAGTTTGGCAGTAATTTTATATTGGTAGTTTCGAAACTTGTGAACTTGAGGGAATTGCCATTTGGCGTTAAGCTTGATTTTTTCAAGAAAAATTAGGATGATTTCTCCAAGCTAGATTATAGGTATTAGAGTATGAATCATTATTTGGTTTGGAAAAATCCTTGAGCTACTTGCACTTGCTCTTGGATGAAAGGCAGGAGTTAAGTTGCAGTGGGACATTCACTTACAGGATGGTTGGACTTAAATGCAATGCACAAATCTCTTGAGTCAGTTGAAAATTAGGATGTGGATAAGCTGAAAGTTGATTATTCCATATTTGATTTACTTTTCATGTTATTTCATCCATTTTTTAAAATTTCTCTAATTTTTGTGCAATAAAATTCATATCTATTGTTGAATTAGGTTCTATGTAGTTTCTAACTCCATATAATCCTGCCTTTTTAGATGATCCCATATTTCTTTTATATGACGACAATGAAGCATGATTAATGGAATTCTCGTTAAGCATTTCAAATAAATCATATGCTTTATTTTCACTTTTTCTCATAAATTCTCCCCAACATGATGCATCTACCATTTGCTTATAATGATTAGCTAATCTCTCATAGAAGGCTTGGACAATCTACCATTTAGATAACTCGTGATGTGAAAATTTTCTCAATAACTCTTTTAATCTTTCCCAGGATTCATGGATTTGCTCTCTAAGTGTTTGGGAAAATTGGGTAATTGCTCTTCTCATGATATTGGTTCAGCCTCTATGATAGAATTCTTTAGAAATTATTATTGCATCATATTCCAAGTGGTAATAGGTCTACTTAATGTACCTAACCAATATATAGCCTTATCTTTAAGAAAAATGGAAAAAGCCTTAATTTAAGAGCGTCATCAGATAAAAATTTTGTATTTTTACTATGAAGCAAATTTTTAAAAATTCATCTAAATGCTTATCTTCATTAATGTTTTCATAAAAAGATGAAAGCATTTGGATAGTTCTTAGTTTAATTTCATATTGATTGACTTGGGTTTAAGGTAGTTGAATACAAGATGAGGGATTATAATTGGTTGAAATGAAATATTCCTTCATTTGTTTAGGAGGATCAAGTTCAAGATTATTATTTTCTGGCATTTGATTTTGAACCATTATAAATTTGCGTGATTTTCTTAATTGATGTAGGAGTATTTCTATTTTAGGGTTTGGTTTTACCAAATCAAGATTTGAATATCTCCTATCATGCATATATCATCAAGAATTTATTACTCTTTTTTTGTATTTATTATTTTTCTTTACAAAAAAATTTTGAATTTTTTTTAAAAAAAACTAATAATTCACCACTGAGGGTTAATAATTGAGTGATTAAATCTTACAACACTTCCTTTAGTCAGCCAGGTAAGAGGTGGGATTATAGGAGGCTCTCCTTGCTTTAGCAAGGTCCAAAAGTAAATAACTACAAATCCACTTAGGCATTAGCCTTTTAACCTCTAGCCTAGACACCGACATTTGGTTGTACAATAAAATTTAATTGTTTAATCCATCCTTCCATCAAGTGAATTAAAATTTTAAAGGAATTAAAATCTATATTTTTGCAATCTAAAGTTCCTTAAAATGTGTGAAGAAAGCAAATAATAAATAAACTAAGAGATGATTAAAGGAAAGCAATAATGTCGGGTTACTAGCATACTACTTAACATGAAATAAAGCAATATAAGATGAGATTTAAGAAATTCGAATCATTAAAGAAAAATAGTTCAAAATTTCATGTCTCTCCAACAACAGCACCAAAAATTGGTATGAATAAGTGCTTGTCGTTAAGAGCACTATAATCACCAATTTAATTAAAATAACCAAAACACATTAAAACTACCACCATGTAGGTGATAATGTAGAATAATAGTGAGTCGAGTCGAATCTATAAAGAGATGATATAATTTTGAATTGTTCAAGAAGAGATGAGAGGAGAGAGAGAGAGAGTAAAGAGAAGAGAGAGAAACTAGAAGGAAAGAGAAAGGAGTGGAGAAATTGCAATTAACAACAACTAAATTAAATCTAAACTATGGAAGTAATTAAAAGATTGCAAAAGAAAATTTTAATCTATGAAAGCAATAATGAAAATTGCATTAAACTTAATTAAACATTACATAACATAAAGTAGTAAATCTAATTTAAAAATTACAAATCTAAAATTAACTAATACAAAACATTAAAAACTACAATTAAAAGAAAATTTATTTACTCTAAATTTTTGCTTGAAAATCACTCTTTGAGGAGTAATCTTAAGCCTTTGAAGCATTATCCACTTGGCAAGTGTGGAAGAGGTGTGTTGTGTGTGGAGGGGACCCATCCTTTTATAAGTGTGGGGCACCCCACTGGGAAGTCTTTGGAATCGACGTGGGATTCTGATTTTAAACGTGACTTGCAATTGCTATTTTGCTTTGCCTTCTGCTATGGTCGATGCTGGTGGAAGGAGATTGATGGCAGCTGTAATTTTGGATGACAAGCTGCTGTGAATGGAGGCTTGATGCTCAAAAGTGGTTGAATTTTTTTTTATATTTGCTTGCATGAGATGGACTTAGCCTGTGGAAAACACGCCGCTGCCAATGCAATGCAGATGAATCGTGCTTTCTAATTGAAAGCCGCTGGTTCATCCGAGCTTGGCTGAATCTGAAGATGGAGAAGGCTACCCCGCTTGGATGATTGGGTCATGATTGCCTTTAATGGCAGGTTTCGATTTCAAAGCTTTGGAATGGAGTTGCGTCGACTATTGCTGCTCAGTTCTAGCTTTGGAAAATCAGGATTTCTGAATTGGAGAAGCTAGACGCGAGCTTGCTGGTTTGAAGGAAATGGATTGCCGGTTGCGGATGCTTGATTTCTGCTCAAGAATGAGGTGTGTTTCATCTATTGGCTGGAATTTCTTAATAGATACGGCAATTTGGGATTTACCGGTTCTAAAGATAGGTTGCGGGTTGAAGTGCTTCCGATTGGATTGAGGCGAAGGAGGTTGTTGCATCTGATATTGGTAAAAGGGGCATTTTGGATTTTTCTGGCTTTGGGCAGTGGTGGGTAAAATGGAAGCTGCAGGAATTTGGGTTCTCCAATTGGGGGCTGGTTTTCATTGCTGCCGGTGATTACTGAAATTAAAGGGGCAGCTGCTGTTGCCGTTGAAAGGGGTGGAAGGATTTGGAGAAGATGGAAGACGGGTTGCGTCATTTGGTCGTTTTCCCTACTTGGATATTTGGTGGAGCTTAGGCAGCTTGGTCAGTTCTTCTCCATTCATGCTGTCTCGAATCAGACATGGTGGAGCAGGGGATGAGCTGGATTGTAGGGGTGGCTACTTGCAAATCAAAACCCAATCAGTGCTACCTTTTGATGTTGTGGGTTTCGATTTTGGTTTGCTAGTTGATGATTTGTGATTGGAATCTGGTGGTCGATTTCAATGTCTAAATGCAGAGGATTTGAAATAAAGGGCGGTGCAGAGGCCTTGACGCCATGGCTGCCGAAATGGCAGATTCGATTGCAAGTTATAATTTTTGTTGTTAAATTTAGAAATGGGCTGCTATCAAATTGGGCAGAAGATTGGAAGCTTGGTGCAGCTGAAGCAGATGGAGGAGCTGGTTACTTTCGTTGATGCCATTGCTGGTGTAGGGGTTGGATGCCGTGTTGCTTGGGAAGCCATGAGAATACTTGGGGATGGTGGAGTACCATACTGGTGCTCTAGCGGTCCACATTCACTTGTACACATGCAACAGTAAAACGAAAATGTTACCCAAATAATTTCAACATGCTACAGATATTTCATAATTTTCATTTTGGGTCCTTTATTATTCATTTTATTTATGTAATTTTATTTTTAGATTACATAATAGTCCACTTCACCCCATGTTTGTAATCATTCTATAAATTTGTCTGAATTATATTAATATGCCAATTTATATTTCAAAATTAAAATTTTTTTAACCCATTGAATTTCTTTTAGCGTGTGTAATTACCTTCATATTTTTATATTGCAAAACGAACCATTTTATAGCGAAATTAGAGGTTTTATGAAAAATATACTTTTTACAAAATTTCACATAAATTTTGTATTTAATTAATATTTTATATTTAACGGTGTGAATTTAACATAAAATTATATTATGAATTTGCGATTTATCACATAAATTTAATCCATTGTGAATTTAGTCCCATTGAATGAAAATGTAGAGAATAATGAAGCAAACAAAGGAATAATAGTAGATATAGATAATTATAGTGGTTCAAGACAATCCTACCTACTCCACTTTTTCAAGAGCACACTTTTATGTTTTGGGTTCCACTATATCACTAGCTATACAATTAGAGTCCTTACTATCTTATATATTTTAGCTCTAAGAGGTCTTTACTATCACACCATAAGTAAACGGTGAGTCACACTTCCACCATACACTCGTCTTTACTAGAGCGCAATTCAGTGCACCCGGGTGCACTCAGCCTCAACGCACCCGGGTGCACTGCACCTATTTTTTTATTTTTTTT
>JAXCLR010000073.1:46276228-46292892 GCA_035584095.1 Annona squamosa
AGGGGACTAGATTAATCTGGGATAAAGTTTCTGTTTAAGTTGTAAATTTTTAAATACCCAATTCACCCCTCCCCTCTAGGGTAATTTCCATTGACTCAGGACCAACAAGGGTTATTTGTTTGGAACCGTACTCGTCACCCCGAGGATGCAGTGGTCTTTTCCTAAACCTGCTTGGATGGAGTTCCTTGTCGTCGTGGCACTTCCTCTCTGGTATGAGATTGGGACGGCCTCAAAACTGAGAGTTTGGTGGGTTTTGAAACAACTTTGGGTGCCATGGATTCGAGGTGATTTAGATGTGATGAGAAATTCTCAAGAGATTTTGGAGGGAGTGAGTGGGAGCTTGAGAGAGCTTGAGAGAAATGAGAGCAAAATGAAGATAAATGAAGAAAATGGAGGAAGAGGCGCCGGCTTCCCACTCTTTAACGAGGAAGACCAAACGTCGCACTGGAGTCAATTTGAACCCTAACCGAAGTCGACTTCGACCCCTTGGAGTCAACTTTGGTGAAGTCGACTTGGGCTAGTCAAAGTCTACTTGGCTCCATCTACTTGGGATTCTATATACTTTTCTAATTTGCTCCCCCTATCTAAATTCAAATTTTCATGCTTTTAATCAATGTCAATTATATCCATATCATTTCTAATTTTATAAAATGGTTCTTTTGCCAAAAGTTTGGTGAAAATATTTGCAATTTGGCCCTCAATTTTAACATACTCTAAGCAAATATCATGATTTTCAACATGTTCCCTAATAAAATGATGCCTCACATATATATGCTTAGTTCTAGAATGCAGCACAGGATTTTTTGTTAAATAAATTGTACCGGTATTATCACATCTAATTGGTATATCCTTCTAATTAATACCATAATCTTTAAGTTGTTGTTCATCCAAAGAAGTTGAGCACAACAGCTTGTGGCAGCAATATATTCAGCTTTCGTAGTAGATAGAGCAATATTAGTTTGTTTTATTGAAAACTATGAAACCAACATGTTTCCAAGAAACTGTCATGTTCCACTAGTATTTTTTCAATCTACTTTGTAACCGGCAAAATATGCACCCGAGTAGCCGATTAGATCAAATGTTGAACCTTTTAAATACCATAAACCTAAATTAGTAGTATTGATTAAATATTTAAAAGTTTTTTACAGCTATTAAATATGATTCTTTAGGACATGATTGAAATCTTGAACACATGAAAATACTAAACAAAATATCAGGTCGAGAAGCAGTCAAATACAATAAAGATCCTATCATGCTTTTACATAATTTTTGTTTGACGGATTTACCTTTTTCATCCTTGTCAATTTTAATGGTGTAACTCATAGGTGTGTTTACTCCTTTGCCATTTTTTATTCCAAATTTCTTGAGCATTTCCTTGAGATATTTGGATTGGTTTATAAAAATTTCTTTGGTTAGTTGCTTAATTTGCAGTCCAAGGAAGAAGTTTAGCTCACCCATCATGCTTATTTCGAATTCACTTTGCATAATCTTAGAAAATTCTTGGCACAGAGTTTCATTAGTAGCACCGAATATTATATCAATTAAAATATTCTTATCCTTATATTTGATAAATAATGTTGTATCAACTTTCTCTCTTTGAAAGTCATGATCAATTAAAAACTTACTTAATCTTTCATATCAAGCTCTTGGAGCTTGTTTAAGTCCATATAATGCTTTGGTTAATTTGAAAATAAATTTTGATTGATCCTTCTCCTCAAATTCAAGAGGTTGTTTAATATATACTTCTTCATTTAGGTATCGATTCAAAAATGCACTTTTCACATCCACTTGAAACAATTTAAAGTCCATGTGAGAAGCAAAAGCTAGTAGGATATGTATGGCCCCTAATCTAGCCATAGGAACATAGGATTCCACAAAATCAATTTCTTCTTCTCGAGAATATCCTTTGGCTACAAGTCTAGCCTTATTTCTTACTATTAGTCCATTTTAGTCTAATTTGTTCTTAAAAACCCATTTGGTACCAATAACAATGCAATCATTGGGTCTAGGAACTGGGTACTATACTGTATTTCTTTAAAACTGATTTAACTCTTCTTGCATTGTAGCAATCCAATTTTCATCATTAAGAGCTTGATCAATAACAGAGTTTGGTCGTATTTTAGACATAAAAGCAAATTCTCTACAAATATTGTGTCTTAACCTTCTAATTTTTACTCTTTCATATATATTGTCAATAAGTTGCTCAATTGGATGGTCATTTTTTAATTTTAAGTTAGTAGGAGGTTTATAGAAATTATTATCTTCACTTATCCTTTCATCCGGGGATTGCTCTTGTTTTGTTTCGACTTCTCCTTGTTGTTTTAGCTGTTCCCTTTTTGGATTCTTTAATGTTTCATCTGCATCACTTAGCTTATCCTCCTTTTTGGGGTTTGCGTTAAATTCGTTAAATACAACATTTATTGATTCTTCTACTATTTGATTTCTTTTGTTAAAAAAATTATATGTTTTGCTATTTGATGAATAACTAAGAAATATTATTTTATCACTTTTTGCTTCTAACTTTTCCAAGTTGGATTTTCCATTATTCAGCACATAGCAAGTACATCGAAAAGCATGGAAATAAGAAATGTTTAGTTTTCTTTCCTTCCATAGTTCATATGGGGTCTTTTTCAAGATTGCTTTTATAGTAACTCGATTAAGTACATGACATGCTGTAAATACTACTTCACCCCAAAATCTTTTGGATAATTTACTATTTTTTAACATAGTTCTAGTCATCTCTTGTATTGTTCTATTTTTCTTTCAACTACCCCATTTTGTTGGGGAGTTCTTAGTGTAGAAAATTTGTAGTGAATTCCTTTCTCATTGCAAAATTCTATAAACCGTTTATTTTCAAATTCACCACCATAATCACTTCTAATGGATATGATTGTGTTTTGTTTTTCATTTTGCACCAAATTTGAAAACATAGCAAACATGGAGAAGGTTTCATCTTTGCTAGTTAAAAGTATTATCCACGTAAATCTTAAAAAATCATCAACTATGACAAATACATACTGTTTTCCACCAAGAGTTAAAATGTTTAATGGCCCGTAAAGATCCATATGTAGTAGTTCAAGTGGCCTAATTGTTGAAATTTTCTTTTTGGTGGAAAATGACATTTTGGGTTGCTTGGATAATTTACATGCTTTGCAGCTTTTGTCTTTGTCATATTTAAGCTTTGGCAATCATTCTACTAAGTTCTTTTTCCACAAAGTCTTAATATTTGACATATTTATCTATCCAAGCCTTTTTTGTCATATCCATGAATCATTTTCAATGACTATAAGATATTTTTCATTTAATTTATTAAGACAAACCAAATATATGTTTTCATGTCTTTTGCTACTAAATAGTATGTGATCCTCATCAAAAATATTGCATACAAAGGATTCAAATACAATTTTATAACCTTTATAACACAGTCGACTAATGTTCATCAAGTTGTATTTGAGTCCCTCAACAAATAGTACATTCTCAATACATGCATTTGAAATTTCATAAACATTTTGTTTACCTTTAACTATACCTTATTCATTATTTCCAAATGCAACAATCCGTTCACTACATGATTTGATCTTGTGGAATAATCCTCTTTTTCCCGTCATATGTCTTAAGAAGCCACTATTCATGAACAACATGTTGCTGGCCTTTGCTTTAAGACATACCTGTAAAACAAAATCATGTAGAGCTTATCACTTTGGTACCTATTTTATCGGTCCATTTGGGTTAATAGGCCGTTGGAGTCTACATTGTTCTATTTTGGAAGGCATAAATCCAATGTTCTTTGGTACTCAAACCAAATTTGCACCGTAGTTATATAATTTCTTCATTTTATACTGATAAATCTTATTACCCATTTTATTGCAAAAATTACATGCCCTTGGAAGTCTTAGAGTAGAAATTCATTTGGCGTATGGTTCCCAAACTGGTCTTTTTATCCAAGCAATATGATTCATTTTTGGTTTAGAATATATGGGCTTTGTTTAGTTTTTTGCAATCCTTGGAGCATTAGATTTGCTACGTTCTCCTTTCTCAAATGTGGAATAACCAAGTCCTCTTTTGTTATTTTGGGTGGTCATATTTAATAATATTTTGACACTTTTTTCTTGATTAGAGAACTTTACTAATGATTCATTTAATGACTCATTTTCTTTCTTTTGTCTTTCTACCTCATTTGTTAAAGTATTCTTCTCATTCGTTAGGTGGTCAACCTTCTCAATTAGTTTTTATTCACAATAATTATTGAATCACATTGTCTTTTCTTTATTTCATCATACAATGAATCATCTATTTGTTATAGTTCCTTTAATTCAGCACATTTGATACACTCATTTATAGAAGAGAAAATAGAACAAGTATTTAGTTTAGAAGTTATCTCTTCACTACTTGTGCAGTTCGTTGAGATGGTTTGTCTCTCTAAAATTTATGTTATGGCAAGGCAGATGTTGCTTTTCTTCCTCCATCGTGGCCAAGTAACATATCCTTGTATAGTTTGCAGCCTCATTGTCTTCATTCGATGAGCTACTTGTTGTGGACGTTTCCTCATTCACATACATTTTGCTTCCTTTGGCCTTTTAATATTTCTGGTTTTAATTTTGGTCTTTCTTCTCTCGCCGTTCCTTTGTCTTATTATCCTTTGGTGTGGGATATTGAGCTTGCATATGTCCCACTCCTCCACACCAGTAGCACTTGGTTGTCTTATTCTTTTTCTCTCTTCCATTTCTCTCTTTAAAGCCTTTAAAATTCTTTCTGTTTCTCACAAATTTTTTAAATCTCCGAGTGAGTAGGGCAATTTCTTCATCATTATTTTGAGAGGATGAAGTAGACTCATCTGCATTTGTTGTAGCTCTCAAAGCAATTGCCCTTTTGCCTTTGTGATGCTCCTCATTTCTTCTTTTTATCAACTCATGTGACATGAGTGAGCTGATGAGATCTTCCAGCGTTAGGGCGTTTAGGTCATTTGCTTCTTCAATGGCCGTGATCTTTGGAGTCCACGACTCAGGTAGAGCCCTTAGAATCTTCATAACCTACTCAGATTCAGAAATAGCTTTCCCCAGACCTTTTAGTACATTTGTAATCTTTGAAAATCTTACAAATGTTTCAGATATATTTTCGGTCTCAAGTATTTTAAAGCTTTCCAACTCTCCAATCAAAATATTTCTCTCATACCTTGGACTTGAGAAGTTCTCTCATAAATAGATATTAGTGTATCCCATATTTCTTTGGCGATATGACATGAAGATACCTTATCATATCTAGAAACAGTGAGAGTACAAAAGAAGTACATGGCTTTGGCATTACTCTTTACGATTCTGACCTCTTCTTTAGACCATGCGGAGGCTCTTTCATCAATTGGTAAGACAACACCATTTTGGATAGCAATCCAAGAATCTATGTCCGTAGCTATGATAAGTTGTTTCATTCTCAACTTCCAGTAATCGAAGTTACTTCCATCAAAAATGGTGGCCTTGTGATTGATTGGTCTTCTGCAAAAGGGGGGTAAAACTTGGTTGAGATGCCATTTGTAAGATCTCTTTGCTTTAAACTCAAAACCTTCTCTCAACCACTTGTTGGTCCGGAGTTAATAGCAGTTACCCAAGAGGGGAGAAGTGAATTGAGTATTTTAAAAATCTTTAGCTTAAGCAAAAATTTTCCCTTTTTTTAATTAATCCCCTCAATGAAATAATCAGTAAGTTGGAGAGAAATAAAGCAATGAAATAATCAATCCACTGCAAGAGACATAGATTTATAGTGGTTCAGGCAACCCTCCTACTCTACTCTTTTAAGCACACACCCGTTGTGGCTTGGGTTCCACTATCGTATTTCAATTCAACTTAGAGCAGTAGCTCTCTTCTAGATTCCAGCTTTAGTAGACTTTGAACAATGTCCACATAAGTAGGTAACGAGTTTTACTCCAATCACACACTACTTTGCCTTCACTTGATTTTGATCTCCAATATCAAATCAAGTGGGAAAAACAAGTAATCAATAAATGAAAATATCTACACTTTACAGTTTTGTGTAGATAGTTTTTAGTACTTAAAAGAACTTGTAGAAGCAGTAGTAGATTCAGCATTATAGCTTTCAACAGTTTTTTAGCACAGTTCTTCTTCAAACTCCTTGTAAATCACTTTAAATGTAAGAGCGAGTGGAAGGAGAGCTCATTCAATATTTTTTCCTACTATATTTACGTTCACTTGATGCTCCTTAAATAATGGGAAGTAAATTCAAACGTTTGGTGGTAGGTGGTGTACATTAAATGCGTCAATGTTCGAATTTGTCTAACCTTTGCAAATCAAGTCACATTTAGAATCGACTTGGCATAAGACTTCGTTCAAGTCGCATAGTGGAGTCGATTTCAGATGCGACTTCACCCAAGTAGCATGCTGGAGTCGACTTCGAGTTCTACTTTGGTCCTCGGCTTCCAACTCTAAGTTATAGGTTCAGGTCGACTTGTTCTCGGACTTAACCCAAGTCGTAAGTGAAGTCGACTTCGGATGCGACTTCACTAGCCGTTGAATTACTTTTGAATTTCAAGGTCTTGCAAGTGATTTTTAGTTGCATATGTCCCCTTTTTTCTCTTGATTTTCATTAGATGTTCTTGATATTCTTATTTTGCTTAAACTAAGCAATACACTATTCTCTTGAAAAATCTTTTGTGTGGCTTGATTCATGATAACTATTTCTTTCTTGATCTAGTTGTCCAATCTTCAATAAGATGTTTCTGAATCATTAAGGGGAAGTCACATGCTTGAGTCACTAGCTTGAGTCAATTTGGGCTTCGACTTTACCAAAATCGCATACTTAGGTCAACTTGAGATGTGACTTTACCTAAGTCACATGCTGGAGTTGACTTGGAAAGCGACTTGACTCTGAAATCTCCAAGTCTTCAGCAAGGTCATACCTAAGTCGCATATGAAGTCGACTTAATTTTGCAACTTCACCTAAGTCTCAAGCAGAGTCGACTTTGACTACGACTTCACCGGTCTCCGAGTCCCAGTTTCAACTCTAACGAATTTAATGCACTTGAAGTCGATTCTGCAGTCAACTTGGGAATCAATTTGACCTAAGTCAATGGTTTAGTCGACTTGGGGTTGCGACTTGAACTGCTATCTTTTGAATCTTGAATTATTTAAACCTTTGGAATACTTAGCAACCTCATTAGTACTTAATTATTTCTTAAATTGAGTTGTTAATCATCAAACCATGGATTGTACTTTTTTGATGAAAAACCATGGATTGTACTTAATTTGCCTTGAATTCCAGTAGTTTTGATTATGAAAGTTTGTTTCATTTTATTTTTGGTCTCTGCTTTATAATCTCTAGATCCCTAGCTTAGACTAATGATATACTTTTCGATGGTAGCAACCTATGTTTAACCCCCAAGCTTTGAATGAATTGCAAATGGTTTGCATTCTTATTTCTATTTTAAATTTGGCTTGTTCGTACCTGTTTGAAATTCTTTTTAATGGTTAAATTTTCAGTCTCATTCGAGAGGGTTTATGCATATAAAAAATTCACATTTAATCATGGATGTAATTACTCTATTTCAGATTAGTTTGAATTTTTTTGTGATGCTGATTACTTTCCTTTTCCAATATTAAAATGATAAGTCTGCATGATGTCTTATCTTGTTCATGTTTTCATTAAAGAGTGCTGAAATTGTTCATTCATGATTAAAATAACATTCTTTTGAAAGTAATCTTCTGTAGTTTTTGTCTAAATTTGTGTAAATAATTTATTTTATAGGAATGCTTGGACAAGTGAGGTCATTGGAATAAAGATTCGATGGATTGTACAGGGTGATGAAATTTTTTTTATTTAAGATGCTTGGAATTTGTGGATGAAGAGATCAGAAACTTATGTTCAATGTATTTGATTCAATTACTGCCATAGTAGAATCTTTGTTTTGATGCTGTATTGGGAGTGTATTGCAAACATGATTTCACTCTTATGTATAAAGCAAAATTCTGTTAAGAGAAGGTTGTATACTCACACATGGATAATTAAATAGTTGATGCTCAATTCAAATTCTTGTATGATGAATTGCTGAATTTTGTACATTTTCTGCCGAAATGGGATTTTCTTTGTGAATGTATGTGTATTCATATGTTGAAATGATTCTTGGATAGTTTGTTAAAATGCAATGCAACTTTCTTTATAGTTTACATCACTATTTGTAATTTTTAAACCAACCAAAATAAAAAATGAAAAATCTATTTGAGTAAAAGGAGAATCAACGAACAACTATTAGAACCCGTTTATGTGTGCAATGGGTGGCTAAACTCTTCCCTTTGCATCACTAAGTAACCTACTTGGAATCTCTAGCAGCAAAAGTGGGAATTTATTTTCAAACTTAGATAAGGATCTTACTATTGCTATGGGTGCAATAATAATATCTTCCACTACTTGCTATCTGCAGTGGAATTCATAATTTTCTTTTGTCCCTTTCACTGCTTGATTCTCAATGATATTTCTTTCTTTTCTTGTTTCTCTTAGTGCTAATATTTCATCATAATTTTTATTTTCTCTATAGATATATCATTGAATAATATTTTGGATGAATAGACGAGTTGGATAGGTAGTTAGAAACTTATATATTTGTACAAACATATCCAGTGGTTGGGTCTGCTAGCATTTTTAGTGACATTGATCACGTTAATTTAGATCCAACAACTCTGTATAAGTGGAGTTTGTTGTTATGGTCATTGCTATATTAGGAGGTTGGGATATTTGGCTCTAGCATCTATGGTCTCCCTAGAATGACTTAGAAATTAAAGGTTCTTGGTTAGTTCAATCAAAGTTTTAACTTGGACAAAGTTTAGTCCACGTACCTTCTCTGTTGTTACTCTGGTCTGTTGGTAAACTACTTATAATTGCATCTTAACGCTGGTGACGACTAGGTCTGGCTTGGATGTTTGTAAGCAGTTTTTTGAAAAGAATATTTGGAAGGGAATTTTACACTCGATGCCTTACATTTTTTGGATGGATGATGATTCAAGTCCTCTTTAGCAAGTTAGTATGTTTATTTTTTACTTTTAAAGGATAATAGAAAGTAAAGTGATGAGATATTGAAAGCTTTGTTATTTGTACCAAGAAAATATAATAACAAAGCATGGGGCAAAGCTTACAGTATTTTTGCTCTTGGACTTCTCTTGCGTTTTCATTTAAAAACTGTCTTTATACTGATCAACTAGAGGTTACAAATGGATTGATCAACATATTACCCTTTTTTGCATTGTTTTATTTATTTATTTATTTTTACTGATTTTAATTTGTCAATCTTATGTTGGTTAGTCATAAGATAGTGTTACAAAAATTAATGGCAACAAAGAAAGTTATCATGACACAATTCTAACCTTCTATGTCTCTAATTAGGACCTCTTGTGTTAGTACTCGAATGCATAAAATTCATAACGATATCATACCCAAAGGCAACACACTAAAACTAAATTCGCAGTCGTCACAAAAGCATGACAACAAAAATTATTGTTATGATTTTACTATGCTCATAAGCATTAGTAATCACATCAACGACTACCAATTACATTATCTTTGGTACCTCTCATATACGCTTATTCTAATATTGTTTTGCATCAAATTTAAAAGTAGCAGAATGTTTAATTTGCATGAACACCACTTAGTAGTTGGAAAATTATTATAGTTGTCTCTTTTAATAAGTTATTTTCTAATGTACAACGGGATACATTTAACTTCAGTTTCCCATTATTGTGTTCTATTACAGCTCCAACAATAAGAAAATTCATTTGATTGTGGTACATTCTTGCTCCATTATGTGGAAACATTTTTGGATGAAGCTCTAGATAACTTCAATCCCTTCGGGATGAAGTTTTAGATAACTTCAATCGCTTCATTTTCTTTCTAAAATAGAGAAAGGCCTCCATTAAATTTTAGAATGAAGGCTTCATTGCATTGTTTTGGCTTCAATTTATGTTCAATTATAGATACCATATCTTCTTTCAGAATAATGATTTTAACGTATTTAGAGAAACACTTTTCTTTAAAGAGTTGTTTTGTCTCACTTGAATTTGGGATGTTTCTGGATGAAGCTGTATTTAAAGAAATTTTTTTTCCGTATGAAGTCGTCTTTGTATAAGTAAAGTGCAAGTTATGGTTTTTTTTTTGGTTGCGTAAAGCTCTATGGTTGTATGAATGTGAAGGGATAAATTCTATTATTTTTCTACATGTAATGTGCACCAAACCCGACAAACTAGAAGTTTTTAACTCTCTCCAAATTTCTTAACGATAAAGATAAAATTAAAGGAAAATCTTTAGAGCTTTTATCAATGATGTGCAAATACTGTATATAGCTAATTTTAAACTATTTAATAAGTAAAAAATGTAAAATGACTTCAAAGATAAATAACTAAAATAACCTATTCAAAACAAAATTACTTTTGTCACAAATAATTAAAATTATTTGTTAAATAATTTTTTATGTGAGTATTTTCCTCTTGGTTATAATTATTTTTGTGTAAATTTTACTAGGCATCAAATACAAATTTGTACATGCAATTTATTTGATTCTTAACAATTTCAATCCTAACTTTGTTACAAAATAATTTTATTTTTGTAATTTAGTCCAAAATATTAGTATTATAATTTCTCACATAAATTTATATTTATCTATTACATGTCACAGATTGCAAAATAAAAAATATGATGACATTAATTTATTAAGACATTTTATATTGCCCTTATTAGGAAAAAAATTGATTTTGGTCAAATGATTCAAATTACATATCTAATAATATTCTTATGTGAACATTATACTATTTTCATCTCCAATGTATTTAATTTTTTGTAAAGATATGAGGAGCTGAAGATATTTAATTTATTTTGTGCATAAAATTTTGAAATCAACAAAGACAATTACAAGTTTGACACTCGTTAATTAACTCTTTTTTTGATATTATGATAATATTTTTCAAAGTTATAATTATTTCGATTCTACCCTACAAGGTGAGAAAAAGGTGCAAAATGCACCTCATATATAATGTTTAATGCTCACAAGTTCGCCCCCAATCATGTTTAAAAAACAGTGCAGCCACCTCATTCTTCTTAATTGATGCGCTCTTTATATGAATTTAATAAATAAAATTCATATAACTAATTTATTTGGTGCTTAATAATCTTTAAATCAACAAAGAAAATTATTAGTAGGACATGTAATTAAAATTACCTGTTAATTAACTCTTGTTTGGATATTATGAAATTTTTTGGTCTCTGGCGTGACTAAGAAAAGAGTGCAAAATGCACATCGTTATTAATGTTCAATGATTAAAATTTTCGGCATCAATCATGTTTAGAAAGGTGCACAACACTTGTTCTTCTTGCAATCGAGTGCTCATTAACTTTGTATATTAATACAATTTATATAAATAATTTATTTGATGCATAATATAATTTTTAGGATTACAAATTATTTCACAGTCGACAGCATGGGCTAAGAAAAATATTCATAAAACGCATCTTATTATTGGTGTTCAATACTTAAAATTTTGGCTGCCGATTATTTCTTAAAAAAGGTGAGAATCAATTCACTCTCCCAAAATGATGGGTTACTTGTATGTATTTATTTTAAATGATTATAACTTACAATGTTTATTTTGTACCTATTAAGTAAATTAAAATATAAATTAAAATTATACATTAAGAACTTAACCAGATAATGTGATCAAAAAAGTAATTAAATGGATTTTTAATATTCTTTTAAAAAGTGTTATTTAATATTTTAAAAAATTTAGTATTATTTGATAGATAATATATTCAATACAGATTATATGAATAATCTGGTAAATCCATTGGATCAGTTCACAGGAATTTGAATAATCTGTAAAACTCATCAAATCAATTCATTTGAATTTGAGGGTGTGTTTGGCAATTCATCAAAAGTGTCAAGTTAAAACTTTTCACTCTCCACAACTATCATATTTTTTAATTATTTTTTCATATTTTCTTATACAACTTCCCTACTTTTTAATCATTTCTACATAACTATCTACTCAACTTACCTATCTATTTTAATTTTATTCTCTTTACTACTCATCATTATTCTTATCATATCATGTCATTTAACAATTTTTACTCTAAAAAACTTTTCATCAAAAGTTCTATTCATTACCAAACACATCCTGAATAATCTATAAAAATCATAAAATATGAAGATATGAGTTCTTGATCTTTTAGCATTATTGTAAAATTTGTATGGCCCATATAATTTGTTAAAATAAAATTTTATCAATTTAATTTAAGGGGTGAAAAGTGTAAAAATTGTCTATATTATTCAACGACTACACAACAAAACAATATATTCTGTAAAATTCATAAAATAACCAAAAACTGTCAAATACGTAAAGACACTTTTTGATGTATTTGAATTATCTGTAAAATACATTTTACTAGATAAAACAAAGATAGATAATCTATACAACTCATCTTCTGTGTACAATTCATAAAATCTGTATAATCTATAAAATATGTAAAATCCATAAAACAAGTTAAATTACTTTGGCCGTTCAGTTATGTTTGTCGATAAATCTAATTTATTGACTTATATTTTGAGCATAAATTATGTATTATCATTTATGATAATTATATTACACACTATACTCTTTAGATCATTTATGATTAATATCATTTTGTTAAAAGAAAATGGTTTCTTATAAAAAAATATGCACGGTAAATTACTATAAGCTATCTCACTTACCCATACTCACACTTCACCTTCAATCATAATCACATGTAGGAAATGACCATATTACCCCGTTTGCATTTTAAACAAAAATAAAAACGTTTTTATTTTATCCACGCTTATAATATTTATTATAGATTTAATATTAAAAATCCCAACAAGTACTGGACTACTAGTAGTTTCGCAGGTATTGACAATTTGACGTGGTATTTTGTTATTTTTGCAAATGGATGATTGTGTTCTTTGCGACTTTATAGCAAGAAGAATGGCCTAGAGAAAGTGGTGCAGAAAATAGAAGCATTTGCACCACTTGGAGAGACAGAAGATTCTTTTAATGCAATGAAAGCGGTGGGATCGGACAGCTTTAGGAATTCAGAAATGGACATTGAAAACGATTCATTTACTAAGGTCAATAAAGTTGTCAGATATGTTCCAAGTCATCCATCCCAATTGTTAGAGATGAAAGCAATAAGAGACATGAATGGCAATTCTCGGACCGTTAAGAATGTGAAAGAAGATAATGATTGGTTCCTGGGTTTTACTCCGGAGGAAATGCAAATTCTTTTGGTGTGTTTGGAGAGATGCCGGTATAACATTTGATGTTCCAGGATTACAACTTCTAGTGGCTTTCTTCTCCCAGGGTGAAAACTGGACAGACCAGCCTGCTACCTTTTCAAGACCAGAGCATGATAGGATTTGATGCATGAAACTACAATGAAAAAGAAGAGGAATGAAAATTTTCCAAAAAAAAAAAAGAACAGATAGAGAAAATCACAATTTTCTTATTTTGAAAGCATAAGATGGTTTCTTTTTTCTTCTTTTAACAATTCAAAATAAGCTCTAAAATGAAAGCAGGTGGTGGTGGGAGGGTAAGGACCGCAATCGCTACTAATTTTACTAGCAATTCATTCAACAGTGGTGTAGATGTACTTTGGTTCATTATTTAGCAGTTCATTAAACTATTATGTAGATGCACTTCGTTCATGTAGCAAATTCTTCTGCGTTATTTCAGCGCGCTGTTGGCACTTACCCTGCGAGAAGTAGATTAGTTCTAGGTAATATTTGAATTGGTTGTATCTGTAATTTTCCAAAAATAAGCATACAAGGGGCTTGATCTCACGTGTTTTCTAACAGTGTTATGACTCAAGGTTTAAAATGCAAAGGTGACAAAGCTTTTAGGTTTTAAAATGCAAACCACAAAACTTCAGAATCTAGAATGCAAATAAACAAAGTTAAAAGACTTAAAACGCAAAAAAAAATCAATGGCTAAAAGGTGTGATAGTTGTATAGAAAAATTTAAATGCATATGCAAATGAGTTTAAATATCTTCCCTAATTTATACATGACTGTACCTATTTTTAAGCAAATATAGATTTGGATAAAATTTAATCCTCAAGTTAAACAAATGACATTAAATATAATAAATAGATTTTCTATTTAAAAATATATATAATAAAGATGGTGGATAGATTTAGGCTGTGGGCTAAAGGAGGTGAAGGTGGTAATGGTTGCATTAGCTTTCGTCAAAACTGACGAGATAGACTTGGCAAACCTGATGGTTAAGTAAGTGATTTGTATGCCTATTTGTACATGCACTATGTTTGTTTCATTACTTCGATAGTTCCTGTCGCCTAGTCATAATTCCTTTGGTACAGGAGTTTTATTCTATTCTACACGATTTACAACATATACTGAATTTGGGACCTCAGTTGCATGCGCTCTACTACATGCTCCTGGGCGCATACACCTATTTTTTTATTTTTTTTTAAAAAAAATTTCATAAACTTGTTAGCCCAAGTGTATTTAACATATGTATCAATTTTTACCAATTTTGGAGATTTTTATATATTTATTTTCTATTTTTAAAAATTAGTGGCATTTTAGTAATTTAAAATTACCTAAAATGTCACTAATTTTCAAAAATCAAAAATAAATATCTAAAATACTCCAAAAATGGTAAAAATTTATACACAGATTAAATACACTTGGGCTAACAAGTTATGAAAAAATTTTAAAAAAAAATTAAAAAAATAAGTGTATGCGCCTGGGAGCATGCTTCCTGTAGCATAAGATCAGAATCCCTACATTTGTGTCAACAACTTCCCTCCTCTCTTCTTTTCCCAGAATTTTATGGCATGTGCTGCGTGATTTGTTATACATCTTCATCATGGAGCTAGTCCTGAGTGACTACCGTAGATGAGTCCTGTTTTGCGTCTTGAATATTCTATTCAAGGGATCATAACGATTTTGCCTAATTTCCAAAATTTCATGAAGTGGTTCTTCGGTTATTAAATTATTAGGTATTATCAATTTTTCATATTGTTTTTTTGTTGGCCCTAACAGGTGGGAATGGTGGAAAAGGTGGTGATGTAATCTTGGAATGCTCTACTCCAGCCCGGGACTTCAGCAATCTTCAACATCATTTTGTAGGTTACTTTTCCCTTTTGTCCTTAATAATGTTCATGGCAATGTGTACTGTATGCTGGGTAGTAGTAATATAGAACCTTTACCTTCTCTGTTAACAAGAAATATGTTCATGGTTTGATAATGAGCAAAACCATGGCTACCTCCTCGATAAGCATGCTCGCACGTTTGTAACATGAAATTCTAATTGGATTGGGATTGTAATATTTTTAGAGACCGATTTCAGTAGAAACATTTGCACGCTTGGTTGAATCTGCAAATGTCTCATCTGCCGTTGAATTCAAATGTGCAGCTGAGATGAGCGATAGCAGACAGGGGCAAAATGGGAAAATGAGAAATTAAAGTACATGCGTGTAGATAACCCATAGCTAAGGCATCAGACTTCCACTTCATTTCTCATAAAAAAAAACGTGTTCTCTTTCGATCAAAGACAAGTGGAGAAGAAGAGCAAGGCATCCAATGGGCATCCAACTCTCGCTTTTCCGACCGCATAGGAGTGAAGGGGAGCAAGAGCAGTGACATCAGATGAGTTTAGAAGAAGAGTAAGGCATCTGATCGGCGTCCAACCCTTTCTTTTCCTTCTCTCTTTCTTCCTCTGAGAACGAATCTATGCATGTATAGTATTATTTTTAAAATCCATAGTCTTTATGATTTCTGAAATCATGCTATGATTGACCGAATTTCTGCCCAAATCATTTTGGGGACAAGGATGCACTTGGTTTCCATGCTCTAAATTCAGATCTATGATCTGATTTTCATCTTCTGCATGTTGGCGTCCCTACTTTTTTTTTGGTATTTGGTTTTTCCAGCACATTGCTCGTTTGAGTTTGTTTCATCTGAGTCAGTTTGTTTCAAAAGAGATGGCAGCAGGATTTGGTGAGCACGACGATGGGTAGCAGGTCCGCCGGATTTTATACGGCGATTGTGGTTTTCTCTCGCCATCGTGAGGGTTGGGTGTCTTGCATGGTGGAGGTAGCTTTGGCAAGGAAGATCGGATGAGTTTGTCACCGGCAAGCATGCTTATTCGATTGGGGAAGAAGACATTTGGTATGGCGCACTGGTGATGTACAACAATCTGTGCACGTGCAGCCCACATATGATGTTGATTGATTTTGCAATTTTGTTTTTATTTTTAATGACCTAACAGACACTTGTTCTGATGTCAATCATTTCTTAATTCATGCCTGTTAAGCTCATGTACATATGAGATGCAAATTGTTCCGGATGTTTTTAATTTTTTTTGGATAAAGGGGAGGCTAAATAAAAGTTGTGCAATTATGATATTCAGTGCTTAATGATTTTAGTATATTCCTCGTTATCCATTAATTTATATTCTCACGTGCCAAATAAATTAGTATAATTATCCATAAATTAATCTTCTTGGATTATTATTATTATACAAATTTGATTATATTTATTTTTGGACAAATGATATAGATGTGGAATAAAATATGTGCAAGTAATTTATTTGATACTTTATATTTTGATAACACTGGTATTGAAAATAAAATTATTTTTGTGA
>JAXCLR010000073.1:46292992-46303095 GCA_035584095.1 Annona squamosa
TTAAATTTATTCTCTTTATTCCTTATCATTACCCCTATAATATCACATCATTTTCTATTGATTTGACAACTTTTACACACAAAACTTTTCATGAAAAGTTTTACAACTTCCCAAACACACCCAAAAAATGAACGATGGTAGTTAACATGGGAGTTTACTCTACAAATTTATAGTGTATGGAGACTATTTTGTAATTATTCAATAAGCGATTATGTAAATTAAAGTTATTGAATTCATTAAATATATTAACTAAATTATTTGTTCAATATAAGAATTAATAAAATTTTAAAAAGCTTCAAGAATTTCTTATTTAATATTTTTTTATAATTTTCATTTCACACCTGTAGAAGATACGTTCAATATAGATTATATGAATAACACGTAAAATCCATCAAACCAGTACCTTAAAATTTGAATACTTTGTAAAATATATAAAACATGTATGTATGAGTTTATGATTTTTTAATATTAACGTAAAATCTACATTGCCTATATAATTTGTAAAAATAAAACATCATACATCTTATACAAGGTGTTAAAACTATATAAATTGTTTATGTCATTAAACAATTGTATAACAAAATAATGTATTCTGTAAAATTTGTAAAATATCTAAAAACTATCAATTACGTATGCAGATTTTTCGCTATACTCGAATAACTTGTAAAATACATTTAAAGGAAAAAAACGAAAATAGATAATTTATACAATTTATCATTCCCATGAATTGCATATAAACTGTAAAATGCATAAAATATATAAAATTCATAAAATCTATAAAATTGGTAAAACGAGCTATATTGCTATATTCGTTTAGTTATATTTTTTTGATAAATCTGATTTATTGTTCCAAATTTTAAGCATATATTTTCTATTATCATTTATAATGATTATGTTACATATTTAAGGTTTCAGGTCGTTCTTTATCTATCCTATTTTATTAAAAGCATATGGAATACCATAAAAAAAAAAAACTTGCACCATGATTTATCATAACGAGCCCACCTAACCATACTCACACCTAAGCTACAAAGATGCTCTCACGATATGAATTTACCAAAATGCCCCCGTTTGCATTTTAACCAAAAATGCAAGCGTTTTCATTACTTCCTTTCCCATATTTTTATCTTTATTTTCAGAATGTTAGGAAGGGGGGACATGGAGTTTCAAAGAATAAAATTGGAAGCCTAGGAGCAGACAAGGTTGTAATTTTGCAAGAGGTTTAATTTGTTTATGCCTACCATCTTTTCAGTATTGTGCTTATGTCCCCATGGTTGTGACTGTGATCTTTTTGGCAGGTTGCACAAGTGCCAGTTGGGACTGTAATTCATCTAGTTAAGGGTGAAATTCCTGCAGCTGTTGAAAACCATTCCCTCTGCATCCGTGGGACATCCCTTGTACTTCTGAAGAAGCAAATATCGCGAGCCTATTGAAAATGTTAACACTAGATCGCACATTTTGAGAGGGAAAACCCCAAATGCATTGGAAGTGGAGGAATCCAGTAGTTTTGAAAGGCATATGCACAAACCATAGACCAAGCAGCATTCTGCTTCAGATTTTGCAGGTAGGAAAATTGACCATTCTTTTCATTCTGCTGAAACAAGACATGGATGTCAGTTGGAAGATTCTTTTTCTTATTTTTGATGGGAGAGTAATAGAATATGATGAAGCAATGGGATCTGATAGTGGTTGTTCAGAACTTGAAATCGATGATGAAGAAAAGGAAGAAGAGGAGGAGGAAGTCATACAATATTCTGTTGCAGAACTAACAGAACCAGGTCGGCAGCTTATAGTTGCTCGTGGTGGGGAAGATGGTCCAGGTAACGTTTCTTTATGCAAATCAAGGACCCACAAGCACATGAAATATAGTGAGGTTGCTACCGATCTTGGAGCTGCAGATGGTGAAGATGAATCTTCAGTTGCTGCTAGTTCGCCAGGTACTAAAGCTCTTTTGATATTGGAACTCAAGAGTATTGCAGATGCGTGTCTTGTTGGGATGCCGAATGCAGGTAAAAGTACCCTTCTCAGAGCCATATCAAGGGCTAAGCCTCTCATAGGACACTATGCTTTCACAACTCTTAACTATGAATTACGAAAATTTGTTTTCTGTTACGGAGGCGGATATTCCTGGGATTATAAAAGGAGCCGATGAAAATCGCGGACTCGGCCATGCGTTCTTTTGTCACATAGAGCGGACAAAAGTCCTGGCATATGTTGTAGATTTGGCTGCCGCGCTGGATGGAAGAAATGGAAGTCCCCCTTGGTAACATCTGAGGGATTTGGTTATGGAGCTGGAGCATCATCAGGAGGGTTTATCAAACCATCCTTGATGATGGTCAACAAGATTGATGAAGCAGGAGCTGAGGATGTGCATGAAGAACTAAGGAGAAGGGTTCCAAATGTCCCCTTGTATCCTGTCTGTGCAGTCTTGGAGGAGGGCATACTAGAGTTTAAAGTGGGCCTCTGAATGCTTGTTGATGGTGTAGAATCACCCATAGTAAAATTGGACGCACTTGTGCTTGATTGGTGTTAGATTGCAGTTTTTGTGAATATGCGATGAGTGGTTACTAACCAATTCACATGACATCTCATGGACAGAACAACAAATAGGGGGTTACACTATGCATTGGCTGCCTTTTTTCATAAGCAACTAATGAATATTCCAGACCATTGGTAAAAGCTCATCTTGGCATTGCCTTCAATGGATGATTTTGTTTGGATGTTACAGCTTCTGATCAAGGTTGTATCCCTACCTGATTTCATAAGAGGGGGAGCCGGACCTGTAACGACAGGATCTTGATTTTAAAGCACCCCAACAATTATTCATCAAGCATATGTTATCTGGAGAGCAAATAATAACTGATTATAGGACAGGAGTTGGAAATGTTTTGTGCAGTAATGAAGTGACCCAAGCCAATTCATTTTGTAGTTTGGGGCCTCGAAATTGGTGCAGAGCCTTCTCCAGATGTTGCCCCAGGTTAGATTTCTGTTGTGTTTATGTGCATAGTTTGAAAATTATTTGTAAAGTTTCTCCTATTGGCTATTAATCACTCTTGGCTTCAGTTTGTCACTCTCTACCCTAAAAGATCGGTCGGGACTGATTTGGGTTGGATTGTTTTTCTGTGATGCTAAGAGCCTGTTCTTAAGATAAGAGCCTAAGCATATTCTTTTACTTTTTTCCAAAAATTATTCACTTTTTTTTGTCTTTTTCGAAATGTAGATTGTAAAGATAGAAATTTATGTCTACAGAACTACAAAATGCGAATTTATTTATTTAAGAAGTGCTATTAATAGTCTACTCCACTTGGGTGGGAGTCATTTATGCACTTGTTGGAATCTCTCTCCGTAATCTAGTTGTTCTAGTTTTGTGGTGCTCTAAATTAAACGCTTGTTATGCCCGTATGAAATTGATAAAAGAAAAGGGAAAAAGCACAAAGAAAAATCCAAGCAAGAACATAACAAATTGCACACACCATAAAAAATCAACCCAAAGAAGACACCATAAATTATAGTTGCTCAATTAATGCATCTACTTTATTCTACAAGTCAACGCTTTGACTCAGGTTTCCACTAGTCAACTTAGAATTAAAGTTACATTAATACAATCGCAATCATCTTCTGGATTATACAAATGACTTTAGATGGCATGTGAAGTTTTCCACAAATCACAGTGAAAATTTTCCTCTTAAATTAGACATCCTCTAATTCAAGATAAAATAAATAAAATAAAATAAAGCTTACAACCAGTTGAACAACACATAAGCATAGAGATGAAGCTCTAGCAAGATGGTCATGACGATCTTCAATATGCTGCTTTTGATAGATGGATAGAGGATCATAGAGAATGCCTTAAGATAAATCTGCACTTTAAAAATGATTTCTCTGAAATAAATTTTCGACTAAAATTCATTATTTATTTATAGCTTTGAACTTCCAAAACGCCAAGAGAGATTTTCTTCACCAAATCTGCAACAAATTGGATTTTTTTCAACAACTTACAACAACCTAACAAACTAAGATATATCATCATAACAAACTAATTGATTTGTCACGTCATCATCTAATTATCTATTTCTAAACCACACTAAAAAATTGTCGAATTTTTAATCTAAAAATTGTGGAAGTTTCAAACTAGAATTGTTCAAGTTTCAAACCAAAACCTGAACAAATTCAAATACACAATTTCATGCAAACTTGTTACAACATTCTTCTCAAACAAAATACAATTAACACTTTGCAAGCATTAAATTCTTAACTTGTCTATCATCAAAACACTATAACTCAACAAGGCTGACTATCTTAATGTCATTCAATTACTTACTAAGAGCAGTGTTATAAGAATCGGACCGGACCGGCCGGTCAGACCGGTTTGACTGGGAACCGGCCATGCATCCGGTTCAATTATACTCGGTTTGGTTCTATTCAAATGAACCATTTGAACCGTGTAAACCGCGGTCCAACCATTACAAACGGTCAAACCGGGTTAAGCCGGTTCAACAATAAAGCACAAAATCCAATGCCACGCACAATTTTTCTTCTCCCCACACGATCTTTTTTCTTCCCACCCAAGTTGTTTCCTACCTGCTACGTCTTAGGCTACATCTTCTCTTCCCCTTTCTTCCTTTGTTCCGTAGCAGCTACGTCTTAAGCTTTTCATGGCCATCTAGTTGTGTCCAGAGATGCTACTCAGATTGCTATGGACGAAGATTATCATTTACGTAGTTGAAGATCTTTGGTCAGACATGTTGCTCAGATTGTTGCGATATGGACCTTGATAGCAGAAGACTACTATTGATTTGCCTTGCTATGTAATCAAGCTGCTGTGCAAGGCTAGGATTTGGGGTGGAAAACATGGCCATTTGGTCTTCGTGCTCAAATATTCACCCGATTGCTTAGATCCAAGGAAGATCTTGTCCCCGGACTTCAAGGTTTCTCACTATCCGAAATTGGGACAACTCTGATCTACTAAAATCTAATTGTTGGCACTGGATCTGAGATTGCAACTGAAGGTAGGTTAGCCGTCCATGGAGGAAATGGGAAAAGGAAGGTGATGGAGCACCAAGTTCGGTGCTCCGCTAGTGTACTTTTATTTGTGCACATGCGTTCCTAAAAAAATAAGATACAGTCATTAAATCTCTTAAAAACTTACAAAAACTCCCCAAATCTCAAAAGTATATGTTTGGAACAATTTTTATATGAAATCTATTATAAATACAACTTTAAATATTTTAAAATATGAAAGTATTAGATAAAATGAAAATTATCAATGGCTACGAGCTCACACAATTAGTTAATATTTTTAATTATAGCTTTATATAGTTATTTAGTTTTAAAATTATTTAAAGATTTTCATAGTTCTAAAATATAATTAATATTTAAATTAGTTAATATTTAGATTTAGGAGTTACAGATATATAATTTTGCTAATATATTAATTAAAAATAATTAAATATTTATGACATCATAAATATGTCATGCTGATGTCACCGGTTCAAACTAGTTTGCTTAACTGGTCAAACCGGTTTGAACCAGACCAGTTCCTTTACCGGTTCGATCAACGGTTCGGTTCTGATAATATTGACTAGGAGAAGGAATTATGTTGCGAAGTTGAGATTATCCAACTATACCTCAAAGAGTTGATAGGAATAAGGCAGGTGAAGGTGGATAATGGATCAATGCCTAATCTCGTTCATTTCCTAGTTTCAAACTATAAATAGTTTGACAGGGTACCTTCACGTCTTCCACAACTTAATAACATGAAGGGATATGTCTTCTCATCTCCCACACTTTCATAATATTAAGAGTTGTGTTTCTATAAGTAAATTTATAGGTGATTAGAAAAGATCTTTTTTTAATACATACAAGGCTTCATTTAGATCTTTCATAATAAAAAATAGAGAATATTTGTAAGAAACCGAGTTTCATAAAAGTAATTTGATAAAGGACTCGGATCTAATACACCTAGGCACAAAAACTCATTTTTTTATATATGTAAATTTTTTTATATAACTATTAATCTAAGTATATTTAACATGTGTGTTAAGTTTTACTAATTTTGGAGATTTATAGATATCTTTATTTTTTTAAATCAGTGGTATTTTTGTAATTTGTGAATTACGAAAATGTCACTGATTTTAAAAAATAAAAAATCTACAAATCTTCAAAATTAGTAAACTTGATATGTATGTTAAACACACTTGGAGTAATGGTTGTATAAAAAAATTTCAAAAAAATATAGAAAATGGGTTAAACACACCCAAGCGGACCAAGGCTAAGTGCACCCAAGTGCATGTGGTCATGAATATTTAATGAAACCCTCTCCATTTTTAAGATATTGATAATTGATATAAGATTTAATTCATTTATTATATTTAATATCATTTGTTTAGTTAGGGAACTTAATTTCATCTAAATCTATTATATGTATACGTTACATTTGCTTAAAAATATGCACATTCATGTATAAATAAGGAAAATATTTAGACTCATTTACATATATATTAGAATGTAATAATACTTTATAGAATCATTTATCCATAGATTAGTGATATTTTAAATGCAATCCACAACATTTTCTCAAATACACAATTGCAAAACAAATAAATATCATAAATTGTAATGAATAGCTACCTACTGAGCACTATAATAGTACAATTTAGAAAATGAATGTAACAAATAAATGAGATCCACACTGTAATATTAAATTATGCAAGACTATTTTTTAAAAATGATGTTGTTGCTTGAAGACAAAGAAGACAATAAAAAATTACTATTGCAATTAGAAGATAGAATAAGAACCTTGAAGGGGGTTGCCAAATGGAAAGCTGGAAGGCTTAGAGAGCAAAGTGGTTGAGCAGCTAAGCCGATTAGTTGTCAATAGAGCAGTTTGCGAAAAATGCACAGCGTGGCATTACCGCACTAGATTAGCATCTATTTCAAAAAATCATTGTTAGTTAGTGGAGGTGCACTAGTGGAGATTAGAGATAAAGAAGGGAATTGGGGTTCGGGAGACATGGCAAGGAGAAGAGGGGCTTTCAAGTTGGTTGAGGTCGATCGAGGTGCTGGCGGGCTTGAGCTGTTGGGATTTTCAAAATGTTTAAACATATATTAAATCATATCATAGATAAATAATAAAATAAAATAGTTGAGTTGGTAGAGACTTAGACCCTTGTCTAAAAGGTCTTGGGTTCAATCTTCACCAATAGCATTTTTTTGATATTTTATTTACAAATTCAAATGAAAGGCAGCAACGATTCATCAAGAGACATGATTGGTTGTTTCAAATTTTCAAACATTCTAGCATGTCTAAAATAATAAGAGGTTCGTAGAATGAAATTAAAAAGATGCAATACATGGAAGAAAGAGATACTACGATGAGACATCCAATCATCCACTCATTCTCCTCCTGTTCAAGACATCCGCTTCACTTGTTTTGTTCAAGACATCTGCTTCTCTTCTTAATTCAAACATAGTGTTTCCAAGCTGCTGATTTGCAAAATTACCATATTATTTTGAAATTCTCTCCATTCAACCCAGAATTGTATTTTCAAGTGTTCTTGTGCGTAGAAAAGGTGTTGTTTCCTATTCTAATTCAGGTTTCATTTTTTGTATCCTATGGGCAATTGCAAAATTACCCAAAGCGGCAAAAGGGTAGTAAAATTGCCTTAAGAAAAGTGACATCGTAACACGCCTTAAGTGAAACTTGGTTCTATTTTCACTTTCCCTATTTCCTTAATTTTCTCTCTTTTTATATTTTGCCCCAACAATCTTAAGGCATTTTTACCAAGTGTTGTCCCTTTCTTATTATTTATAAATGGCCCCTAAGTCATCCATTCTATCTACAAAGTCAGATATTCTCAGATTGGATTGCTATGTTAGTACCAACTTCAAAAGATAGAAACAACAACTTCATCTGTTCTTAACCCTCATTGGAGTTGTGTACATTCTCACCATGCTAAGGCCTGAAGAAAAAGAAAATGAAATGCTGCAAGATCAACATCGACGAGCAAAGTGGGACATGGATAACTATATTTGCGAAGGACACATCATTGAAGCACTATCTAACTCATTATTCAAAGTGTGCCAGAATGCAAATACGACCAAAGAAATTAGGATTAACAAATACAACACTAATAATGCAAACATCAAACTGTTTCTAGTAAGTGATTTTCTTAATTATACTATGACTGACGATAAACCAGTCCTTGATTAAGTTAATCAGATTGAACATATTGTCAATCAACTTGGTTCACAGGGCAGTAAAATGGATGAATCTATTCTTGTGGGTGCAATTATTGAGAAATTACCACATAGTTGGAACAACCACTGCAAAAGTCTAAAACAAATGAAATGATCCATTAGTTTAGATGATCTTGCTCTCAATTTACGCACTGAAGAAAAATAAAAAAATGAAAAGAAAGAAGAGCAAGTTCTTGCTAAGGCTAATGTGGTTGAAGTTTCAAACGAGGTGACAAATGTCAATAATCAACATTCTAAGAGATCTAAATTAAATACCAAAAAGACTATTACTAAAAAGAATGAGGGACCTTGCTTTTATTGCAAGAAAATGAGTCATTTGAAAAATAAGTATAGAGTTCTCAAAAGAAAAAATAACACTCAGTCTAGATCATATCAAAGAAAAGGTCTAGAAGCCCATTTAATTGAGGAACATTTTATTATTATGATTTCTGAAATTTATACAGTGAGTGATGACCAAAGTTGGTGGCTTGACTTTAGAACTACTAGACATATTTGCAAAAACAGAAGTCTATTTAAAACATATGAAACTAATCAAAATGAAAATAAATTATTCATGGGTAATTCTTCTACTGCTAAGGTGGAAGGCTCAGAAACCATGATCCTGAAACTGACATCGGAAAAATTGCTTACTCTCACGAACGTACTTCATGTACCAAAAATACCCAAGAATTTGGTCTCAGTTAGTCTTCATAGTAAGTATGGTTTCAAATTGGTATTTGAATCAAATCAAATTATTGTAACCAAGGGAGGTGTATTTGTGGGCAAAGGCTATGTTGTGAATGGCATGTTTCGCCTAAATGTCAATAATGAATCATCATCTTCTGCTTATATGGTTGACTCTTTTTCTGTATGGCATGGTAGATTAGATTATGTTAATTTTCATAGTATGGACACTATGAGAAAATTAGGTTTAATTCCTAGATCATCTAATGAATTTTAGATAAATGTAAAATATGTGTTCAAACTAAAATCAATAAAAAATCATTTCAAAAAGTTGAAAGAAATTCTTAATTACTAGGTCCAATTCATTCAGATATTTGTGATATGGAAAATACATTAACAAGAGGTGGAAAGAAATACTTCATAACATTTATAAATAATTTTAGTAAATATACTTGTGTGTATTTATTGAAAACTAAAGATGAAGCCTTGGATAAATTTAAATCTTATGAGGCCGAAGTTGAAAATCAACTTGAAAAAACAATTAAGTCCCTAAAATCATATATGTTGGAAATAATGTTTAAAACAAAACAAAATTGACCAAAGCATAAGTTTTGATGATTAACAAAGTTAAAATTGAGTATAAGGTGATTGCTAATGATTTTGCTTAATGATTTAAGGAATGAATTAGCCAAGTCGATTTCCAAGTCGACTTGGACTTCGACTTAGGATGAAGTCGATCCCAAAGTCGACTCCATATCCGACTTGAAACAGAACTTCACAGTCAAATTCAAAAATGGAAGGAAAGCAGGTGAAGTCGCAGGCCAAGTCGACTCCACTTGCGACTTGGGAAGCCAAGTCGCAAACGAAGTCAACTCCAACATCGACTTGAGACGGGAAAAACACTCCAGAGCTGATTTTGGGGCACAAAAATGCCGAAGTCACAGACGAAGTCGACTCCAGGTGCGACTTGGGTGAAGTTGCAAATGAAGTCGACCTCGAGATCAACTTGAGTTCTTCAATATCCAAAATATAGACTCAAGCTCATTTTCAAGATCAACTTGGGATTTTTTCAAATCCAAATCAAGGGTGCAAGCTCATTATCAACCTAAGATTCTCAAGTCCAAGGCACAGCTTCGAACATAGTTGAAGATGAAGAAGTTCAAGTCATGAAGACTACTATG
>JAXCLR010000073.1:46303195-46323086 GCA_035584095.1 Annona squamosa
AGTGTATTCGCGGAATACATAGTGGAACCCAAGTCATAACGGTGTGTGAGCTTGGAAGAGTGGAGTAGGGAGAGGTTTCCCGAACCACTATAAATCTTGCCTGTTGTTTTACTTCATTGCTCTCTATCAGTTTCAATCAAGGGGATTAAGTTTACAAGGGATTAAGTTTTAATTTTACCGAGGAATTTTTAAGAACCCAATTCACTCCTTGCCTCTTGGGTTTTGCCATTAACTCGGGACCAACAATATAGAGGAGTGAATATTTATCAAGTGATTTTAATATTTTTTGTGAAAATGCTGGGATTATACACCAAGTAACAACCTCATATACACCTCAATAAAATGGAACTTTAGAAAAAAAAAATAGAACTTTAGTTGAAATAGTAAGTTCAATATTAGTTAATTCATACTTAAGTAAAGGCTGGTGGGGTGAAGCTTTATTAACGGCTTGTCATACTCTTAATAGAATTCTCCACAAGAAAACCAAAGTTACCCTTATAAATTATGAAAAAATAAAATACCTAACCTTAAATATCTAAGAGTATGGGGTTATAGAGCTTTATGAAGATTACCTGATCCTAAAAAATTAAAATTATGACACAAAAGAATAGAATACATATTTATAAGTTATGCAATACATAGTAAAACTTATAGGTTTGTGGTAGTAGAGCCTCATAGTTTAATTCAACAGAATACCATTATTGAATCTCGAGATGTTGACT
Organism: Annona squamosa; assembly: GCA_035584095.1. Classification (NCBI taxonomy): domain Eukaryota; kingdom Viridiplantae; phylum Streptophyta; class Magnoliopsida; order Magnoliales; family Annonaceae; genus Annona; species Annona squamosa. The sequence goes on from JAXCLR010000073.1 coordinate 46,303,918, forward strand.
TTTATAAAAATACTTATAAGTCAATACCTAGACTCGATCAAACTGGTGAATTTTCTTCTATAGTTAATAATTCTATACCCAAGGAAGAACCTATAGATCATGATAATTTTAGAAAAAGTAAACAAGCTAAAAATGATTGTTATAATCAGTTTGGGTCTGATTTTCAATTATACCTTATAGGAGGATACAAAGACAAAATAAGTGAAGAATACATGATTGTGTTTCATATCGAAGGGGATCCATCTACTTATAAAGAGGTTATGAAATCTCCAGATGCATCATCCTGGAAAGAAATCATTCAAGATAAAATGGATTCTATAATAGAAAATGGTACATGGACACTAGTTGATTTACCACCTGGGTCTAAACCTATAGGCTGCAAATGGATATTTAAAAAGAAATTAAAAGTTGATAGATCTATTGATAAATTTAAAGCTAGATTAGTAGCTAAGTGGTATAGATAAAAGAAAGGTATTTATGTCTTTGATACCTGTCCTAATAGCTAGAATTTCAACCATTAGGTTATTAATAGTTTTAGCGTCAATTTATCATCTTGAAATTCATCAAATAGATGTAAAAACTACTTTTCTAAATAAAAATTTAGATAAGGAAATTTATATTGAATAACCTGAGGGTTTTGTATTACCTGGACAAGAAAAGAAAAATTTGTAAATTAATTAAATCTTTATATGCTTTGAAACAGGCACTTAAGTAATGGCATGAAAATTTTGATCAAATTGTGTTAGCAAATAATTTTAAATTAAACCAGTCGGATAAATGTGTTTATAGTAAATTTGTTGCCAATAGATGTGTCGTTATTTGTTTATATATTGATGATATGCTCATATTTGGTACTGACATTGAAATTATTATAGAAACTAAAAGTTTTCTATCAATTAATTTTGATATGAAAGATATGAGTAGGGCCGATGTCATTCTTGGCATTAAAATTATAAAAGATGGTAATGTATTTTCTTTTTCTCAATCTCACTATGTTGAAAAAATACTCAAGCCTTTTAATCATTTTGACACAGTTACGGTCTCAATTCCTTTTGATCCTAGTATCAAGTTGTGTAAAAATGATGGTAGATCTGTTATCAGCTTGAATATGCTAGAGTAATAGGAAGTTTAATGTATGTTATCTATTGTACTAGACTAGATATTACTTTCGCTGTAGGTGTATTAAGCAAATTCACTAGTAATCCAGGATATATGCATTGGAATGTAATTCATAGAATTTTGAAATATTTGAGCAAAACCATTGACTATGGATTGCAATTCAATGGCGAACTCACTGTACTAGAAGGGTATATTGATGCAAGTTGGATTTCTGATACTAAGAAATCTATATCTACTAGTGGCTGAATTTTTATCATTGGAGGAATTTCTATTTTGTGGACTTTTAAAAAGTAAATTTATATTACACATTCGACCATTGAATTTGAGTTCCTTGCTTTAACTGCAACAGGAAAAGAGGCAAAATTACTTAGAAATTTATTACTTGAAATTTCTATTTGACCTAAGCCAATGCCTCCCGTTTATTTACATTATGATCGCAAAGCAACCTTGTCTAAAGCATACAATAAGACTTATAATGGTAAATCACGTCATATTGCATTGAGATAAAATTATATAAGGCAATTGCTTCAAGATGGAGTGGTTAATATTGATTTTGTAAGATTAAGTGAAAACTTAGAAGACCTGCTTACAAAAGCCTTACTAGGGAAGTGGTCTAAAAAACATCAAGAGGGATGGGACTAAAATCTATATTTAGGAGTTGCAATAACAGAGACTCAACTCTATTCTTGTAGCCCAAGTCTAAGAGTTCAATGAGCAAAATAAGTTATTTTTGCAACTTGTACGCACTGGTTATATTTATAATTATGCATCCCTCAGATAGTACTTGGATCCTATAACATATTTATGAGGTTGAGTATTTTATACTCTTAATGGATCTAAGACTATTAAGTTGGAGTATTTAGTCACAGGATATTCTAAATGGATCTACCTATATGAGTGTTGGAAGCAAGGCTGCTTCTATTTGCAGAGTGTGTGGATTCACTCTAAGGTGCTCATGAAACTAGGAGACTGACACATGGCCGTAACGTGTCACTTTTTAGAACACTTGATATATATTTTGAAATCTTGTATATGAGATATATCCGATTTATCAAATAGGGTCGATAGTTCAAAGCTCTGGCTATTGTATACCTCGATAAATCTTGATATATTGTCACTAAGTAAAGGTTCAAGTCTACCCGATACCTTTATTTATGTATGAAATTTTCTTGATCGAATGGAGTTTATTTAAATTTTGAAAATGGCGGCAGAATGTTGTGATTTTCAAAATATATAAACATATATTAAATTATATCACAGATAAACAACAAAATAAAGTAGTTGAGTCGGTGGAGTCTTAGGCCGTTGTCTAAAAGGTCTTGGATTTGATCTTCACCAATAGCATTTTTTGATATTTTATCTGCAAATTCAAATGAAAGGCAACAACGATTCATCAAGAGACATGATTGGTTGTTTGAAATTTTCAAACGTTCTAGCATGTCTGAAACAACAAGTGGTGTGTCAAATGAAATTAAAAAATGCAATGCATGGAATGAAGATAGTCTAAAAATTTATAAATAAGGATGCATTCGAGAGATCCAATCATCCACTCATTCTTCTCCTGTTCAAGACATTCGCTTCGCTTGTCTCTGTTCAAGACATTCGCTTCTCTTATCCTATTCAAGACATCTGACTCTTGTCTTAATTCAAACATAGTATGTTTAAGTTGCTGATTTGCAAAATTGTCATATTGTTTTGAAATTCTCTCTATTCAACCCAGAATTTTATTTTCGAGTGTTCGTATGACTAGAAAAAGTGTTGTTTCCTATTCTAATTTAGGTTTCACTTTTTATATCCTTGGGGTAATTGCAAAATTACCCTAAGCAACAAAAAGGATAGCAAAATTGCTTTAAGGAAAGTGACGTCATAACACACCTGAAGTAAAACTTGATTCTATTTTCACTTTTCCCACTTTACTTAATTTTTCTCTTTTTTATATTTTGCCCCAACATGAGCATGGCGAGGTCGATCGAGGCGTTGCCAGGCTTGACCACAGTAGGGTTGATTAGGGTTAATCAAGCTTGAGGACAGTGAAAAATGGCAGATATGGGGGTGCTGATGACCTGCTAGGTAGAATGAGGCAAGGCAAGGCAACAAGCGTGATTTATAACGACAATTTCTGTTGTCAATTTTTATAGTTCCGCCAGTCTACCAGTCTGCGTAGGAGGAGAATGTCCTGCTGAACCACATAGGAGGAAAACGAAGATGAAGAAGACACCTAATTGTTGCAACGTCGCCAAGAGCGCGGCTTTGCTTTGGTTGTGGAGAGCGGCAATTGTTCGCTATGTGTTGGGCAATCTTAAAAAATGTTAAGTAAAAATTTACTATTTTTAATTATTTTTCATGTAATATTCTATTTTTCAATAATTTCTATACAACTATCGACACAACTAGCCTATTTATTTAAATTTTATTCTCTTTATTCCTCATTATTACTGTTATTATATCACATTATTTTCTTTCAATTTAACAATTTTATGTTAAAAATTTTTCATCTAAAAATTTTATTACTTCCCAAACACACACTCTGTATATATTCCAGAAATTCTAGTTCAACCACAGTTGTTACGGTTCAGACAGTTTGAAAGGGTTAAACCCAACTGCCAACCTAGTTATGTCAACACTGTTCTCTATAAGCAATGGACCTCAAATCCATGCCCACATCGTCTTCTTCAAGAATGGCTTCAAGTTCTCATCATCTCAACAAGAACTTCTTCAAAGAACTGATTTTTTTTATTTTGTTTTAAAAATCTAACCACACATTATTTAAAATATGATTTTGACTATTTATAATGAAAATAATACAAATGTAATGGTGATAATTTAAAATTTATGATATAAAGATATTAATGGTATATATATTTTTAGATAAATAATATAAAAATAAGATTTTTATGATACGGAACATTATATACATGTATTTGCTTTAGATGAGTCTAAAAATGTCCTTTTATTTTGCTAAAATATTGTATACTAATTTTTATTTTTATGCAAATTTTATATTTTTTCATATTTAAAGTCACAATAACATTTAATTTTGTTCATTGTCATTGTGAATAGTCAAAATCATATTGTAAATAACATCTATGGTTAGAATTTTGAAACAAAAATCAAAAAATCAGTTTTCTTTGGAATCCGTGCTAAGATGATGTTTATGCGGCTAATGCTCCACTGGCCCTATACTTCAGGTGCGGATGTTGGTCGGATGCTAGCAAGTCGTTTGATAGAATTCCGCATAGGAATTTGGTGACTTGGAATTCAATGATTTGCGCGTTGGCAGTGGATGGGTTCTGGGAACGTGCTGTGGAAGTCATGGTGCCATTCGGGATGAAATTGGTGTGTGTAGCTAGAATAGGCTCATTGCTGGATGCATACTTTGCGGCAAGGGCGAGCTAACACTGGAGTTGCTTGGTTTGATGTTGGAATCGACTGCTATAGTCAAGCCCAATTCAGCTACATTCAACACCCTACTCCCCCGGATCTCCAAATTAGGACCCCTAGCTAGACTGAAGGAGTTCCAATCAGTAGCGACTCGGCAATTTGAATTGAGCAATGTGGATGACTTCATTCGCGGAGAGAGGCTGCTTTGTGCTATTGTGGATGGCTATGCCTACGACAGCTCTATGGTTTATGCTTGTCGATTATTTCAGATGATCTACTCTAAACAACATCATTCATGAATCTCAATCATCTCAGGGTTTATCCATTGTCAAAGAAAGCGTTCGATGTATTCTACCAGATGGCTATGCAGCAAGGCAGCCAATTGGATATAATCCCCACGGTTTCTTTGACACTGCTACTTCCTAAGTGCAGCACTTCATCTACCGCTGGTATGGAAATCCTTGGTATGCTTATAGAGATGGCTTGGACACTGATTTATCAATGAACAATGCTCTCATCAACATGTATGGCAGGAGGGGCAACATTAGTCTGTCTGAGAGGATCTTCATAAGAATGCCTGAGAAAGATGTTGTTTCATGGAGCACCATGTTTTCCAGTTATGCCTGCAACCATGATTTTGAGCAGGCTTTCAGACTATTCCATAAGATGAAGGAATGGAATGCCAAACCTGATGAGTTCATAGTGGCATCAATACTCAGTGGATGTGGACACACAGCAGCCCTTCGACAAGGTACAAGGATACATGGCTATATGGTCAAGATTTGGATTACTTGGTTGCCCAAAATGCTCTTCTAGACATGTATGCAAAGTGTGGGTGTGAAGAAGAAGTAGAGAATGTGTTCCATTCGATGGAGTTCAGGGATATTGTTCTGGAACACCATGATTTCATGTTATGGTGACAACACCCAACCAATGGAAGCCTTCATGCTCTTTGAAAAATGCAAGACGAAGGATTGAAACCTAACCACCATCACATTCATTGCCCTCTTATCAGCCTGCAGCCATACCGGCTTGGTCGTTGAAGACCTACATTGTTTCCAAACCATGTCTACTAAGCACGGGCCAGCCCCTGAAATTGAACACTATACCTACATTGTTGATAACCTATGTAGAGTTGGGCACCCGAACTTTGCTTACCAACTAATCAAGAGCATGCCCATGGAACCTGACGACTACATTTGGAGCACACTGCTGAGTGGCTATAGGATCCACAGAAATGTGGTCCAGGCTGAAGTTGCGGCTAGGCATTTGATGGAATTTGACCCCAACCATTCTGGGTACCGGGTGCTACTCTCCAATGTCTATGCTTATGGAAAAAGATGGGATAATGTCGCAAAGGTTCGAGCTATTCTGAAAACTAATGGCATTAGAAGGTTCCCTGGCTGTAGTTGGATTGATGTTGGTGGTGAGCTTCATTTGTTTTATACCACAGACGAGTCTCACAAACAATGGACAGCAATCCATTTCACACTAAATGGACTAACAAACCAATTGGATGAAGAGGGTTGTGTGCCCACAATCTACTCCAAAATGCATGTTACTCGACCGAATGGAAAATCCAGTGTTCATATTTTGCATCCCATTGGAAGATTTTGCATGATACAGTGGAACATTTAGAAGCAGAACGTGGCGTATATCTCTTTGCATAACTCCCCAATTGGCACTGCCCGCCTAAATCATGAAAAAAAACAAAAATCTACTGTAATCAATCAGATTACAAAAAGCAAATCAAAATATCTACACTCATTCCCTCATGAAAACTTTGAAAATAACTCTTGATTGTTGCTCCTCAATTCCCAACCCTGAAGTCCTCCTAAGCACTAAATCCCTACTGAGACATCATTGTATTATATTTATATGGGCTTTAGAAATATGATCCTATTTAAGCTCAATTCAATGTTAAAGGCCCATGCACCTTTGAGAATTCAAGACACTAAAAACCTAACATTGTCTTTACTTTTGGCTACGACCCAAAAAATTAGCATCAGAGCTTACGCAACATCTATAATAACATAAAATAAAAAAGAGTAGTACCCAATAAAAGAAAGGTCATCATCTTGTTAGCTCGCCCGGCTATTTTATATATTTTTAAAACTTTAATTTTTATGAATATTTTACAAGTATATTTATTTATATATTAAATTCTACAATTTTCATGTGTGTATTTATTTTTTATTTTCGAAAATCAACTTTTCGAGGGTGAAAATGCCCCTCTTCAACTAGGGGTGTTAATGGTCATAGTCAATCTGCCAACCCGCTCGTCTAACTCATTTATAAATGGATTTAGGTTAAGATTTTTAAATCAATGGTTTATGATTCATCAACCCGTTTAACAATTTAAGTAAATAAATGGATTATGATTGAAATTTCACCACTCGTCAACCCATTTAACTTCTATAAACTGTTCAACATGTATAATGCATTTAATGTCAACAGTATAAATATAAATTTAACCTAATTCTTTATTCTTCCGATCGTATTCCCGCTGCCCCCTTCATTCTCCCATATTCCCGCCACACCCTTTCATTTTCCCACTCCAAGCCTTCTGCCCTTAACTAAAACCCATCAGCTCTGCATTAGTTTGATGATCTGTCATCTCTAAAACAACATCGCCCATATCTTCTTTTCCAATCATTGCAAGATCCAGTTGAATGCCTTTCATCTACCAATCTGCTGTTTTTACTCATTGAGATCTGTCTGCCTCCCTCCCACCTCCCTTGCAAGCCTGGCTCACCGACGACTATCGCCTCCCAAATTCCCACCTTCCTCCGTGTCCTACAATCTTCCCACTGGCTATCACTATTCCATGTTTGATGCTATCCCTTGCATCGATCCTTCCTCTCTCTTGTAACCTACCTGTTGCTGTTGTTGCTTTAACAAGATGATCCTCTACCTTTGGATTGCTCTTTCTGCCAGGGCCCTAGATGATGTTTGGCACTTCGGTTAAATAGCCTACCCCTTCTCCTTCTTTTGTGCTCTTAGTAAGATATCTCTCCCTCTAGCCTCTCTCTCTTTCATGCCTTTCTATCTCTAATTTTTCTCCTAAATTAAGGCTCTCTCTCTCTTTGTCTCTTTCTCCTTAGATTTGTTTCTAGATGTGTTGGTCTTGAGTTTTTAGCAAAACCCAAGAGAGGAGGTGTTTTAAGTTTAATCCTTTTGATGAAACAAATTATGAAATAGAATGAAGGGGTACAAATGAAATACAAAATGCAAGCAATCAAACCAAATAAAAGACAACAATATATAGTGGTTCGGGTAACCTTCCTTACTCCACTCTTCCAAGCACACACTCATTGTCTCTTGGGTTCCACTATTGTATATTTAATACAATCTAGAGCTCCAGCTCTCTTCTAGATTCTAACTTAAAGGGGCATATACAACAGTCACTTGTTGGTGAGACCAACTCTAATCAACCAAATCTAATTTGTTGGTGAGACAAACTTAAACCAATCAAGCAAAACCCGTTAATGAGACAAACTCCAACCAACTCCCTATTTTGCTTCTTCTTTAATTCGGTATCCAACACCAATCCAAGGTAACAACAAAAAAAATAAACAAAAGAGAATTTATACTTTACGATGTGTAATTAATCAGCTTCAGAAGCTCCTTGTCATGTGAAGAAGATGACCTTGTAAGCATACTTGAAGTAGCACTTGAAGCTTCAATAGTTGTTCAAATGATTTCAACACTCTTGAATAATAGAAGGTGTAAGCTCATCTCCTCTTTCTTTTTTTTCTTCTCTTCTTGTTCAAGCTCATACTTCAATGATGTTTATAGAGTAAAAAAGATCTAGCTGTTAGAGTGGAAGTTAACGTGCGTCTAATGTTCCAATGTTTGAATTTTTTATCTTTATAGGTTGAAATCGCAAGTGGAGTCGACTTGGGAGAGGTGAAGTCGACTTGGGTTGAGACTTCACCCAAGTCGCAAGTGAAGTCGACTTGGGTTGAAACTTCGCTTTATTGTCTGTCTCAAGTTGCAGGCGAAGTCGACTTGGCTATGGGACTTCACCCAAGTCGTAAGTGAAGTCGAGTTGGGCTAAGACTTTACTTTACTAAATTTGCTATTCATGAACTTGAGCTCTTAAAACTTAAATTATTTCATATTTTCATTTTCATACACATAATTAGAAACAAAATATCTGAGCATACTTACACAAATTCATTAGAACTTTTTTAATGATATTTCAATTATTTGTTAATTATCAAATTAATCTTTCTTAAAACAAGCATATGATCAACAATCTTCCCCTTTTTTATGATTGACAAAACTTAATTGAAATATCTTCCCTTCTCAAATAAATCACAGATATATCTACATGAATACCATGATTCTCATCAATAAGCGCAAAATTATTCTATTCTTAAGATATTTCGTACTATCCTCTCCCCCTTTTTGTCAATCAACATAAAATGTGAGACTTAAAATAAATTAACAGTAGTAGTATATATGGGGTATATAGTAAGTTCATTTCGTGCATACAAATCTTCTATTAAATACTTCCTTTCGTCATTAAAATCAATTAGTTTGAGTCACAAGCATATGATCTACAATATGACCATATGACATAACTTATTTACTAATGCTTTTATAGGAGGGGCTATGAGAGCAACATACCTTTACTTACCTTTGATGAGAGTTATCAATATTTTGCTCAGCTCCCCCTTTCTTTTGCAATTCATGTTGTTTCATCTTGTGGATGACTTTGCATTTGTTTGAAATAAAAACAAACATCCCAAATATAATATTTTCTTTCCTTTTGGTACCCGTGTTATGGGTCCATGAATATTAGTACCATAAAAACTAAGAACTCAAAAAGACATGGTTTCACCTTAGATATGCCTCTTTGGCATCCAAACTAATTTAACTGCATTGTAAATCATTTTTCTTGCCTTGCACTGATATGTTTTGTGGCTAAACTTATTACAATAATGGCAAGTAATTCTAGCATAGATTAGAGTATCATGATAGCTCTTTAGTTGCCAAGTATGCATTTTTATCCATGATTTATCAACAAGCTTCGTATCATAAAAAAATTCATCCCCTCACATTTGATGTATTAGAAGCCTTAATCCAAATAGGAATATTTTTTTATTTAATTTGACATTAATGTGTTTTGCATCTCCAAGACCTCTCTTATCAACTTAAGTGGTCATTCTTAAAAATTTCTGCACATTTTCTCCCGGGTTAGACAACTTAGTTAATGAATCTTTCAAAATTTGATTCTGCTTTCTTAATATCTCCGCTTCATTTTTCAAAGCATTTATATCGTTTTGCAAGGATGCATTCTAGTCTGCTAACTTTTTATTTGCAATGGTAGTTGTATTGAATTGCTTTTTCTTTTGAGCATATTTGATACCAAGACTTTTAAATTCATCAAATAGTAAGTCATAAGTTTGTTGTAAATCACATCTAGAACAAACACTAGAAGATAAAATGCAATAGGAATCGAATGAGCTTACCTCGATATCCATGGATGCATCCAATGTTGGCAGTTGGATTTTTCTTGTATTATCATTTTCCTCTCCGGATTTTTGGCAAGTTTCTTTTTCATCTTCTATAATGGTCATACAACAAACTCTTGCCCAATTTGCTGCATCTTCTCCTTCACTTGATGAGGTGCTAGAGCTTGAGGTAGTATATTCCTTTGTAAGCATTCTTCTAGCCTTTCTCTTTGAAAAAGTTTTCTTATTTTGAATTCTCAATTCATCCAGTGTGGTGCATTTGATTTGTATATGTCCAATATCACCACATTTATAACATTTTGAAAATTCCTTTCTTCTATCCTTCATTTTCTTATGTGAGCTGAAATATTTGTTTCTCTTCATCTTAGAGTATGAGCTTGATGTAGATTCATTTGATCTCTCTTTTGTACTTTTGAATGCAATAGACTTTCTATTTCTATGAGATTTTTTTCTTATTTTTTATGAGCTCATGAGACATGAGTGAGCTAATCAAGTCATCTACTTTGAGCTTGTTTAAGTCCTTTACCTCCTTAATAGCTGTGATCTTGTCATTCCACGAGTTTGGCAATGCTCTAAGTATCTTTATAACCTGCTCACTTTCAAAAATTAGCTTTTTTAGGCCTTTAAGAGCATTAGTGATTTTAGAAAATCTAGCATACATTTTTGAAATAGATTCACCATCTAACATTTGAAATCTTTCAAAATCATCAACAAGGATATTCTTTTTAGTTCTCTTTACTTGGGAGGAACCCTCATAAATAGACACTAATTTATCCCATATCTCTTTAGCAATTGTGCATGAAGAAACTTCATCAAATTCTGTAGCAGTCAATGCACAAAATAAGAAGTTTATAGCTTTAGCATTACTTTGAACAGATATAGTTTCTTCTTTTAACCAAGTGGACGCCTTGTCCCCTTTTGGTAATGTAATGTCTTCTTGTATGGCTATCCAAGAATCCATATTAATTGTCATAATGAGTTGTTTCATCCTTAACTTCCAATAAATAAAATTATTTCCATCAAATAGAGGTAGCTTAAAAAATGATTGGCTTTCGGCAAATACAGGTATAGAAGTTAAGTAGGTTGTCATAGATATATAGAAGAGGTCACCTCAAATAAGATAGAGGTTTGCTCTGATACCACTTGTTGATCTCGAGTTTATAGCAAAATCAAGAGGGGAGGGGTGAATTAGGTTGTTAAAATTCTTTTCGTAATTAAAAGCTTAACCCCTTATAAGTTTAATCCCCTTGATGAAACGTGCTATGAAATAGAATAAGAGGGTATAAATGAAATGCAAAATGCAAGCAATCAAACCAAACAAGAGACAACAATAAACAATGGTTCGGGCAACCTTCCCTACTCCACTCTTCCAAGCACACATTCATTGTGTCTTGAATTCCACTATTGTATATTCAATACAATCTAGAGCACCCGCTCTCTTCTAGATTCTAGCTCTAAGGGGCATATACAATAGTCACTTGTTGGTGAGACCAACTCTAACTAACCAAATTTGATTTGTTGATGAGACAAACTCAAACCAATTAAGCAAAACCTGTTAGTGAGACAAACTCAAACCAACTCTCTGTTTTGCTTCTTCTTGAATTCGGTCTCCAACACTAATCCAAAGTAACAACACAAAAGAAAATAGATAAAAGAGAATTTATACTTTATAACGTGTAATCAATCAGCCCCAAAAGCTCCTTGTCATATGAAGAAGATGATCTTGTAAGCACATTTGAAGTAGCACTTGAAGCTTTAATAGTTGTTCAAATGATTTCAATACTCTTGAATAATAGAAGGTGTAAGCTCATCTCTTCTTTCTTTTTTTCTCTTCTCTTCTTGTTCAAGCTCATACTTCAATGATGTTTATAGAGTAAAAAATATCTAGCCGTTGGAGTAGAAGTTAACGTGCGTCTAATGTTCTAACATTCGAATTTTCGACTATTATAGGTTGAAATCGCATGTGGAGTCGACTTGAGATGAGTGGAGTAGACTTGGGATGGGGGAAAGTCGACTTGGGTTGCAACTTTGCTTTGTTAAAATTTGTTATCCACTTGTTGTCCAGAATTTTGCCTTCGAAGTCGCAGGCAAAGTCGACTTGGGTTGAGACTTCACTTTACTGTTTGTCTGAAGTTGCAGGTGAAGTCGACTTGGCTATGGGACTTCACCCAAGTCGCAAGTGAAGTTGACTTGGGCTGAAACTTCACTTTGCTGAATTTGCTATTCATGAACTTGAGCTCTTAAAACTTAAATTATTTCATATTTTTATTTTTATACACATAATTAGAGACAAAATATCTTAGCATACTTACACAAATTCATTAGAACTTTTTTAATGATATTTCAATTATTTGTTAATCATTAAAATTAAATTCATCTTTCTTAAAGCAAACATATGATCAATAAGATGTTCTCTCACTCTGTCACTGGCACCGCTACTACCACCTCCAACTTGTCATTGACAAGTATATTATTTTGCCGATTTTGGAGCTTCTTATTCAATGGCTTTTACTTGCTGATTATTCATATGCAGGCATGAATGGCTGTGAATGGTGTATACTTTATGTTATTTCTTGTTACATTTGATATACAATTAGGTATTGCATATGGCCCACTAGTGTTAACTTTTGAGTTATCTAATCTTTTCAAACCTTATCCAAGATAAATAATAATAAATTTGGTCATATACACAACCCATTAACAACTCATCAAACTGTTTATTAAATGGGTTGTAAATGGGTTAGGGTTAAGATTTTTTAAATGGACTAACAAATGGATTAGGGTTGACATATTGTAAATGGGTTAAGATTAGGATTAGGCTCTAGCCCATCAAACCTGATCCGTTAACACTCCTACCCCCAACCCAAAAAAATTGATTTTTGAATGTCAAAAAATATATGCGTATTTAGAAATTGAAAAATTTTGTAGATGAATTAAATATACTTCGAAAAATATTTTTAATGAAAATTCAGAAAAAAAAGAATTACACCTTTTAACCACGGATAACAACGTCATGACTCATAAAAAATGTCAATACATCAACTCATATTCTTTAAAAAGATTAGAAAATTTTCGCATCACATTATCATCGGTGTACTGAATTTTCTTTTTTACCTTTTTTATTTATGATGTGTATGTTTACATCTAAAATTTTTCACTTTTTATAACTACTATAATTTTTAATTATTTCTTCACATTTTTTATATAACTCTCATATTTTTAATCATTTCTATACAATCATTCATACAATTAAACTATCTATTTTAACTTTATTCACTTTACTTCTCATCATTATCTTTACTATTTCACATTATTTTTTAATATTTCAAAAATTTTATACCAAAATCTGTTGATTCAAAAGTTTTATCAATTCTGTCTATCAAAATTTTTTTTATCATTTTTCAAACATATCATTGAGAAAATATGTACGTGAGTGCTATGAACTGGTTTCCATTTTTAGCTAGCGGGCACATGGAGCAGTGATCTATCCAAACAATAGCAAAAATAAAACCATTAAAATATCCATATATGTCATGAATGAAAAAGGATATTCATAATCTTAGAATATTTTTTTGGAATTTTGAAAAATAAAAACCTACACATCTAATTTTTGAAATTATGCTGCCAATTTAAATCGAAGAGGTGCACCAAATTCAATGTTCCTACATTGTTGGGGCGAGGATTAAAAAAGTTGAGGGCATTAGTCGTTACCAAAAGCCACCACGTGTGGGAGTTATGAGTAATTCAAAGAAGAGGGGGATGCGATGCTAGTGCTGCAGTGGATTGATCAACTAATAATATGGGTTGCTTCATTGGATTGTTTTCTTTTATTTGCCCTAAGCTGCTGCTATCAATCACTAATCGCCCTACTTTGTGGGCAACCACCCTATCCCGTTTGAGATTTTCTCCCACAGTCTAGGCTCTTTTTTCTTTATTAGCATTTTTATATCCTGTTACATCTAATATTACAAATTATTTTTTCACTACTCTCACACTATAAGGAAAATTTTTACGAATATCCATGCCAAATGGGGGAAATCAATAAGAACTCTAATTACTTAGGGAAATAATTTTTGTAACTATCAAGGGTCAAACCCATGACATCCTCATTGCAAGTCACAAGTCACAACCAACTAGGATATCTCCCACTTGGTATGGTTCGGGCCCCCTTCTTTCTAATTTTTTCCTTGTTTCGAATGCTCTTAAGATTGCTATGTTGCCTTCCTAAAAAATGGCTATTAATTTGCATCATGCTACCTTTCAACAAAGGTTAACATTCTGTATTTTAAAATATATTTGAAGTTGAACTTTATTAATACAAATTTAAAAATTAATATTTTTAATAACAAAAGTGGAATTGTTAGTGTCATATTTTGCATTCAGTACGTGGTTATTTGCATAGTAATTTGCATGTGAGAGCATATGTTATATTTGCACCACCCATGAGAATCATATGTACACAAATATCAGCTAAATCCTAGAAAAGTATATAGATGGGGATGAGAGATGAGTTGTTAAGAGTATTTTCTTCGAGGATATGTGTAGGGCATGTAAACAATAAATGTGAGTCATTTTATGTTTATTTGTAATATATTTATCATAGTAAATTTTTATTTCTATGTGGTTTTTCTCTTCCTGTAATCTTTAGATGAATTCGAATCATGTTTTGAATGGTGCGCGTGGAGGATTATTGCATTTTAGACGCTAGAAGGAATTTACCCTTTAGATTCTAGATAAATTTTTATTGTTGCATTTTAAATCCTGAAAATTTATTTTTGTTGTATTTTTAAACCTCCCTTTACTAGTAAGTCTAAAATGCAACAAAAATCGAACTTTCAGTGCTCAAAATGCAAATAAAGTCTAAAAAAGAATTTTTGGGTACATTTGTTTAACAAATAAAAACTTTTCAATTTAAAACTTTTCACTCTTAACAACTATCCTTTTTTAAAATATTTTTTTACATCTTCTTATATAATTATCCTACCTTTTAATCATTTATACACAACTACTCATACATTGAATCTATCTATTTTAACTTTAATCTTTTTACTCCTCATCATTTTCCTATTATATCACATCATTGTCCCCTAATTAAAAAACTTTTATATCAAAAAATTTTCATTCAAAAGTTTAATCACTTTTCAAACACACTTTTTATAGAATTATAAAGTAAAATGCAAAACTGAGGGAATAATCCATTTAAGTGGAATATTCATGCCAAATTTTTTTCTTTTGCTTTTGCTTTATTTCAAACGAGATTATTTTCGTATCAATAAAGTTGTTTTGGTGGCTCGGAAGTCAGACCGCTATCCTAATATTAAACCTTAAAATTAGCAATAGCAATGTGCGTAATTTTTAAAAACAAATGAAATAGATACATTTTTGTGCAATCGTTTCAAAATAAATAAGTAGGTTTTATCAGTGTGATTGACTGAAGTCCATATTTCAAAAGAATTCCTTTACAGGCTCATCTTTGAGGGAAAAAAATGATTTAGTACGTGTGAATTGACTTAGTGATGCATCTTAACCCCTAGAAGTCTACGTGAAAATCATGATCTTGTGATCTAAATTAATATAAGCATTTCATAAAAAAATAATAAATTAATATCAGCAAAATAAGTAAATAAGGGGAATATCAGTATTTCATAAAAATAATAAATTAATATCAGCAAAGTAAATAAGGGTAATAGTAGCAACCTTTTGGTTTTGCAATATCTTGACCTTTTTATTCATGGGAATTGGATTCAATGCTACTGGGTGTACTTAGCTTAGTGCATTCGAAGCATTACTCATTTTATTTTTATTTTTTAAAAAATTATATATTTATGCAGGCCCAAGCATGAATGGGGTAGGCACATGAGAAATAGCTTATTTTTTAATTTTTTATATTTTATTTAATTTTTAAATTTTGAAATAAATATTAAAAATAATAAAAAAATGAAAACTATATATGGAATATTCATGTTTATGCTCATATATGAATTTCAAAAAATAGAAATTTTTAAAATTATTTCAAGAAAACTAAAAAAAATTTAAAAATTATGAACCCATTTACTAAAGCAAAATGCACATGAGTACACTACGTCATAACTCTATTTTATGTACAAGCCATTGATGCTATTTACTATTTAAGGCTCCATTTGGTATTTTGTAAAAAGAGAATAAAAATAATATTAAAAAATGAGAAAGTCATATAATATGACATGCATAATAATTTAATTAGTAAGGAGAACAAGATGAAAATACATAAGGTGGTTTCATATGAAAGATGTGAAAATAATTGATGTGTAGAGATAATATTTCTTCGATATAAGTAAAGAGATAATATTATAAAGTAATGTTATTAGATATCACACCACATCAAAAAGGAATGGTGAGCGGAGAAAAATTTTTTACCCTTTACATCTTACTAAACATGCCTAAAAGTACTATTTATTTAATTTAAATTTAAAAAATCAACTCCATTGAAAATTTTTATTGTATTTAATATTAAAAGAGCTCTATCTTTTATGTAACCAAATTTACGAGAAATTTTTATATAGTTTTATTTATTTTTGTGCACCTTGATGATAATGATAAGAAATTCACTTTGTCAATTGTATTTAAATTTACTTGTTTAGCTAAGACGTAGAGTTTCATCTACATCATGGGCCCATGTTCAATATATAGAATGAATATAATAAAATTGTTTGATTTATTGATCAATTTTAAAATTATATTTCTAACATCTAGAAAATCTAAAATAGTATTGAACATAGATAAATGATTTTATATAGAATTATTATATCATAATGCATCTATAAACATATAAAATATTATTAAATCATAATGCATCCATGAATAGACATGTGGCTTTTTCATAATTTACACATCAGCATCTATATTTTTAAACAAAGGTGGCTCGCTTATAAATCTAATCAAAGTGATTTTTGATATCAAGACAAAACTTTTACCTCTCAATTTCATCATCTAATTTATATGAAATCATTACCAAAATAGGAGCTCAAACACTAGGCAAGCATTAAATCGTAAAATATTAAATTAACGATAATATCTATCTTAAATAAATCAAAACCACACACCATGCTACATTGTACATATGTTAAATCTTAAACCCTAGATTATGGGCTTAGCCGAGAATGTTTAAGTCCAAAACAAAATAAAAATCTAAATACATCTTAAACAAGACAATAAAAATAAAGAGGAAAGAGGAAAGAAAAATTTATTTGGAGCCCAGACGGTGTATCAGCAACTCCACACAACTCGCCACTTGGCCTCTTGCCCAATGCTCTTTGCCTCTCTACACCTCTTTGCGCTCTCTCTTTGGAATTTCTTCATGGAAAGTCTGTATAATTTCTTTGCTTGACCAACCCTTGATTTATAAGGGTGAAAATCGACATATGTGAAAAGTGCGCACACCATGCTTGCTGTCATGGGTCCGAATCTTTTATATGATGTAGCACCAAGCACCTGCCAAAGATCCCCGATCTTAATAGCCTAAAACCCCATGCTTATGACGCCAAACAACTAAACCAAGCCAAATGCAAGAGATAGGAATGAAAGCAAAAGCAAGACAATCCACATAAGCAACTCACAGGAAAGTCGTGCTATCCCAACTTTTCATTAAGGAAAATAATGCTTTGTACATAGTATACAACAAGCCTACAACTTAGCACCCCATAGCAACCTTGACTCCTCACCAAGTCTCTTCTATATGTGCCTCCCTTTGTGTCCTTATGCTCCTCGTATGTGCTCAATTGTCACTTAAATGTCTCACCTTATGTCTCTCCTTAAGTGCCTCCTCTTAAGTGCCTTTACGAATGAAAAGCCTAAGGTATATATAGTATACACAAGCTAACCAACTAGACACATGTTAAGCTTGGCTCAAGCTACATGTCCTTGGTTCTCTCTTTTGAAAACACATGTCACACACATCTTCCTCATCTAAGAAGCCCACGTGTCCTCCCAAAACACGTCTTCGTCCTCCTTGCATCAAGGAGTTGATTATAACTAATTCTCCTACATTCTAAGGAAGTGGCTTAGTCATCAAGGACTTAGTCCAAGCCCTTCCATGGACCATGTAAGCGCCACACGTACAGTGGCAATACACGTCATCACCATGTCACTGCCACCAAGCAATCCTCCTCGCCTGCCACATGTTTAGCTCACATGGTATGAACCTTACTGCTCTTAGTCACCAAGATCCTCAATGCATCACTACCTACGTGCAACATGCATTGTCAATGTGATCCGCATCCATAACCTATACCCCGTCCATCTCGCATCCACAATCATGCACACATGATCGCCTCATGATCACGCCTTAGTCCCACTCCACGATCCGCCTCACTCATGTCTTGTGTCCCCCAAGACTCACAACGTGCTTCATCGCATCTCGTCTTACTCACCTTGTAAGTAAGCACTCTGCATGGATCGTTAGCTTTGCTCCACATGATCCACCATGTAGGGTTGTTACACTTGTGCTAATTAGAAACCACCTATCCTAGCTTGCAATCATATGGACTGTGTAGCTACTATTTGAACTATATTAATATAATACATTGGACAACTAGGCTTAGCTTTAATGATGTTAGAATTTTAGACTATTCTGTGGCTGAAATATGTACAATTGGATGGATGTTTTGCATAGATTAAAAGAAATGGCTAGATGCTAAAGGTTCGCTATTTTTTCTGGATGAATAATATATGGTGCATAGAATGGACGGTGAATGTTTGGCATGGATATTTCAAGACAGCTAAGATGTTGCATGTATTAAAGGCAATGGACAGCTTGTATTAGATGGAATTTATGGACAGTGGATAAAAGTAGACAGATAGATTTTACAAGATCTTTGAACTGCTGAGATGGTGTGGACAGCTTTAATGGCTATTTGCCGGATTCTTTAAATGGACGGTGATGAATGACTTGAATTTTTGGCCACTAATTTTCTAGTGAGCCCCATCAGAAATTTGGGCAGTTGGACGTATTAGATTGTGCAATTGAAATTCAAAGGATGGCCAGATGGGTTGAGATTAGAAATGGACAGCTGATTGCTGGTAACTGATTTGTTGAATGTATACAAAGGAAGGAAATCTTGGACAACTGCTGGGATGGAAATGGATGATCCAGATTAATATGATGGATGTGATTTGCTTTGTGGATGCCTTGGATTTTCTTTGAGCAGC
>JAXCLR010000073.1:46358587-46393462 GCA_035584095.1 Annona squamosa
AGTAATTGAAAAAATATAACATTTGAAATATAATGGGCTTTGCTTAGTTTGTATATTATATATTATAATAGAGTAGGCAAAAGCCAAACACACCCAAGTATCAATAAGAATAACGTAATTTACAGCTATCTAATTTTTATGAGGGTAGTTTGCATATATACTCACGTAGTTTGACGCTAATTATAGATATACCCACGTAGTTTCATGAAATGCATATTACCCCCACATAATTTTACCAAAATTACATATTATCACTACGCTGTTACCTGTCATTAATATCTAATATTATATTTTTGAAAAAGTATGAAAATGCCCTTATTGGTATACATAGTTTTATAGGAGTAATATGCAATTTTTGTGAAACTATGTGGGGTTGATATACAATTTGTGAAACTATGGATGAAGACATTTTTGTTATTTTTCAAAATATAACGTTGGATATTAATGACAGGTAATGGCGTAGGAATAATATGCAATTTTGGTGAAACTATGTGGGAGTAATACGCATTTCATGAAACTACGCGAGTATATCTGCAATTAATGTCAAACTATCTGGATATATATACAAATTATCCTTTTTATTATTGTTTTATTTTTAACTATTGACTATGGGAGAAAAGTACTTTGCATTTAAACTTCATTTGCAAAAATACTAACCTCCATGGTATTTCGAAGTTTTTTTATTTTGGCTTGTATCTAAAGCACAACCTCGTGTTGCAGAATGTTGTTGCAAAGCTTAGGATGGTGGATGAAAATTATTACAAATCATAATTTCCTTTATATCATTTATCATAGAAGCATCTACTATCAACTAGCATTAAAATTTTCCATCAAATGAATAGCATCAAAATAAACAATTATAAGATCAAATATACACAACAAATAAATTTATATAGAAAGCTCTTCCATGAAAAATCCATAAGAGAGATATGAATCCACTATGATAAATAGATTATAGAGATATAAACATAATGACTCATGCTCATCTTGTAAATGTCTTATGTATATTTGTTCCTAATCAAGACACTCCGACCATTCAATAAATATTTTATTATGTAGGATTCCTATAAATATTTATGCAAAAGTAATGCATACTCTAACATTTCATTAGACACGCACATTTGAATCATTGTGCAAATGCTATTTAAAAAATTCAAGACACTCAAAATCTTAATAAATCTTCACCGAGCTTGAAAAATATAATTTTAAAGAATCTTATAAATTTGCCGATATTGTGGATTATAGTTTCATCTGATTAAAATGATTTTTCATAGCCTATAGATATTCAGAGTGAAAAATTACGGTGTATGGCTTGGATTTTTTTTAAAAAGTGGCAAACACAAGGGGCTGCAACTTGCACTCATTTTCACGAGAGAAGAAAGTCCAAGTTTAAAAGTGGGCGGTGATATTTATCGATGGTGAATTTATCAAATCCTTAAATTATCGCAGGCAAATGCAAATAGTCCTAAAAGAATAAAATTCTTAGCATAAAAGAAGATCAATAGACACGGGGTGAACTAAAAATTATGGAAAAAAAGATGAATAGACATGGGGCGAAGGCTGACGGCTGACCTACCAAACACGGGTCGACGGAGGGGGTCCTACCGCCGCCAGAAAGTAGGATTTAGGACCGTCCATCAACCAGCCTACCCAAGTTCAACGGCCAAGAAGAAAACATTCAGCGAGGATGTCGGTTGGACGGTCCACCCGAACCGCCCCAAGTCCGTTGGGCAACCGTCCAATGAAATGACCGTTTCCGTCCACGAGCAAGAGGAGGGCGGTTTTGTCATTTTCGGGGACATTTTTGTCTGCTCTCGCTTCCCGTGGCCGTTTCATTCCCATTCCGCTTCTCCATTCCAGCGGAGTTCTCATAGTGCCCACTATTAAACTGCAATCTACTCCATCCGTCGCGCCGTGCTTATTTCCAGTTCGTCTCGCTCCTTGCTCATTTCGGATCCTCTTCTATGATATAATGTCGAGGATTAAAAACTATAGGCTCTAATTTCAGAATTGGATAGCTCTTCTGAGCTATTTTGGGTTAAAAAATGTTAAATACGTTTCTAGTTATTAAAACGGATTTTTCTTTATTCTTTGGTTTTATGAGTACTATAAATAGAAAGAATAACCAAGGGCATCTCCGCCAAAGATCCACACCCAAGTTACAGAGGCAAATATAAATTAGAAAACGTCCTTGCAATGTTTTATTTGTGAGCTGAAAATGGACATTGGATGCATTTACAGCATTTATGCGCGACAAGACGGACGGTTACTATTCGTCGCACGATGGATGGAAATGGGCTGCGTAGAATAATGCCCTGCCATCTAACAAAAACAAGATGGCTGCTGCCAGCAAAGGCGGGCGTGCGGATATCCTCTTGTCGTGTGCGCTTTAACATACCCGTGTTTTACGGAATGCATCCGCCTTTGCACCGAATTACAACAATGCCACTCCGTTTTTTCTTTTCCTTATTTTTCTCTTTTAAGGGGCGCTAGGGAAATAATTATTATGAGAGTTGATAAACGAACGAATAAAAATAGATTATTCATAGTAATATATAATAGTAATATTTTTAAAAAATTAAATTAATATTATCAAATTTATTGTTTTAAAATAATATATGCACTATTATTGTCTCATTTTTAATGTTTCTAAATTTCTTCAATTTAGTGTCCTTATGGCATATGCTAGAAATTCTTTTTTCTCATCTTAAGGCATGCTAAGAAGGATTTAGGTCATTGGTAATATCTAAATATTAAATGTCTTATTTTAAAATAATATATGCACTATTATTGTCTCATTTTTAATGTCTTTAAATTTCTTCAATTTAGTGTCTTCGTGACATATGATAAAAATTCTTTTTTCTCATCTTAAGGCATGTTAAGAAGGATTTACGGTGTTAAAATTACATGAGAAAAATAGGAAGAAAATGTAATATTGTAAATTAAAAATGAAAAAGTTGTATTAAAAATGTAAAAATATTATATTCAAAATTTAAAAGGTTTTTTTGAGAATAAAATATGGCAACTTATTCTATTCAAATTTCTAGGATTCTTTGGAACACTTTTTATTAATGAATGTTTTTTGACATGATTAAATATTTTTGTTAGGAAACATTTAAGAAACTTAATAGGGATGGAGAAATGAAATGAAAATATAATAACGTATGTAGAAAATAAAAAAATTTGTATTAAAAATGAGAAAAACTATATTAGGAATGCACATACACATTCCATTCATGTATTTGCATCTTTTGGAACATTTTACTCTTGATAGAAAAATGTTCTCAACTTCTTTGCCTTTTACGAAGCGCACACTTTAGAAATCTACGTCCTTTTAATCAAAATATATCACCGAAACAATAAACGGTATTGAAATTGATTTAAAATGACTAAAATAGTTCAAACTCATTTTAATGCTCTTGCCGAATTTACGGGGCATTCGGCGGGCCCCACCGCACTTCCCAAAAACCTCACGACAGCAGCCCAATTTAATCGGCTGGGCTGTCTCAAACTTGGGCAAACATGTAATTTTCCTCAGGGCATTGCCAGACGAGAGGGCAAATTTCTTAAGAAACCGACTCTACACTCACTTCTAGGTCCAATAGCTACACCATCAGCTTTCATCAAGACATCCAACAATAGAAAACATGATCTAAACTATTGAATCGATGTAAAAGCCTATTATAATCAAAATTGAAAAATATTATCACTAGAAAAGATCCCAAAAAATTCTTTCCAAAATTGCAAGATAATCGAACTCTTCCTACGGTTTTCTTTTCTTTTGTGGAGTTTTAGTGATGATAGAGAATTGAAAATCTTCGTAGAGGTGAGCCTGGGAAGACTAACGGCTGAGATTCGTGGAACGCGAAAGGTACTCGATAAAAATGAGAAGCCAAACGCAGTGTGGAAACACGTGGGAGGCATTTGATATCAAGTAAGCCGGTGGGAGATTTCTAGCTGACGTCGTTTCTAGTAAGAAACTTGGAAGCTGGTGTAGAGGCCAGGAATTCCTCGGCAGAGGAGAGAGAGAGAGAGAGAGAGAGAGAGAGAGAGAGACTGTAGATTCTTTTGGAAATCAGCTCGAAGAGAGAGAGAGAGAGGCGAAAGCGAGAGGGAGAAGTCCTTAGAATTCGCCTTGGCTTCTTCTTTTCCTAACGCCGATCTCACGGCAGAGTCATCCGATCTCGTGTTTGAGGAATTCATTGCAAGATTTCGCTCCTGTCCCCTGCTCCGGATGACTTAGAACCAGATCGGTCTGCGACTGGAGCGCCTCCAAACGAATAATGGTACGTTTCCTCTCTATCGATTTGGTCAATGATAGTCTCCCTCTCTCTCTCTCTCTAATAATGATGGCACCTGCAAGATCATTTCTTGAATTATTTCAGAAGCTAGGGAGAGTTTCAAACGAATGCAGGAGAGACGAAGGAGAACTGATTGTTTGGCGTGATTAGCTTTTCGTAGTGGAGTAACGGATAGATCATTTGTGTTTTGACGTTGAAACCCAGGATAAGCCCCCCATGTATTTAGTTTCGTAGGTCGGATTAAGGCGGTTAATGGTTGAATTCTGTTGGAACTAAATCAGGATGTTTCTGTTTAGGAAGGAGAAGGAAGTGCCTGCAAGTATGCATGAATTGCTTAGTGGATCAATTCCCATTGGGGTTTCAGTTTGCTTTCTTATTCTACGTTTAGAAGGTGTGATGTGAAATAGGGTGATTTGACTTATTGTTTTGTTTTGGAAGCACTACTTCCTTTATGGGGGTAAAGGCATGGGGCTGAGCATGAATTGAAAGGCAAAAGAACCATGAAGGCCCCAACTTGATAGTGTTTCATTCTTCATTTCAAACCATCATGGACCCTAGTAAGCTGATTATAAGCTACATGTAGGTCTATTCTCCAAGTCATGGATTCATGCATGATGTAGCCGTGAGAGTGCCTACCCAGCACAGTTTTAGTTGGCCAAACCAACCCACAGAACAGATGACGTTTTGTAGCTAACCATTGCCCTTATTCCATCATTCCTATCCAAAGCTGACAAATTTTTGTGTGTATGCGCTAACAAGAGTTTGACTTAATAAAGGGAAAAAGTTCAATGTTTTAGGAGATTTTTTTCATCCCAGATTTTTTTCCCTTTTTGGCTAGTGGAGGTTTTATGTTAGCCAATTCACTAGCTGTGCCATTTCTATTTAATCAAACCTTGAGTATTGGAGTTCCTGCCATCTTTTTGTAGGGAGATAAGAAATTGCAGAATTCTTACTGGAGATGATTTAATTGTGTCAACAAATACGAGATACAATTTCTTTTGCAAACAAAAGGAAATCTTCATATACTTTCTGGTTACAACAGCAGCCTCCTGCAAATTGCGGTTCACTGTGGCATATACAGTTGTTGTTTCGTGACTCTGTTTAGTCCTGGAACAATGACCAGAGATGATAAAAGAATGAGCTCTTGTTATGAATTTATTTATATTCTATTCAATCTAATGAGTCTTCCCCTCCTATTATTTATTGGTATATTTCATGTTTTTAGTTGCAAATATATGCCATAGTAATCAAAAAAAAAATTTGTTACTGCAGGCTTCTCCTGTCAATATCGTTGTTGGTTCTCATGTATGGGTCGAGGATCCGGAGTTAGCTTGGATTGATGGAGAGGCTTTTCAAATCAGTGGTAATGAGGTCCGTGTGCGGACTACTGATGGAAAGATGGTGCGTATGCTATCCTTGTGTTTGCTACCTATCCTAATTTAGGCAAATGTAATTTAGTACCACATGCAACAACTTATGTGGATGAAGATGCAACATTACTTGGTCTTTCATTTTCACATGGGAATTTGTATCTTGCAGCCATCAAATCAAGTGAACCAATGGTTGGATTAACGAGTGATTAAGACTACTAGAGTGTGAATTAAAGGCAGCGTTTGCCATGTCAATACTATCAATGACACAGCTGAAAATGATTTTGTACAGTCACTGTGTATTAATTTTTTTCAGGTGATAACCTTGATTTTGTTGGTGAAGATACAAATAAAATCAATATCTATTCCATAAAACCTGTGGCAATATCAATTCCATCTTGATATCCATGACAAAATTGGTGATATTCACTTCTATTCGACATCATAAACAAATATAATTTCTATTTTTGTAAACTTTTGTAATTTTTATCTTTTATATAAGATTATATAATAAATTTTTTTATATATTCCATTTGCTTTAAAAGATTAACCTAACAACACCTCCTTTGTATATATAATTTTGATTATATTAAAGTTGCATTGTTAGGAGGGCAACTTGGCATTCTGCTACACACTATAGACTTTTTAAACTAGTATATTTTATATAAAATTATATGATAAAACAAGGTTCGTATATTCCTTATTTGCTTGATGAGATGAACATAACGATGGTTACAAGATCCGTATTGCAAATATAATTTTGAATGTATTAAAATTGTATTTTATGAAGTTATGCTTTTAAGTAAGCCAATATCTATTAGTTGGTTTTTTATGAGTTCTATATATTCTCATATGTTTTTGTTATATTAAATTTATAAATTAATTGAAAAATTAATATATGATGTGTCTCGTATATTTTGATCATACTAAAATTATAGATTTGTTCAAAATATGGTATATGATACAATAACATTGAGTTACACCATGTATATGTTTATGTGTCACTCAATAGTGGTTTTGGATATACATTTTTATGTTCTAATTATATTATTTATTTTAAAAAGATAATAAATTTCTTAATAAAATCAATAATAGGTCCGATAAATACAGTTTTATTTTTTTTAATTTTGACCAATAAATTAAAATTTACTGATAAGGCAAACACTAATGAAAAGATGTAATTAAATGGAACTTTGTGCGGCATAGTATTCAAAAATGAAAAAAATGAAAAAAGAGAAGAAAATTGAGGTTAGATAATTTAGTTAATTTTCATGGAGCTTGTGTCCTTATCAATGCTAAGGAACACTCTAATTAACATCACATCCTCTCAGTATATAGACTTTTTCCCCTTATCAAAGCCATCACTTTGGTGTTCTCCAATTCAACAAGAGAAATTCATTGTTCTAACAACATCTAGTGAATCTTAGATTGCATACATTGCATGTAACTTTGGGATTGAAACTTGCATATATTCAAGATTTTGTGGTGTCTCAAGAATGGCACCTGTGTTTATTCCATTTGACTCCTTTAACAAGGGCTACTAGGATGAAATTTTCAAAAATTAGTGATTCACACACTTATTTCTAGCATTTAAGTGGGCTTTAGCCATCAAGTTATTTAGAAGTTAAAGACAGAATAATTGGGCTTTTTAAGTAATGGTTTGGAAAAATGCAGTTTCAATGAATAATTTTCCTATAGTTGTGGTCCATGGATCAAAACAAGGGCTTGGGGGCTGTGTCCCTTTCATTGGTTGGTGGGGCTATGCCCCCATATTGTTTAGTAGGGCTGTGTCCCTGTTGTGATTTAGGTGGAGCGTATTGTCTCCTCACAGGTTAGATGGGAGCTTGTTGTATCCCTTGAGCTTAATTGAATATCTAAAATGAGTTGTAATACATACATCCAATAACAAAATGTGGCTAATTGCCACATCAAAATGACGGGCAAGGAAAAAGGAGGCTTTGATGCTCCTTTAGATTACATGACTTTTAGGATGCTTATGTATATATTTCAAGCCTTGCTGAAAGACATGATTCGTTGTGCCTATGTAGCATCTAGTTCTGAACATTGGACGGTTTGATAATTAGGCCAGGTAGAACAAGTAACTTTGCAAGTGGCAACAAACATGGTCCCAATGATAAATAATGTGAGAGAGAAGGAGCTAAATATTTGACATTTTAATGACTGTTTGAATGGTAAATAGGTGGTTTTTGTCATTTAAATGAACTTTTGTGTAAGTATGCATGATGATTAAGAATGAGAGAATTCAAAGACTCAGTCTGCAGGAAAAGCTGATCACAATTCTAGCATTCAAGGTATTGAATAGAAGTGGATCTTACACTGTCACTAGCAATAATAATCTCAAGATGCGTTGGTTAGGGTTGGTGTTTGCCAAGCTTGTTATCTCTGAATCCTGTGCATCAATGGTTCTATGCTTCCTGGACACAGAATAATTCATATTTTCCTTCTATTCTATCAAAAATCATGATTGAATGCAATTTCTCTTATTAAAGAGAAGAAGTTCTAAGCTGATAGGTAGGATGGAAGATTTCCCTTGAATAGAGCAGGTGATGAGTTCGCAAAACTAACCATAGAACAGTTTTCAATATGGTTCCTGTCATTTTCTTTTCTTGTTTGGAGGAGCATAAATTCGATGGAAATAAAATCACCACAAGTCTTGCTTTGCTGTTGCGATTAGCTGATTTCTATCAAGTGGATAAGCTGATGGTTTGCAAAACTAACCATAGCTTAGTAAAGAGTAAATGTTCGATCCTTTTTCTTTGCACTTTAGGTGTGTCTAAGATTCCATAAATAAGTCAATCTAAAACTTTTCACTTTTCATAACTGCCTTATTTTCTAATCATTTATCCGTATCTTACCATATAACTACCTTACTTTTCAATCATTTTTCCACTACAACTCATACAACCATTCTATTTTTCAACTCCATCACTTTTCCCATTTCAAAAAAGTTTTAAACCAAAAGCTTTTCATTCAAAAGTTTTATTAAATACTAACACACCCTTAATTGATTAGGTATGTTAAAGCTCATTGATTTTAGGGATGGAAGTGAAGACATTCTTTTATGACTATAATGATCTCAATGACCTTGGGGTCTTATCTACTACAGCCATGTATATCAACATGGCCTGGTGCCTGTAAATCCTCTCTTTTCATTTGAAAATGCAAGCAAGAGGTGTTATGATTGTCAACTCAATAATCCGTATAAGTTTACATATTATAGCAATATCCAATTTTTGTTGGCTGCTTGCATGTCTGCAGGTTGTTGCCAATTTATCTAAAGTGTTCCCAAAGGATACTGAAGCCCCACCTGGGGGCGTAGATGACATGACAAAGCTATCTTATTTGCATGAACCTGGAGTACTGCAAAACTTGGCAACTAGATATGAACTAAATGAAATCTATGTGAGATACTTGCCTTTATTATTTCCATTTTGTGGCTTTAAACTCTTTACTAAGAAGAAAAAAGTCCAAAAAAAGTCATATTTTAATTACTTGCAACTTTCTTTCAGACATATACTGGTAACATTTTGATTGCAATAAATCCATTCCAAAGACTGCCTCATCTGTATGATACCCACATGATGGAGCAATATAATGGTGCCACATTCGGAGAGCTGAGTCCACATGTTTTTGCTGTTGCAGATGTTGCATACAGGTGATTTCTCTTGCACACACACACAATCTCTCTCTCTTAACTATTTGAGATATATATTATTGGGTCCTTATTTTAAATTACATTATTCTAAAGTCGCATTTCAGAATTGGGAAATAGATGGAAAAGGTGAGGAAAAAGTGGAATTTGGACAAGTAGGGGAATATGAAGTAGACAGTGTGAAAGTATGGGGCGTATTCGAATAGTCAATAAAGATACTATGGACGCAATTAAATGAAAAAGTAGAGGGCAATGATTGAATTTCTGGTAGTTATGACGAAATAGGACAGTTAAGTTTGTTACTCATTGCATCAGTTAAAAAGGAGGACATCTAGTTTCCTCATTATCAAACACAGTTAGATTCTATTGGTATACTACATCTGCATTGCAGGGCGATGATAAATGAAGGAAAGAGCAACTCCATTCTAGTTAGTGGAGAAAGTGGTGCTGGTAAAACTGAAACAACAAAGATGCTGATGAGATATCTTGCATACTTGGGAGGACGATCTGGAATAGAAGGAAGAACTGTTGAACAGCAAGTTCTAGAAGTAAGACAAACTAATCTTTTTTTGTTCAAGTCGTAGGAGATGGTCTACCGCCTTCTGCAGACTATTTTTTTTTTTTTTTGGGTTGCCTTGCAACCCCATGCGCTCTGAAAAAGAGTTGACATTTGCTTAAGTTGTCTTCTAATTGATGACATAAATTACAGTCTAATCCAGTTCTTGAAGCATTCGGCAATGCAAAAACAGTTAGAAACAACAACTCCAGGTGAGTATCTGTTTTTTCTGGAGGTTTCCTCTATGCCCATGTTAGTTGCAAGTAATTTTCTTTTGCTTTTCTTTTCCTTTCCACCTTTTGCTTTATTATTATTATTATTATTATTTGTCAGTTTGGCTGTAATCATCAGAAATTGATTCTGCTTTTTTATGCTCTTCATGGCACCATATTGAAGTCGGTTTGGCAAATTCGTGGAGATTCAATTTGACAAAAGTGGACGGATATCAGGAGCAGCTATTAGGACCTACTTGCTTGAAAGATCACGTGTCTGCCAAATTTCAGATCCAGAAAGAAATTATCATTGTTTCTACCTTCTGTGTGCAGCACCACCTGAGGTAGTTATGCTTAAATCCTCACTACCTACCATGTGCATTGGATGAAATGAATTTTATTTGTTTTACCGTCTTTTCCTGGTAATATCTGTGTGCTATTTTATGTACTTCAAGGAGCCTTGGCTTTAGAATTTTTGCATCAATTTTGCAGGATATTGAGAAGTATAAATTGGGGAATCCTAAGTCTTTCCATTATCTGAACCAATCTAACTGTTATGAACTGGATGGAGTAAATGATGCTCATGAATATCTTGCAACCAGGAGGGCCATGGACATAGTTGGAATCAGTGAGCAAGAACAGGTATTCCCTCTTCCGTGAATCTTTGCAATGTTGATTATACTTTTGACTGAAGTGAAAACGTCGATTTGCTTTCTCTGTCAGATTTCTGATGGATAATGTTCTTTCAGGAAGCCATTTTCAGGGTTGTAGCTGCAATTCTTCATATTGGCAACATCAATTTTGCCAAGGGAAAGGAAATTGATTCATCTGTTGTTAAGGATGAAAAGTCAAGATTCCATCTTAATATGGCAGCTGAACTTCTGAAGTATGCCCCTTTTGCTCCAAATGCAAAGAAGAAAAAAAAAAGAAAAGAAAATTATTGAGTGCATCTTATGTTTATACTCTCTTTTACTGTTATCATGATTGATTAATAATGTCGATATTTTATATTAATATTTTTGGCTAGGTGTGATGCCCAGGGCTTAGAAGATGCATTGATCAAACGTGTGATGGTGACTCCAGAAGAAGTCATCACCAGAACCCTTGATCCAGATAATGCAATTGTCAGTCGTGACGGTTTTGCAAAAACCATATATTCCCGCTTATTTGATTGGTAAATATTTGTTATGGAATTGCTCCACCCTTTCATGAGTTCATTTTAAAATAATCTTTCATACTTAGCCAGCAAAAATAATAATGTAACTCTTTGTTTCTTATATATTTTTTTCACAGGCTTGTAGATAAAATTAATGTTTCAATTGGCCAAGATCCAAACTCAAAGTCAATAATTGGGGTTCTTGATATATACGGCTTTGAAAGTTTTAAATGCAATAGGTGAGTGATCCATTTACTGGAGTTATCCAGAATCCAAATTTTTGACGCAAAGTATGCCATGCTAATTGCGTCGAGTTAATATTTCCTTATGTTTCATGGAAAACAGTTTTGAGCAATTCTGCATTAATTTTACAAATGAAAAGCTGCAGCAGCATTTCAATCAGGTTGGTATCATGGTTATCGCTCTGACAATTTTCTCATTTACATCATGCAAATTCCTTTTATCCTTTTTCTCCATGGTATCTTAGATTTAACTTTTTGGAATTATCTGCTGCAGCATGTCTTTAAAATGGAGCAGGAAGAATACACAAAAGAGGAGATCAACTGGAGCTACATAGAGTTTGTTGATAACCAAGATGTGCTGGATCTTATTGAGAAGGTTTGTCCTGGCTCTTACATTGGATTCCTGAAGGTCCTTGCTGTTAAGAATTCACACGATTTGTTATAAAATGTGGAAAAAGGTTCAGGCTTTATCCTTTTTCTATTGAGATCTGTACTGTCGTGCTTCATAATTGCAATTGTTCATGATCTTCTAAGCCTTAATTTTGGGGTTCAGGATCATCTAAATGAATTCTATAACACCATTATACTCCATCATGGGCCATTTCTATATTAGATTCTGGGTGTGTTTGAGTTGCTTCTTAATTGTGTCACCTCTACTCGTTCTTTCGGGCTTGCATGAACTCACTTGGTTCTAGTTTTTGAAGTCCCCCTGTTGCCCAGGGTGCACCACTTAACTTGCCTAAGATTTCTACCTATTGGTGCTACATTGAAACACTGTGCGTTTGGTGAGTATGAAAGGTGTGTGTATTCCGGTGTGATACAATGGAGAATTTATATTGCAGAGCTGAAATGGCATGATGAATGGTGTAGTAGGGTGTGTATTTGGAAAAGCAAATGAATGATTAAAAATTAGAGGTGATTTTAAAGGTAGAGAATTATAGGAGTAAAAGACCAAAGGGATATGAACAATGATTGAAAAGTAAGTGTCATGTGTAGTATGTTCGGATTGAATAAGAGACTGAAGTGTGTTAGAACTTAGTGATAATGTTAATATAAATATGGTGCATATGCCTTTAGTCTCGCTCTATCGATTCTTGGGTAGAGTTATTTAATCCTAAGCTCCGATTCTAGTGTTGGGTGCTTGTTGGGCTTTCTCAACCCCAAAAGCAAGCTGAAAAAGGTGAAGCTTGACTCAACCCAAAAGCAAGCTGAAAAAGGTGAAGCTTGACTCACACTTATTATTGAACATTCAGGCCCTTCCGCAACCAATGTGGGATAACCCAACATCTCTTTGCAAACTTCTCTCTCTCTCTCTCTCTCTCTCTCTCTCTCTTTTTGCTTATCCGATATGAAATTATTGCTTTGTTGAGTCCATTTATTGCCCTTTTGTCATTTTGGGATCTGTGAGACGTTGAGTTCTCATAAAAGACTGGGTTACACATTGCAAAATCAAAACATCATTGGAGGTGTATGCAAAAGGTCCAAATAATGTTAGCAGCGTAGCTGGTGACGTCAGCCATAAGTGAATAAAAACAAAATGGATAAAGCTTGATGATGATGATGATTTTTTTAATAATAGGTTAATGATGAAAGTTAAAAGTATCGAGAAGGGAAATTGGGGTTTTTAGGGTTAACTGGAGTTGGTAAATGCTTCAGCAATCTAAGTTTTACATGTCCATTGTATTTACTTGGTCATTTGCATTTACTCAGCCTTGTCACTCTTTGACTCTAGATAATTGTATGACAAAAAGAAATGAAGTGCCTTGGGCAAATCTTGTTTGTTGATAAACTTGGACCAATCAATCGAATATGAATGAAATTGATTAATACACAATAAATCAAACACTAATTGAAAATGGTGCTTCTGCTCCGAAACGAAATGTTCCAAATGTTCTCTGAAAAATTCTTGCTCAACTGGACCCTTTATATCTATATGCATTAGGATCCCTGGTTCATGGACCTCTTTGTTCGAAAAATAACAGGATCAAATCATTTTTACTGATTTTTCCCCAATTCCGGTTGTGTATTTTATGATACCAAGATAACTCAGAGTATCATTTCTGATTTCTTCTCCTTGAATTCCATCTTCAGTGTTTCTATTATCCTATGAAGATGTTCGTTTGACAGCCAAACATTGTCCATAAACAATGGCTGGTCTCATATTTATTCTCTATAGAATATTCTCTCTAATCTAATCTGTGCTTGTTAATGACTTACAACTCTGAAGGCATATCTCTACTTCTTTGATACGAATTGGATTCTCTAAGTGATGTTGTCTTCTAAACATCTTTGCTTTGTAAGTTACTTATCTGGGCTTCGGTCCTATACTCTTGAAAGGCATTTGTTATTATTATTTTTTTCCATTTTTTGACATTCGTATGTGTGCCCAAGCATGAAGTTGTCATATATTCAATTTTACATTTTTTTTTTGATTTTTTAAATATTTGTTTTTGAATTTCAAAAATGAAAAGGCTCTTTAATTTTTAAAAATATTTTCTTTTGAATTTCGAAAATGAAAAAAAAGCCCTTTTAATGCAAATAAGAAAAATATAAAATTGCATATATGACAACTTCATGCCCGGGCCCTCTTCTAAATTCCAACAAATGAAAAGAAAATTAAAAAAATGCTCATGGGATCGAGAGTATTGAAGCTCTCACTGCTTCCTTATTCAAGCTGTAAAAATGGTCATTTCGATAATTCCTGGCAGCAGAAGTCAAAGAAAAAACTTGCTAGATTCATTACGCTAAACAATTACCAATTACTTTAATTTACATATGAGTTATGCCATGTGAAAATTCCAAGCTTTCTTGTTCTTCTTCATTTTACCGTAACTCATTTTTCTCTTTATAAATAGTAATTTATAGTGGGTTTTAACCTGCATCTTATGACCCTATAGCTGCTGCTTCTGGTATTTCTTCTTCTTCTTCTTTTTTTTTTTTTTAAATTTTTTCTTTTGACCTTACCTTTTATTTGGCAGAAACCTGGAGGGATTGTTGCACTTCTTGATGAAGCCTGGTATGTGGTTATATGGTCTCATCCTTGGTAAAGCCACTGTTTAATAGGAGGATTGGAGTTTTATCTTTTTCCATAAAGGATAGCCAGTAGCTTATTATGGATATACAAAAGTACAAAACGTAAAACATTTTCTGCATTTGTCTTGCAGCATGTTTCCAAAGTCCACACATGAAACTTTTGCTCAGAAGATGTATCAGACATTTAAAACTAGCAAGCGTTTTATCAAGCCAAAGCTTTCACGAACTGATTTTACTATTTCTCACTACGCTGGGGAGGTAAGAGATATCTTGATCTCTGTATTGGCTGCATTATCCATCATGTGTTATTTCAACTCTGCAATTTGCACAATCTTGTCATTTTTCTGCAGGTCACATATCAGGCTGATCAGTTCTTGGACAAAAATAAGGATTACGTTGTGGCAGAACACCAAGATTTACTCAGTGCTTCTAAGTGTTCCTTTGTAGCAGGTCTATTTCCTGCAACTCCAGAGGTGTCATCAAAGCAGTCCAAATTTTCTTCTATTGGATCACGCTTTAAGGTGATAGGATGTTTTTCTGTTTTGGATGAACTTAAATTTTTTTTTATGCTTTTTAGCAGTTTGGATTTCACAGTTTATTTAACCAAGAGTTCCTGTACATGGTTTTCCTCTAACTGCTATAGGACAGTTCCTTAATAGTACATGTTTTTGTTGTCAGTTTCTAGGAGACTTGTGTGTATTATAACATTTATTGCCTTATTTTTATATATCACTGAGAAGATGGAGAAACAAAAATGGATGGACATTGCTCAAGATCTATCCACTGTCTGATGGTGTTCGGGTTGGTCAAACAACTTAAGCTATAGGCACCCTTGAGACTGGGATAGGTCTCCACTGAAATTGATGAAATTTGCTACTACACACAAGCAGACAACTTCTGATGCACTAATGATCTCTGTAATTCTGCAGGCAATTTCTTTCTATTTTTTGTGCTTGATTCCCTTGTATTTCTGTTTCTAATATTATAAAATGGCAGCTGCAACTGCAATCGCTGATGGACACCTTGAATTCAACGGAGCCTCATTACATCAGATGTGTTAAACCTAACAATGTCCTCAAGCCTGCTATTTTTGAGAATGCTAACATTATCCATCAGTTACGCTGTGGTGTAAGTAACTTTGTAAAACAGCACGTGATCTTGTCATTGTTCTCTTACACTTGTAATTCGGCTGTTAATTGAGTAAATGACATTTTGGTTGCATCTGAATCCTTCCAGGGTGTTCTTGAGGCAATAAGGATCAGCTGTGCTGGATATCCTACCAGACGAACATTCTATGAATTTCTTCATCGCTTTGGTCTACTTGCTCCCGAAGTTTTGGAAGGAAAGTAAGTCATTGTCATACAATCCAAGACTAAAGGATATACGAAAGGGATTTTGTTGTGTTGAATGAAAACTCAAGCTTTTGTATAAAAGGTATCAGAGCCTAGCAATGGGCTTGGATGTCGTGAGTTTGACTCTCGGAAGGGTTGACTTAGAGGTCAGATTAAAATTATTGGTATGTGCCCTGTTAAAATGGAGGGGCCAATCAAACACTAAAGGATATATTAAAGGGATTTCTAGTGTCCTGAATGAACAACTGGAGTTTTTTGTATGACATTGTTATCATCTCTGCACAATAGTGGATTTGTTTCCAATCGTTTTTCCACTACAAGCGATAATTTAAAGATTGAATGTATATATAAATTGATGTGCTTCTTGTTAATTTTGTGGTCATGTACAGCTATGATGATAAGATTGCTTGCCAAAAGATACTGGACAAAAAGGGTTTGAAAGGCTATCAGGTAATGTCAGCATTTTCAAATTCCCGGGGTTGACCTGATTGCATCTTGTAGGTTTCCAGAGTCATCTGCCATCAGTTAAACACTTATAGCATACTCATGGAATTTGATTTGATTGCATCTTTTAGATTTCCAAAGTCATCTGCCATCAGCTAAAACACTTAATTGGGAGATCATTGTTCTTATAGATGAAAACTTGCCTAAAACTTCCTTGCCATCATCAATCACATCTTTCTGGATCAACTAGACGCCCCTTGTTAGCATTACTTGAACTGAATCATCCTGACAGATGCACTATATGCATGGGTAAACCACCTGAATTTGTTTCCTCATTTTATTTCCTATTCAGCGATCACCTGACTCCTGTGCACTATGGATGTGTTCATATCCAAACCTATTTTTTATACTATTTATGATCTTCCATCCACAGACGTTGATTTGAGCAGCATTCATTTTGTATGCATTCTTGATTTATTTTGTCGGAATCTTCTAATATAATTAAGTAATATTGAAGCATTTTCTTGGACATAATTTTGCTTGGTCAAAGCCTTCAACATGTGTTTGGTACTAGGAAATCCATTTGATTCTTTCAGTGGTTGGTATTGACAGATAGGAAAGACAAAAGTCTTCTTGAGGGCTGGCCAAATGGCAGAATTGGATGCACGTAGGGCAGAAGTTTTAGGTCATGCAGCCAGAACAATTCAAAGACAAATCCGTACTCATATCACTCGCAAGGAGTTCCTCTTGTTACGTAAGGCTGCCATATATTTGCAATCCAATTGTAGAGGTATGTAACTTTGAAGAGCATTGCATTTGGATTTCTCACAGTCATTTCTGAATTTATTTGGCAAGTATATATTATTGGTTCTGATATGCATAGGAAAATATTTGAATTTGGTTGTGTGATTCTTGTCTGTCCTTAGGTAGCAATGTGCCAGCTTTTAATATTAACCGGTACTACTTAATTGAACAGATGAAAGTGCTTCTTCTTTCTATTTTCCTCTATTGCTCTCAAGTTATGAAATGGACCACAACATGTGAATGCATACTTCTTTTCACTTAACTAAACCCTTGTATGGAGCAATTAATTAGTAGGAAACTAATGTAAAATCAATTTATTAATCTTCAGTTATGAAATGGATAGCGAAGTTTAAATGGAGATTTCTTGTCAGTTAACTTTTCTAAACTAATATATGGAGCAATTAGTATGTTGGTGGGCATGGGTAACTAACATAAAAATTGAAGAACTGATTGTTTCAATATTTTCAGTTCTATGAATGCCAAGATAGTATAGGGCATGCTGCCAATACTTTCAGCTGGAACACTTATCTGATCTGCCCTTACTTCTGGAAACCATTGTCAAATACTTCTAGCATGCACCTGATTTTATACAGTACATGTTAAGCCTCTTTCTTGTTAATTTTAGGAGAACTGGCTCGCAAGGTATATGAGGATATGAGAAGGGAAGCTGCGGCAGTGCAAATCCAGAAGAATTTGCATCGACTGATTGCTAGGAAATCCTACAAGGCTCTTCGGTCATCTGCAATTGCATTGCAGACAGGTCTTAGGACAATGACTGCCCGCAATGAATTCAGATTCAGGAAACAAACTAAAGCAGCAATATTTATCCAGGTAATTTTTGTTTCATATATGGATTTTCTATCTGTTCAATTCTAATGCGGCAAGGGGTTAGGATGACACACTGATGATGCAGAAGAAAACTTTTCAAGCAATTTACTTTTCATTGATGGCATGCAGGCTGATTGGCGTTGTCACAGAGACTATTCTCACTATAAGAAACTGCAGAAGGCAGCCATTGTTACTCAATGTGCTTGGAGACAAAGACTTGCTAGGAGAGAGCTGAGAAAACTCAAGATGGTAAACTCTGCCTTTTAAAAGTCCTCCTCTTTCGATATTGAGGCCAGCGAACTATTCGCTGTTCTTATATATGATCTATGCAGTGTGAATTCGTAAACTTATATCTGTCTAAATCTATTCAGGCTGCGAGGGAGACAGGGGCTCTTAAAGAAGCAAAAGATAAGCTGGAAAAGCGTGTGGAGGAACTTACATGGCGCCTACAGTTGGAGAAACGAATGAGGGTAATGATTATTAATCCACTGAAATGATTAGCAATTTCATCCTTTCGTGTTCCTTTATCTCTGCTTCAAAATTTCATCTTTCGTAGTGTTTAGTTATGGTTTGCTTTGAAATGCAGATCGATTTTGAGGAGGCAAAAGCTCAGGAAATTGCCAAGCTTCAGGATGTTCTGCATGCAATGCAACTTCAAGTAGAGGAGGCAAACTCAATGCTTATCAAGGAGCGGGAAGCAGCACGGAAAGCTATTGAAGAAGCACCTCCGGTGATTAAGGAAACTCCCGTGCTGGTTCAAGACACAGAGAAGATTGATTCCTTATCTGCGGAAGTTGAGAACTTGAAGGTAAACAGACTAAACTCTGGTGAAATGGAGTGTTTTATGCTAGCATTATTTGGGGTTGTTCATTTTTTCCTTTTTTTTTTTTTTAATAGCCAAATTGATTACTTTTAGTTATTTTAGACTGTATTTTGTTTTTGTAAATGAGATAGTTTCCATAGCAAAGAAGGTCATTTAGAAAATGTTGCTAAGAAAAGAGCATTTTAAATGTTAGAATGAGCACCACTAATTTTTCAATTCGCCTCTAACCATGAAATGAAATGTGAGTAACTCATCCTCCTCTTTTGGATACAAGAGATGCTTCCAATTTTGTCAACGTAACAATTTTGTCTTCTATATACTATATCTTTAGAATCGATAATTTTTTGTAACATACAAACCCAAAAAAGTGACATTGGTTTATATATTAAGGGTGTTTTTGGAAAGCGGTAAAATTTCTGATGAAAAGTTTTTCGTGTAAAAGTTTTTAAAATAGGAGAAAATGATGTAATATGATAGGGGAACTGATGATATGTAAAAAGAGTAAAATTAAAATAGATAGGTTAGATTTATAGGTAGTTGTGTAGAAATAATTGAAAAGTAGGATAATTTTATAAGAGGAAGTCAATAAATAATTAAAAAATAGAATAGTTGTGAAGAGTGAAAAGTTCTAGATTGAAAAATTTTAAGTTGAAAAATTTTTGAGGTAAAAAAACGCCCCTTGAATGTAAAATCCCAAAATCAATCACAGATTTATGGCATAATAAGTTATTTTAATAATAATTCTAAAAAATTACAAAATTCGCTAGTTATGTTCCCCTTACTACTTCCAAAGCATGAAAATAAATAACATGTCCAACCATTATGTACATGCCTTTAAATAATTAAAGAAAATCTCTAATTTCTCTTGAAAATCTTTTGATGGCCTAAACTTTAGTGCCCCGCTTAATTTGTTCCACGTGTCAAATATTGAGTTAGACCCCACATGACTAGCAAATAAAAAATCATTTAAAAATAGATAATGGCCCGATTAAAATTTAATTAATCGTATAAAATAATCATTTAATTTTATAACATTGGAATTAGGCCTCAATTGCAAAATCCAATCATTTCGGTGGTTCTAAAAGCATAAAAAACATAGTAATAGTGCATCTGATCATATAAATTTGAGTTAAAAATGATCAATTACGATAAAATAGTGGATGACTAAGGAGTTGTCACATCATTATTGGGTCTACTTGGGCTCATCTTCTTGCATGCGCTGCTTATGACGTTGGGCTTGGCCCAGTGTGTTCTCATGAATAATACATCTCTTTCCTTTTTCTGCAAAATTCTTAAAATGGATCTTTTCACAAAAAGCCCAAAGTCACTTCAAAACGTCAAAAGTTGAATTATATTCAATGTGCATCTATTAGAAAATTAAAAAGTATTCAAGTCCACTTGGTCAGTCCACTATCCGAGGCATGGACATTTATTATGTATATATTTTAATGTGAAAGTATACGTGCATGGAATTTTTAATATAATTTAAACCAAAAGCAACCAAACCAAATGGTTGCATTAAAACAACTAAAATCAAAGTCGTTAAGTGTACACATGTCTGACATCAAATTGGACCAATGTAATTAAAGGCTCCATTTCTATGTAATCAAGTTACATAAAAGCAATTTGGTTTATCATCCTCTGTTTTTAAAATGTTGACAACTGATACAAAATCAGTTCATTTCTTATATTGAGCATCATTTGTTTAGCCAAAAGACCAAGTTTCATTCACATCCAATATTTGCATGGGCCTTGTTTGCTCAAAATAGATATATTGATGTGTGAATTAGGGAAAATGTTTAGATTTAGCCACATACGTATTGTAATGATACTTTATTGATTCATTTATCCACATTGTAGAGATATTTTAGATGGTGTAGATGTCGAAAATACTGCTTAAAAATTATTCTTTAGTAATAAATTATTTTATTATGTCGATTTTACATATTTATAGATGAGGCCTATATATAATGGTATTAAATAAATGAGAGAGTTTCCATGATAATATAAATAATGCTAAATAAACTAGATAGAGTGAATTTCCTATTGATTATCAAGATGTTAAAAATGGAGGGAGTTGCATAGAAGCAGAATCATAACTCATGTTACACACACACACAAATAAAAATTGATGATGATCCATAAAAATTGACGATGATCCATGCCTTATATTATAGAGTCTATTAATCCACTCCATTACTATATAATTTCAAGGTCCTTAAATATTCATTGTATATATCAATGCATTTATTCTATAATATTAAATGCATAAGAACCACAATAATAATAACAACACATGCACTTCTATGCATAAAACTAGGGCATAATTTATCTGCATTATTTAGATCCTTAAAAATTCTTAGGGATGTAAAAAATTTGTCATTCTAGGCATAGAAAATCCATAGCCTAAAAATTATAATATGTAATATAAATATTCTGCAAAATTAATTAAAAACTACTTAATTAATCATATACAAATAATTATATTAGAAAATAAATAATTATTGGAACCAAAAATCAACCCCCAAATAAAAATCCTACTTGCCTTAGCTTTGTTTAACAATAGCACATATATCTTGTTCCACAACTCTATTTCACCTTACGATCCTTGGCACACAATCCTTCAACTCCCAAGCGGGGACTTTGATTTGCAGTAAATCTTCGTAAAAGTTTAAGGAAGAGAATGACGTAATAAAATTCTAAATTCAATCGCTCTTATCCCTATCAACTTTATCTGGTGTAATCTTTATTGAACTCTCTATCTAGTGGGCCACATGCACACATAGACAAAAATGCAAAAATAATATTTCTTATTTTCTTAGGCACCTACACTTGTACCTAGACCTTTAAGACACTTGAATCTCTTGTATGCCAACCAAGTTACGTAGAATACTAAAATAACATATATAATTCAAAAAAAAAAAAAAAAAAAAAGATACAACCCAAAGCACAGAAAAATAACAAATAGGCCAAGTCTACTGATAATTATCCAAGCCTGGGTGTTCAAATGGCAACCCTTGCCACGTAGGCTATCCCGCATAGGCACTACCGAACTCAATCACTTGTTGCTGCTACTCTTGAGTTTTACGTTGGATTCCATCTCATAGACGTACTCAAGTTGGATCCATGATTGATTTCTTGGTTCCCTTGTAAACCTAACTAGTTACTTTCAATTATGTAAAGCAGTAATTTGAATGTGCTCAAAGATAAAGCATTTCCCATTGATATAGTGTAGCCCCTTTGGGATATAAAATATCTCTTCTCACTATCCCCATAGTGTATTAGTATACCAAATATTCCTTTTCCATTCCATCGAAAATTGATTTTTTGATGCACATGCTTATGGCCTCCCCTTCTATGCCCTTTGACAATTATTCTTGTATTATGACCTTTACTACACTGATGTTGTCCATATATCAA
This sequence comes from Annona squamosa, assembly GCA_035584095.1. Taxonomy (NCBI): domain Eukaryota; kingdom Viridiplantae; phylum Streptophyta; class Magnoliopsida; order Magnoliales; family Annonaceae; genus Annona; species Annona squamosa. The sequence continues at coordinate 46,380,802 of JAXCLR010000073.1, forward strand.
ATTATTTTGTTAGATTGGATTTCACTTGTCGATATATGGCTCTATTGTGTATGCTTAAGGTAGAAGTTTTGTATAGTTGTATCATTGTGTCATTAAGTATTTTCATTTAAATTCTTTTTTGTGTAGGAGTTAGAATTGTATAACCTGGTTGAAGCAGAATAATCATTTCTGTAATGTATTCTATGTCCCATAATAGGTCCCTTTGTTGATGACTATTCATAACTATTACCTTAACACCAAAGAAGAGTTATTTCTATCCTAGTTGATCAAATTATAATGAACAAACACACACACGCACACACACAAAGAAAAAAATTTCAACTTAATCTCATTGCAATTGACAGTTTCCAGTAACTATGGGATGCTGATGGATTTCTGCAATTTTGCAGTCTTTGCTTCTGGTGGAGAGGCAGAAAGCACAGGAGGCCTCAAAAGCTTCTGCAGAAGCTCAAAGTAAAAACAAGGAACTGATCAGAAAACTGGGAGACGCAGACCGGAAAGTGGTCCAGCTTCAAGATTCTGTACAAAGGTTTTTGTCATACTTTGGAAACCTATAGCATATCTTGAATTTCAGAGTGACGATGCTGATCTTTTTCTTATTTGTCTGCTTGCGGCTTAGGATATGATATCTTCTATTCATTTTTAGTGATTTAGCAATCAATCTTAGGACCAACAAGCACCTCACCAGATCCTTATTGCCGCACTATCTTTAAGATTGAATTTATTTACTTCTCATATTCTTGAATATTTTGTGTGGAGGGTTGGTATCTTACATCCCTTTTTAAAACTTACTTCCTTCCAGTCAATGCACATCTTCACAATAACGTTTTTATTCTACGTGCATAGCTAGACTCTGGATGTGCTCCATATTTTAATGATAACATTATTAATTTGATAAACCGGATCACATATCTGATGCACATAAGAAATTGCACTAGTTTTTGTATGAACATGCTTGCTCTGTGGAGGCTAAATTGTCTCTATTGTTCCTTTCTAGGAAAATTGAGGTCTTTGTGGACTTGATGAACCGGTCTAAGTTTTCACCACTACTATTGTCTTTCTTGTCATTGTCATCAGAAAGTTACATGTTTGTCTAAGTAATAATGGGCTTTGTTTCTATGAAAAACTCCAGGCTGGAGGATAAGCTCTCCAACCTTGAATCGGAGAACCAAGTTCTACGTCAGCAGGCACTTGCCATTTCACCAACTGGGAAAGCCTTATCAGCGCGGCAGAAAACAACCATTGTTCAGGTATAAACATCTTACAGGTAGTTTGCATGTGGTGAGTGTCCTGTTTTGGGTTTATGAATGCACATTGAGTTGTTTTTTGTGGCTTACAGAGAACTCCTGAAAACGGAAATGTTCAGAATGGTGAAAACAGGGTGATACCAGTAAGTGTATTTCTTTGAAATTTATAGTACATGTATTTTTTAAACTAAATAGTTGTCCCACCATCTGTCATTGCATCAATCATGTAGATTTCCTACGTCCAAACCTGTTTAATGCATCTAACATGAAAATAAGGAAAGACAATGTGAAACTCACAAGAATTTTTTTTCCTGGTAGTCATTTGTTCTGGCAATTTTCTTTTCTGTTCCTTTTTTCCCCCTCATATTTATCAAAACCATCCATTTATTCCTATAATGACCTTTATGTTGAGCGATATATCTGGGCTTCTGGCAACATTATGCTGTGATGCTGGATGAATGTCTTGGACGTCATCTGTCTGCATGTGTTGTGCCATTTTTCTTCAAGGTTGTACATACGCATGTTAGATAAACCAACAGCTGAAATTCGTATACCTTCTCTTCTAGAAATATTGATAGCAAATTGTTCCTACTATCCATTATCTCAGGATCTGAGCCTTGCTGTCACTAATCCAAAGGAGCTTGAAGTTGAGGAGAAGCCACAGAAGTCACTGAATGAGAAGCAGCAGGTAAATTTGTGAAACTAATTCACCCGTTAGTACTGTTGCTTGATATCAATTGGCTGTTGATTTTGATTCCTGATATATTACTTGTTTTATGCTTTTCTTATGCAGGAAAACCAAGATCTGCTGATAAAATGTATTGCAAGAGACCTTGGATTTGCGGGTGGTAAACCTATTGCTGCTTGTGTAGTCTACAAGTGTCTCCTTCATTGGCGATCATTTGAAGTTGAAAGAACCACTGTGTTTGATCGTGTTATCCAGACAATAGGCTCTGCCATAGAGGTATAACAGAATCCTTTTAACCTCTGTCAATTTATAACAGAATCCTTTTAACCTCTGTCAATTTAGTAACCTGTACTTGTTTAGTGAGATATCATGCAGTTGCATTCCATAAGAAAGAAAAAAAAAGCTACTGGGACATTGGTAAAATAAATAAATAAAGAAAATTTAGCATTGATGAAACAGTCAATTCTTGGGACACTGGAAAAGAGTGTCTTTACTCTTCATTCTCTGTCACCTTTTCTGGGTTGGCCTTCATTCACATTAATCTGGTGTCTGTATTTCTACTTCTGAAACTAAGGTCTGTGTAAAATCTTCAGCTATCAGGACCTGGTACTAGACTAGGGCTTCATATGGGCTTGCATAGTTTATGCAGCCTTTTCTTTTGCTTAAGAGAAATTGCATCAGCGCCTTTTATTGAAGTGATATTTTTGCACATTCATAATATGTGCTTTTCAGTCATAATTTGCCCTCAAAAATGGAAAAGCGCTACTGGCGATACTATCTCATCCTAAAACTTATTCAAATTTGTTGTAGTGAAGCTTGGATAAGCGCATAAGCCTGGTTAAAATGCAGAGTCAAACGGACCCTGGATCTGTTTTGTGGAAGAATTTTAACCATAGGTCCCTTCTTGGAATTGGGAAAAGACAAACAAAATGCAGAAAAATGCAGGTAAATAGAGAAAATGATGGGACAAAATAGGGGTAATGATTAAAAATAAAATAAATGTAGAGGTTTTAATGTAAAAAGATTGAGGATAATGATGAGGAAAAAAATAGAGTTGTTAATTACAAGCATTGGGTGCTCATGGGCTTTCTCAACCCCAAAAGTTAGCCTTGGAGGTGTCTCTCTCACACTTTAACTACACACCTAGCCTCTTCCATAATCAATGTGGAATAACCTAACAATCTTCCCCTTTACACATTGGGCCCTAAGTTCGATTCCCATCAACCTGTTTTCTCGACTCTTGAATGAAATTGTTTCGTCCTAGTCTTTGATACTAGTCTGTTAGGTGCTCGTAGGCCTTCTTAACCCCAAGAGCTCCTTTACACACACAACCCCTTCCACAGCCAATGTAAGGATAACCTAATAATCTCCTCCTTCACATGTCGGGTCTTGGTTAGATTTTCCCACTAACCTGTTTTCCTAGCTCTTGGGCATAGTTGTTGGATCCTGGGCTCTGATACTAGTTGTTGGGTGTTTAAGGCCTTCTTAACCTGAAAAGCTAGCTTGAGAAGTGAGGCTTACCCTCACAGTTCAACTACACAACCTCGTCCACAACTAATGTGGGATAACCTAACAAGTGACAACATGTTATATCAATTAAACGGGGTTGAAAGCAGAGAATGATGTTGCATCTTTTCCTCATAACCAAACAAATTAGCTTTGCATTTTATTCAAGGCTTGCCCCTGAGTTGTAAGAAAGTCGCTTTTGCTTCCTTGTCAACAACAACTAAAAATTGTCATGATTCCATCCTCAAGCATGAGGGTAGGAGGGGTGGATGGACTACAAAAGAACTTGATGCCTTTCTAAGTTGAAACAAGGGCAGGGTATGTAATCACTAGGGGTGTTAATGGTCATGGTCAACCCGTCAACCCGCTCGTCCAACCCGTTTATACATGGGTTTGGGTTAGGATTTTTGAATAAATGGGTTATGATGCGCCAACCTGTTTAACCATTTAATTAAATAAATGGATTAAGGTTGAGATTTTATAACTTATCAACCCGTTTAATAACCCATTTAACCCATATAACCTGTTCAACCCGTTTAATTCATTCAACTCATTTAACTCGCTTAACTCATTAAAGTTTTATATATATGTGTGTGTGTGTGTGTGTAAACTCTTTAATTAGTTTTCTTCTTTAAGTCTTCCTCCAGTAACCTAATTTTTATTTTTTCATTGCTGCCCTAATTTCATTTTTCCTTTACTGCCATATTTCCACTTCCCCTACGCCAAAAACACTCTCTCGTCTCTCCCTGTGAAATCGTCGTTTACTAGAGTCTAGGTTTTCAGATTATTTGCTATACAACCCGTTTATTAAATGGGTTGTAAATGGGTTAAGGTTAAGATTTTTTAAATGGGTTAATAAACGGATTAGGTTTGAGATATTTTAAATGGGTTAGGATTAGGATTAGGCTCCAACCCGTCCAACCCGATCCGTTAACGCCCCTAGTAATCACATTAGCATTCCCATGATGCTCATATGCAATTTATCACATACCAGGTCTCCACTTTGCATTGGATGCTGCAGTTCACTCACATTTGTTGTTTCACATTGCTGAAGGCCCAGGAAAACAATGATTTGTTAGCCTATTGGCTGTCAAATTCTTCCACTTTACTGTTGCTACTCCAGCACACACTCAAAGCAAGTGGAGCTGCTAGCATGACTCCTCAGAGGCGGAGAACATCATCAGCATCCCTTTTTGGCAGGATGTCTCAAGTAAGAAGTGAAATGAATAACAAAATCTGTGTGTGGTGTGTGGTGGTTTTTTTTTTTTTTTTAATTTTATAGGGTGGTGGGGGTTTTGTTCTTTCTCATATCCTTTTGCCCATTTTGTTCGCATTTTTCATTCTTTCTTGGAGAAATCCAACAAACCAAATTTTGTTTTCTCATTGAACCTGTTTTTCTGTGGAATAGTTCTGTGATTGTTCCTTATAGGAAATTCCTCTTGTTGGACTGTTGTTTACCCATTTCCTTCAAATGCTATATCAGGGGCTTCGTGGATCTCCTCAAAGTGCTGGTCTTTCATTTCTAAATGGTAGGCTAGTTGGTGGGTTGGATGACTTGAGGCCAGTTGAAGCCAAATATCCTGCTTTGCTTTTTAAACAGCAGCTTACAGCATTTCTTGAGAAGATATATGGAATGATAAGAGATAATCTGAAGAAAGAGATCTCTCCTTTGCTTGGTTTATGCATCCAGGTATTGCTCTTGTATCGTTCCCGCTCATTTCCTTCTGCCATTATTTATGACAATGGCGAACTTGTTACACAGTTTTGCCTCAAGTAAAGTTCACAATGCTTGATCTTTTTGTTGGATTCCATAATGTGACATGATGGTGGAAGTTGCTATATTTAGTAGTTTGTTCAAAGATTAATTCTGCAATTCAACAATCAATTTTTTTTTTTATCCAGGCTCCTAGGACATCTCGAGCAAGTCTGGTAAAAGGGTCACGTTCACATGGCAGTGCTGTTGCTCAACAAGCACTAATCGCTCACTGGCAAAGCATTGTAAAACGCTTAAACTATTACTTGAAAACACTGAGAGCCAACTTTGTAAGTCTTCTGGCATTTAGAGCATCAGGAAACTATCCATTTTGGCATATCTTCATTTGCTGATTCCTGACTTACAGGTTCCTCCGTTCCTAGTCCGCAAGGTGTTCACACAGACATTTTCATTTATCAATGTGCAATTATTTAACAGGTAATTATGATTAACTCTAAAAAAGTTTCAACATTTATCAAGATATCGATCAAAGAAAATAGTCAACTGGTGGACTAAATTTTCAGCTTAGTTGAAATGAAAGAATGAGAATTTAGCCATCTTACCTTGAAGGTTCTCAGAGACCATTGAGTGAGTCCTCTGATTATCATTGACCAATGCAAATGTGTGATTGAAGGAGACACCTACAGAGAATTAGGAGGGAGTACTCAGCCAGTCATCATGGAAGCTGTTTAAAATCCAGAGAGATCAGCATCATCTGAATTTAGTGATGCACACCCATGAGGATTTCTCTACCCTTTAACATAGTATGAGAAAGTAATGAGTATGTTCTTTAGGGTTCTAATGGAATCCTGGGTCTCTCTCAGCAACAGGTCTTGTGATCTTTGTTTCAACTTTGATAATTGTATTGACCACTGTGTTTGTTGAACTTGAAGGACATCTTCTGTTGCTCACCTTTTAGTTTAACGAGTTTACTCAAAAAAGTGGAAACAACTTACATATCATCAGATATTTATTATACTTATCAGTATGATTGATTATTTTTCCTTCATCACTTTATAGCCTCCTCCTTCGACGCGAGTGTTGCTCATTCAGCAATGGAGAATTTGTGAAAGCAGGATTGGCTGAATTAGAACGCTGGTGTGATGAAGCAACGGAAGAGGTTAACTCAGTTCTTTGTAGGTTATACCATCTGGCTTCTGGGTTCCCTTATCTGACATTGTTTTCGTATTTCAGTATGCAGGCTCATCTTGGGATGAACTCAAACATATCAGACAGGCAGTTGGATTCCTGGTATCTTCAGTCTATTTCCTATTTTTTTTGTGTTCTTGTTTATTTTGAAGATACTTCTACTTCATTTTTCAATTTGTCAGGTCATACACCAAAAGCCCAAAAAGACATTAAATGAAATTACAAAAGACCTTTGCCCCGTGGGTGACTTCTCCCTGATGATCCTTTTTCATTGAATAAATTTTTGTTTCCTTATGGTTATTTGACTTTTATTACATTTTAATTCATGTTTACAGGTTCTCAGCATACAACAACTGTACAGAATCAGTACAATGTATTGGGATGACAAATATGGCACACATAGTGTCTCTTCAGATGTAAGTTTATGGTTGTCAATTCGTCCTCGTTATTGCAGGTTTTCGAGTTTCACTTGCTATTCTGCTACTAACTGTTTCTGCGGTTCACTAGTTTATTTATTAATGGATTTTTTCCCATCTTGCATCCAACAATGAATCTTTACCATCAGATGAGTTATCAGATTTCTTTTGCTATTTTAGGTCATTTCAAGTATGAGAGTTATGATGACAGAGGACTCCAACAATGCAGTCAGTAGTTCGTTTCTATTGGATGATGACTCCAGGTAATGCTTTAACTACCCATGACCCACCCAACGCAAAGCTGACCTGTTTTGGCCAAGTTGGGCAGACAGGTTGGCTGAACCAAAACTGGGGGTGGGTCAAATTTTCAGACTGAATATAAAAATAAAGTCGGGAGGGTGAACCATGTCCTGACTTGACCCACACATATCATCATCATCATAAGTTCTTTCTTACTTATGTGGGATCAATTGCATGGATCTTGTTGCACCATTCTTTACGATCATGAACTGCATTTTTGGTAATCATCTTTGTATATTGTTTAATTATTTCTTTTGGGTCTTCCACTGATTCTCTTAGTACCTTTTATTTGAGCAAACAAATCTCTCCTAACTGGCCAAACTTGCATGACATTAGTATGTGCGTAAGTTATGTCCCAGTTTTGATTCCAGGCTGGAGTGATAGTCTCCATTCACATCCCAAAAAGAGAGAGAGAGAGAGAGAGAGAGAGAGAGAGAGAAAAGAAAAGAAAAGAAAAGAAAGAAAAAGAATAACTCTCCTAACTAGTGCTATTTTAGGCCTCCATTTAACATGCCCTGCCACCTTAGCCTGCTTTCTCTCATTTTATTACATATTGCCTTCATCTTTAGATTATCTTGGATAACTTCATTTCTAATTTTATCTTTTCTTGCTTTACCACTCATCCACCTTAATATTATCATTTCTACTACACTTATTTCATGTATCTGTTGTTCATTAACTGCTCAATATGCTGCCCATATAGTATATTTGGTCTAATAGTTGTCCTATAAAATTTTCCTTTTAATTGGAACTTGATGATCATATAAAATTCCTAAAGCACTCCACCATTTCTTCCATCTTTCTTGGATTCCACGCATAAAGTCTTTTTAGTTAACATTAAAAATAAATATAAATGGGAATCCTAAATGTAAAGACCCTGTTGGTCCATTCCCAATCCCAACTATGGTACTCTTATTCTTTTACACTTAACTATGTGCATAAAAGTCATCTTAATTGGAAATTCAGGTGAGCCATACAAAATTTTTTTTTTTGGGTATTACATTGTGGTTGCTGACTTTGCAACTAATGGTCATAGGACCGATTCACATGAAACCTCTTAGGAACAAGACAAAAGTTGGGCTGCATAGATGGAAAGATCTGATCCCTTCCCAGACCCTGCAATGTGCACAAGCTCTATGTATTGGGTTAGCTGTTAAGTCCATGAAAATGAATGAGATGGCTGGTAGTGGCTTTGATATAATCAAAATATCATATGGCTTAAACAGCCAGGGTAGACGAATCCAGGACTACCTGACAAACTTGCACCCATATTTCTTCAAATGCCCCTTTAATGTGATTTTACATGCCAGTGTTCTTCTCAGTTAAAACCCAAGTACTTGCTTGTCATGCAGCATTCCATTTACTGTGGATGATATCTCCAAGTCAATGCAACAAATAGACATATCCAACATTGATCCTCCTCCCATGATCCGTGAGAACTCTGGGTTCACATTCCTGTCACAACGAGCTGATTGATCATCATCTGGTATGTGTGATACGATATAAAGTTCCTTTTCCATTTCTCTCAGAACCTCTTCTGCAATTCTGACAATCAGTTGTCTACGTTGCCGCATGTGCATATACATTCCATCCTTGTGCATCGTTTCATGTATATTATATTATTTAGCTCCCAACAGAAGTAGCCAGGGAGAGCTACTCAGATGGTGTGCCTTCATTTTTTATTTCTTGGCAATTTGGCTTGATTTTTTTATTTATTTTTCATGCGGGGGTGCATGTGTGGGATGTGTTGCAATATCACATCCCTGGGTTTGCAACTCCGTGCAGCGTTTTTTTAAGACACATGCACGGAGATATTAGTTGTTTGTGGTCACTGTAGTCAGTTTTAGAACACTTGTAAGTAATGTAATTTGTGACGGCTAATGCATTTTGAAAATGGCAATTAGTGTTGTATCTAGAAGCTGTTTGATTGTAATATATAATTCAATTTACTGGGATTTGTCCCAATTTTCTGAACATTGTTAAATAAATTTGGCTGCTACTTATTGTCTGTACTTGAAATAGTCAAGCAGATGGGTTTTCTTTGGTAAGTATCTTGGGTGAATTTGTGAAATAGTCAAGCAAATTGGTTTTCTTTGGTAATGATCTTGGGTGAATTTGTACTAGTTTGCCCTTGTAAAGAACACTCAACATTCTAAATGGACAGATGTGGCAGGACTGAATGAATGTATTGTTAACTATTTGGGTAGAATGAATGGAGCTAACCCAACTTTGGTGGGAACAGCATTTCATGGTGATGATGATGATAATGTTGTTGTTGTTGTTGTTGTTGTTGTCTTCATCGTCGTCGTCGATAATGATGATGATGTGAACAAATGCAAGCATCAGAGTGAAGGGGGATGACTACATGGTAATTGGTCAGAAACGACTTGGACAACTACCTTGCCTTTTCGAATGCACAAGATGATTTATCCTCTCTCCCACTTCAAAATCTGGGTGGATGCATAACCTATTTCAGCATCCTTATATCATTTTGATTATGGTTCACAGACATAAGGAGAAATATAGGATATGCATTCTCATATCGTTTTGATTATGGTTCACAGCCATGAGGAGATATTTCTGTGCCGCCAGTTCCACTGAATTTTTCCATGTAACCTTTGCAGTTTGATCTCATTATGATATTTTAATAAGATCGGAACCAACCATATTATCTGTTTTTTTTTTTTTAAATATGTTTAACTTTGCATGTAAAGATTTCATTTACTAGAAATTACTGTGGGCCAGTGCTATCATTAATTGTTTAAAGCGTTTTTTTGGCTCGCCTGAATATTCGATCAGAAATTTTTTTACATATGGTTAAACTTGTAAAACGAAATGAATATATGATTGGTTTTGATCTAATTGTGACTAGGTCTTATAGAAACAATTCAGTGCTGTTGGGGCAAAGACATACGGAAAGGAATAATGTAAAAGCACAATAAGTTTTATTTCGGGTGTGTGATAATATTACTGTCCTTAAAAGGCAATTTTGCCACCTTCACTGTGATGAGGGTAATTTGCAGTTGCCTATAAGGTACAAAAAGTGAAGTCTGAACTTAAACATGAGGCGGCTCTTTTAATGTATATCAGAAAGCAGTTACACTGGCTCCGTCGAATAGAGAAGCATCCATTTGGACGGAAAACGGGTCAAAGTGCGCACGGAAAATCTAAAGAAGAATGCTGAAGATACGCTATACGATGAAGAGTAATGAATCGAAACAATAAAAAAGATTTTGTCCTGACTTCTTTCAAGTATGCTAACCACGATCAACATTAATTTTAAATATGCTTACCACATTTTAGAAATTTCAAATGTACTTGTTATGTTTGCATCTAATTCCAAAAATACTCATGTCATTACCAGCGTTAATAAATGCAGTTAGCCAATTTGTGAAATTATTAATATGCATGTTAAATTTAGGATTGGATTTGAAAAGTTAAATGTCATAATTTTTCACTATTCTAATTGTACAAAAGTTCTAAATTCAAAAGTTCTATTTTAATTTTCATTTCATTTCATCTTTTATTATTCTACACTAGGGCCACTTTAGGCATTTATGAAAATATAACCAGCATTTAAACAGATTATCATTAATTTATGGTCTTTAACGGAATGAACAATTTTGTGATTAAATTAGATTTCGATGTGTTGTTTATATTTGGGGTAGGGTCAAAGTAGTGGGTATATTTGAGAAAAGTCTTAATTAAAATGTTAAAATGTTAAATTAATAAGGTGTGTCCGGATGATGGGATTAGTATAGTACTAGAGCGTGTTATGCAATAGAGTACATTTACAGAAAAACTATATAATATAACGAGTGGATTATAATGGCCATAACAGTATTTATTAAGGGAAACACTTACTGCACCGACACCATTGAAGATTGCTGTGTGGTTAATTTATCTCGGGCTTTGAAGTTTGAGTTAAAATCTAGTCTGGCTATTTAAAATTATTTGTTTAACTAAGATACAAGGAAAAATCTCTTAGACAAGATGACCAAAGTTGTATTAAGGGCGAAGTATGAGCTATGCAAGAACTTGGCAAGTATGCAGGTCAACTGTCTACTTAGCGAGGGAGACTTCCCTCCACATAAGGCAAGAAGGGGAAAATAAAGTAATGAACTCCTCTATTTATAAGCTTCGTGGTCTCTTGCATATGTCTAATTAACATTAAGGGGGAGTGTTGAAAAATATAACCCAAAAAAATCTGGATTAAGCATGCATGTCGGTAAAACGATAGTAGTAATTGATACAAATCGAATGCCAGCAACAGCGCCAACCTGCAAAATAAAAGTCATGAATGGTAGGAAAAGTATGAAAATGTTGTCAAGGATTCTCGCACGTAGCATGCAGTTCATGGCGGCAGTGGCAAAAATTGAAAAATAAGTAGATATATTAATGGTGTCATGATATCTAGAATCTCCTATGCATGACTAGATTTTATTTTGTCAAAAAAAAAAAGCACAAATTTTGCCATTAACCGACTTAACAGATTCTATAAAAAGAGCATTGCTCCAAGTGAATCGATTGAAGAAGAAATGAGCACTTTCTTGTATCAAAAGCCTCATTTGAATAAATTTTTTTTTTTTTTGGTTCTCTCTCCCTACATTCACTCTCCTTCCTTCCATCTAAAATATAGCAGCCCATATATATATATATATATATATATATATATATTCTTTATTTAATTTCCATCGTATAAATATCAGATTAAAAAAATGATAAACGTCATATAACTTTTTTTAAAGAAATTTGTTCCTTCCCTCTAGCTTCGGCTTTTTCTTAATGTGACCCTTGCTTGTAATGATTATCTATTACTTACATATACGAATACCTTTTTTCTTAAGGGCTTTGGCTTCTATACCTACAAGGTTTGGTAAAAATTTCAGGTGTATCATGACTTGTGTGAAATCTGCATCCATAACTACAAGGTGTATCATGTAGGGTTCAAATAAAGAAAATACCTCCATAAACAAATACAATTACAAAAATGAAAAAACTTTTTTTCATGGTACCTTGTAGGTATGGACGGAAATTTTGCAAAAATCATAATGCTCTTTCAATTTAGACTGAGCTTTGCAAGAGCTTTACAGGAATAATGCAAAACAAAACCCTTTTCAGAACATCATTCCTCCATCTTTCTGTTTTTATTTTTTGATTACTTTTTCTTTTTTCGCTAAATCTCTCATTAAATGGAAGAAACCCTGCACCTTCTATTAACCGTGAGGGCCATAAGAAACACTAATTTGTACCGTGGACAATGGAACAACAAACACTCCATTCCAACTTCAGATCACAGGCTTGATGATTTTTAGTTTGATTGAAAACATTTTTTAAAGAAAATCCATAACCAAAATTATTCTACAAAATAGCAGGTCGGCATTGGCGAAAAATAAATCTCTGATAGGCATCCCATAAGCATGCATATAAACAGAATGTACACACAATCCTTAGTGCACCTATCCAGAAATAAGCATAGATGAGTCTGCACAAGCAACACGAAGGAAACAACATGCTGCTTGGACACTAGGGGTGCAACTTGGTACCGGGTCGGTCCGACCCGGTCCGACCCGACCCGGTATCAAACCAAAAAATGGGTTTT
>JAXCLR010000073.1:46424604-46437625 GCA_035584095.1 Annona squamosa
GTGTATCATTGTTTACAAGATGAATGAAGTGAGATATGAAGACAAGAAATGAGGATGGATAAAGGAATAAATCGAAATTTTTTTTGACGAAATCAAAATTAAGAACCCGCCGCGTGATCAGGGCAAAATCCTGATTTACATTTATCAATCAATATGATCTTGAGGTAAGGAAGTGACGTCTAGGTTTGGGGCGCCACATTATGTGTTACTTTAATAAGAAGCCCTAATTTGCATCAGCGTTTATAGTAGGTAACAATCATATGCATGCAATTATGTTAAATAGGATTAGATAAGGCCTTTGAGTAGATGTTATTGCTCAAATAGAAGTATAATCTAATTGAACAATTCTTATTTTCATATTGCCTTTGACAATTATTGGGTTTGTATTAACTACATAGTTTTATGTAATGTACCTTTGTTTGGACTTGAATTTGGAAAATGCTATTATATGTGTCTATTAGTGATGGTGCATTTGTTTTGTTTTATGCTTTTGCAAATGGACATGAACTTGTATTGGGTTATTGAAAATGTGGAACAAGATCAATCCAATTATTACTTTTTAAATACTACAGTGGCTGTTTAAAAGCATTTCTTGAATTTATGTTACAACTTATATTCTTTTTTTTATCATAATCACTGCATTTATCTGATGCAATAACATAAAATAGCGACTTTGGTTCTTATAAGTATGCTACTATTATTTTAAAAAATATGATAGGTTCAAGCATGGAGATGGTGAGATGTTATGTTGTAGTCAAAGGTCATACTTGGTATATACATGTCATGGTCGGAAGCACATAATCAAGTTTGTGGTGTTCAAGGTTCTTGTTACTAAGCTTTTAAGGATATAGGCAAGGCCGAGACAGCATGGACAACTTTCATTGGAACGGGAAAGGAGAAAGAAGAGATTATGAACCAATGTGACTGTCAAGAATGTGTCAAACTGACTAATTACATTGTCATCAACCTATGTGACTGTAAGGCTTGTGGAAAAGAAAAGGTGGTGTAAAATTAATGTTTTTAGAAGTTTCTTAGTTGGGTTTCTGATTTTTCTCTTCTTTGGATGACTTAACCATCATAAGTTGCTTTGATTTGTATGGTATATTTAGTGGACTCCTAAGTTGTTTTATATACTAATCCTTTCACTTGCAATCCACTATTTATAATTTTCATTGCTATTAGTAATATAAATGGGCTACAATAATATTAACGGGCAGTGGTAAATTACAAAGATTCAAATTAATTTTTTCTATTTCTTTACCTAAATTAGACAATTTACACATTGGGTTGGAGTTAGAAATATATGATAAATAATTATAAAACATACTAGTGCAAGTGATTCACACATTTTTCATTTAAATATTTTATCCAATTATTACCAAGTTAAATTGATGTGTTGTGAATTAATTCAAATAATCAATTCCATTAATCACGTGGTTTGATGTTGCAAAAATAGTCTAATGTGCACCCTTCACCCCCATTATACTGAAATACCCTCACTAGGGTCTGTTAAATTATTTTAATAGCATGGGTATAAGCGAAATGTCATGGGTATTTGACCCTAATTTATGATATGTTGTGGCTATAATAGGAAATATATGCATTTGTTCGGGCCATAAATCCTGAAAATTTGTCACCTGAGTTTTAAAGATTGCCAAATAGCCCTTATATCTCAACTCATATTACAATAAATTTTAACAAAAATTTTAAAATGTTCCCTAGCCCAGCCAATCATTCTTTTATACGCTTCAACGAGCTCCATTTTTTCGTTTTTTGGCCATTTGGAGAGCATCTATCGTACCTGCGGCATTGGGCCTAATCGTCGGTCAACACATCATTTGCACACTTCAAAGAATGGTCAATGTTGGCAATTTTTGATCAACAAAAAGAAAAAAACGACGCTTGAATGGAAGGCGCATTTACTGGATGAGTTATTGTCTGTCTTCGGAGGGTAGATGCGAGAGTTTTTGCATCCAAAAATTTGTTAATCGATTTTTTACTATTACCAAATGCACCCTAAAATTCTCTTGCTTCATGAGGATGGTAACCTTAATATATCAATTTTTAGTCTAGTGTGCTGCCACAACAAAGCAAGGTATGTGCCATGTGTCACCCTTTTTCTTATATGAATCTCTATTTTTTGCCATTCAATGGAAATGTAGGAAGTTCTAATCATATATTTAATTTTGAAGAGGGTGGACTACTGTACAAAACATGTGAGACTTGAGAAAATGGTTTGAGTCTCCACCAGGAGGGAAAAGATGCGGCTTATTTTTTTTATTGCACCATCATTCATCTATTAGTTTTAGAAGGATTTGACTTGAGGATGAATATGTGAATTTTAGAATTACTGTCTATGAATTGATGATCATGAGATGTATGCCTTCTATTTGTTGAAAGGAAAAATCAAGGTATATATCATAATCTGATTGCATGCTTCTATTGACATGTTTGAACTATGCTAGTTTTGGATTAGTGATTGAATGAGGTGTTGGTTTTTGGCATTTTCATTTGGGCTTTTTCTCCAAGGTATTAAATGTGCACAATTAATAAACTTCCACATTTAGAAAAATCACTAAATAGATTTTCAGTTCTTAGTGGTTTCTTTTATTGATGCAATGTTAGAGGTAAATAGGAGTTATGGATATTGTTGTTTTTGAAACTGTTTAGACGTATCAAAATCTTATAATGATGATCGTTCAAAGTTGCTGCTGGATCTCATTTTCAGTTTCAGTGTCTTTATGGGCTATGACTTAAGGGCTTTATAGTTCTATGTTTTCTACCCAACAAACTTTCCAAAATATCCTATTTGTTATGTTCATCATGCAAAAATTGTTATATTGCACAAAACTTATCAAAATTGCATTATGGTGGAATCAATGTATAACTATCCTTTGTATTCAACTTTGGCAGCCACTTTGTGCACCTAAAACTCCTCCAAATTATTACATTTTCCTAAATCTAATGAGTATAAACTAGAATGGGTAGACACAACCTTTCTCATGTAGATTCTTATGTGATTCCATTTCCTCATGTAGATTCTTATGTGATTCCAATTTGTTTTGATGGGTCATTTGTATAATGGAAATCAAAGGTGAAAACTTAAATTTGTGCAACAGCCAACTTAGATCCTTAGATAACCTTGTTTTAGCCTTGACGTCAAACTAAAATTTAAACTATAATGGGTAATTGGTGGGGGATTCAAATGCAGCTTGTGTTTATTTGATAGAACTAGTTTATTCGATGGAATATTTGGAGACACTCTCATGTGTTTTTTTTTATTTATGGATTTCTATACTAATGCATTTTTAAAATTTTTGTCAAGGCTACAATGGCTTAGTGATTACACTCATTGGGACTTATCATCTTGGAATACAAAATGATACTTTGTTTCACTTATGAATAGAGCATTTAATGTCATGTTTATTTAATAAAATTGTACACATATTTAGTTAGAAAACATTCTATTGATATAAATTTTAGTTGTGTAAATTATGGATTATGTGTGGATTTTTTTGATTGGATGGGAATTATGTATGGATGTTGAATGCAATATAATGGATGAAATTTTTTAGTGTTAACTATATGCTTTTGATTATCTTATTAGGTAACGGCAAAATGGTAGCAAAATAATTTGTAACAATCATTTTACTAGACGAGTGGGGCTTTTATTTGCAACGAAATATTTGGTTGCTAATAGTGCTTTGTTGTGATGACAATTGGTAACCAAAAAATTGGTTGTTGTTGTATAATATTTGCAATTATTTTTTATTTGGTTGCTATTTACTTTTAGCCATGGGCTTCTTTTAACCATCGTGCAATCATACGTTTTTGTTTCCAAATGCATTTTAACAACCAAAAAACTTCTACAACAACCAAAAAGCTTTGTTGCTATTAGTCGATTTTGTTGTAGTGTCTACTTACTAAGTCTGTTTAGACTTAAATCATTTGTTATTTTTCTTTTAGACCATAGGTCGGGAGAAAAACCTCAAAATGAGATTGGTGAAGGACATAACCCTAGAGACCAAAATCAATAAATTAGGCCTTTTATGTTTAGCTATTTTGAGCTTTATGCTTATTTTTTGCACTAGATAGCGTAAAAATTTACCTAATTTGACCCAACGATGAAGAATATATTGTACTTGGATATTTTCGAACTTGATTTACAATTTACATATGTATATGTTTTTTTAAGTTGTTTTGTAGGATAGTGATGGATTATGATGATTTTTTTCTTTATAGATGTCTTTGTAGTATAGGCATGTGAATATGTAAATGTAAAGCTAAGTATTTATATCTTAGAATGAAATTGTGATGTTTATGTATAACAAGTTTTGTATACTATACTAACCCTAGCAGGTTATGGGAGATGTTGCTAAATTTTCCTTAGATCACGTGGCACTCATTGACTAGTAATTGAAGATGTCTAGGCAATGAGGCACAACAAACTAACATTCAGCTTATGCGCAATATAAAAGTGGTAATTTTAGGAGCTTTCCATTTTCTACCTCGTTGTAACAAAAGCTAGAGTCAATGAGAAAAATCCCTAAAATTCTAAGGTTTGGTAACTTCCCTGTCATTCCTCACTGCACCTTTCTATTTCAAGTTTCAATCCTAAATCCACCAAGAACAACTATAAACGATATGGAAGAGACAAAGAACTGAAACTCGTGAAGGTAAAGGGTAAAGGATGGGAGAGATAAAGAGAGAAAGAAATAGAGATAGGGTATAAACGCTAGCCTCCATTTTGTGTTTGCTTTATTTACTTAATACTCCATTTTTGTATTGTGAATTATAGGAGACCTAGAATTGTCTCTCACTTTTCCTTCAATTTTTGTTTAGTTATTTGGAGATGACCTCCCCCAATTACTCAAACAAATTTGGTTAGGGTGTGGTAGTTAGTCGACCAAACCTATGACTTGAATCTTTACTAGCAAATAAATCTATAACTTTTTTTTACTTCCTCTTCATTTGAAGCAGAAGAAAAACTTAAATAAAAACAAAACAACATGAAAAGATCTCAAATGATAACTGAAACAAATATCAAGAGTCCACAACTAAGATGATATGTTGGAGACACTGATGAAATATAAGAAAAGTGGGATTTCCGTTCTGAACTCACTATTTTCAGGAAAAAGAAGGGGAGAAAATATTTATCCTTACATTGTAGCTACCACATGATGGAGGCACAAAATGCCTCATGATGTGCAGACACTTTTCTTCTACAATTTCATTTGATTCCAAAATTGAATAGTTATGATATTGCTAAGTGAAAAAATCAAGATAGACAAGGGATAGGATAACAATAAACTTTGTGAACCAATTTTAAGAAAATACTTCAAGATAAATTACTTTTTTATAATGATGTTGCTTAAATTAGCACTGTAAACATTCTTATGACATGATTTGAACATAATTAAGCTAAGAAGAAAAATTCGCAAGGTAAATTACAAGATATGTTCCAGCAACAAGACAACTCTGGTCAATTTGTTAGACTTTTTAATTGACTACTACTACTACTACTATTATTATTATTATTATTATTACGTTATTATTTTTAAGTAAGAACCAGATGGGGTCTATTGAGAAAAAAGAGAAGAATCTTCTAGATAAATATCTAAGTTCACATTAACATAGAATTCTTTAAAACCATTTTATTCGAGATAAAGCTATGCTTGCTGAATCTATGCAAAACAATTAGCATTCTAAGAACATATATATCCCTAGGGTAAATATTCTTGAAGCAAATATGAATAAAAATTTAGATTAATTTGTAAATACAATCACTTATTTTGACCATAATTGGAAATATACCACATAGTTTCAAAAATTGCAAATAACTTTTGAAACCCCAACCTAAGGAGGATTTAATATGTATATTGAACATGTACACGTGACTTATATGTGAATTAAATGGAATTTTTGGATGATTTTAGAATTTTATGATATTTGAATTAGGGCTTCCATTGAAAACGGTGATTAAAAATTTAATCGCCGGAGCCCAAAGTGAGTCGGTATGACTCGAGAGGCTTAATGAGGATTTAATGGTGATAAGGTTTTATGAATAATCATGTTAATAATCATGATTTAATTTATGAAGATTAAAGTGTAATTATGGAATTAAGGGGAAAAATGATGGAAAATTCATCTCTTGACGCCTACAAGGCAGATTTCGATGAAATTTGAAACGTAAGCTCACGAAGGTGGGCCCAATATTATGAATGGATTGGATTAAGGGAATCATGATGGAATTAGGGTAATAATTAATTATTTTATTTCTAAATCCAAAAGATATATTCAAGTGGTCATAACTTGACGTAGAAACATCAGTTTGAGATGAAATTTGAAATGATGGAATAAAATTATGAAATCTATGAGATGAATGGAATGGATTAAGCTAATTATCATGAAAATTTAGTTTCTTGGAGAGAAAGTAACAAATTGCTTAAGGGCTAAGCAAAGAAGGGCAATTGTGGACAAGTGAATGGTTGTGATTGAAGTAGATTTTTTGACTTTTTGTAAATGGTAAAATTAGATTTTACATAGCTGCAAATGTGCCATCATATATGGTGGATAAGGAAGCATTTAAGGAGTAGAATTGCAGCACCAAGTGGGCCCCATAGCTGGAAAATCCGGCACCTATGTAAGGCTATGCACGTTCACATAGAAGGGACTTTGAAAAATTGGTTAAGTGCTGAAAATTCTTCCCCCAAGGTAGCAGCTCACGTCCCAGCTCTAGGCCACCAAGGAGGAAGAAAAGAGAAGAAAAAAGAAGGGAAAAAGAGAGATTATCATTTAATGAAGTAAGTATATGATTACCTTGATTTTATATTTCAAATCTGGAAGTTATTTGATGTTGTAAACTAAAATATGGACGGAATAGTAAATGGATGAATTTTAGTATAAAATTTTTTGAGAAGAATATTTATGAGGTGATTAAGGAACGACCCAATTTTTAGATTAAAAGGATAAGTAATTTGCAAATTAAAAATCGGAGAAGATTGGCCCAAATGGGGTAAAACAGGTGACAGGATCAGCTGTAGAAAATTATTTTTAATAATTTTTTTACAAGGATTTTTGGGAAGAAGAGTTTACAAGATATATAAGACATATTGAGGATCATAGTAAAAAATTAAAAATTAGGTTTTGATGGTTATAAATATGCCCCATAAATAACGTCATTCAGGCTATCTGAAAATAGATGTTGCTGGACACGCAAAAGAAGCTCCTCTCTGTTTGGCGATGGTGTCTATTACCGCTGCTATCATCTGATCGGGATATGGGTGGGCGATATAACCACGAAATTGATCGGAGAGGTAAGGAAGGCACCTCGAGCAGGGGGAGTATGGGTGCGGAGCCACGCCATGGCTGATCTACTCGGGGAGGAGATTCAAACACTGAAGCTTGACAGCGAGAAGACATGTCGGAAAATCGAACCGGGTGAAAAACTGGCGGCCCTATGCTCCCTTTGGACGACTAAATCCTACAATAGGGAGGCTTTTAAAGCTACAATGCGGAAAGTGTGGCCAACGACAGCAAGGGTATCGATCGCCCAGGTTGAAGATAAGCTCTTCCTTCTGCACTTTGAAACGGAGGAGGACCGCAACATTGTGATGAAGGGCTGACCATGGATTTTTGATCGGTAGTTAGTGGTAGTCCAGGAGCTACTCCAGGCCACGTCGCTGGGGGCTGTGACAATGGCTCGGTCACCCCTATGGATCCAGCTTAAGAACGCACCCTACCTGCTCGACAAATTGTCTCTAGGAACAGCAGTGGGTTCAACCTTTGAGCAGTGTTTGCAGGTGGAAAAAATGGAACATCTCATTCGGATACTTGTTATGGTTGATCTAACACAGCCTCTCCGAAGGGGGATATTCATTCAAGTGGACAATTTGGAGAGACAATGGCTACCGTTCCAATATGAAAAATTGCCAATTTTCTGTTTTGCTTGTGGAAGAATAGGGCATGCTTTCAAGGAGTGTCGACACAGCCCAACCATGCATGCTACACTCAAGGAGGAGGACCTCCCTTATGGCAGCCATCTGCGGCAGGGTTTCACCAGCTGCATCAAACACCCGGGAAGACCATTGAAAAGCAAAGAACCCTAAGATTATGTGGAGCTCAGGGGGTAGCATCCAATGCAGGCACGTCCGCAATGTCAGCTCTCCATCACCATCCCAAGCCAATCATACCCCCATTGTCTTCCCAGACACCCAAGCCGTATGCCTCCTCTGCGTGCCCCATTCAGTGCTACTCCCCAACCTCTTCTACTTTGGTTAATGAACAAGCTCTATCTGACATCCCAAACTGTCCACAAGACATGAGATCCTCCCCCACGGGCAGTATGGACGGCCAGAGCACGACCTATGCAGCATGTTGCCCAGCCCAAGTTTTTAGCAAGTAATGAAACCCCATGGGGGGGGACGAGTAGATTGGGCAATCTCTCCCAACCGCATCCCCAAATGCCCCTCCCATATCACACTGCTTGGACCACGACAAATGGCACAAGCCAATCTGCCCAGTTGAATTAATTCGCAAGGAGGTAAACCCCATGGGGGGGGCCGAGCAGATTGGGTTGTCCCCACCAACCTCATCTCCAACTGCCCCTCCCATATCACATGGCTGGGATCAAGACAAACTGCACAAGCTAGATAAGGGGTCCAACTCTGAGGGGGAGTCTGACATGGCAGAATTTTCACGGCCTTAGGTGGCAAGGAAAGGACATACACGCCACTGGAAATGCAGGGCCCGGAAGTGTCTTCACGATGATGTGGAAACAGGCCATCTACAGCAACCTCGTTCTACTTCAACAAAAAGAACACACAAAATGGATGGGGGGGGATGGCGAAAGCTCCGGGCAGGGTCCGACCAAGAGAGGCAAAACAAATCAAGCGGACTTGGTGGAGGCTAAGGATTCCCCTCAGCCCCACCTCCAATAATGGCCTATCTAGCTTGGAATTGTCGTGGGCTTGGGAACCCACGGACAATTCGGTGTCTACTTGACATTGTCAAGAAGAAAGTTCCCAGTTTGGTTTTCCTTTGTGAAACCAAATGCTCAACTAGAGAAATAGAGTGTGTAAGAAGAAAATTGCAGTTGGAATGTTGTTTTGCAGTAGACTCAGAGGACAGGAGGGGAGGACTGTGTCTTCTCTGGAACACGGATTATGGAGTCAACATCAGGAGCTTCTCAAAACACCATATTGACGTCGATGTCCGGGGGTGGCGATTCACGGGTTTCTATGGCCACCCGGAGGTCCAGCGGAGAACCGAAAGCTGGGATATTCTCTCTTCTCTCCATGCACAATCTGAGACTCCATGGCTTATTATGGGAGACTTCAATGAAGTGGTTAGCCCTTCCGAATACAGAAGCTACAGATCGAGGCTGGAAAATCAGATGGACTCTTTTCGGCATGTTATGGATACCTGTAACTTAATGGATTTGGGTTTCATCGGCCCTCCTATGACTTGGCGGAACAATAGGAGGGGATATCAGAGGGTCGAGGCTCGTTTGGACCGTGGTCTGGCATCACCACAGTGGCTATTATCCTATCGGCGGTATCGTCAGACCATCATCCTATTATCCTCCTCCTCAACTCTAAGCAACACATGAGACAACCCAAACGTGATTTTAAGTATGAGCTATTCTGGGACAGAGACAAAGATACACAGGCTATTATTGAACACACTTGGACTACAACCAATTCAATTGCAACCTCCCCTTCGGAACTGCTAGTGAGAAAATTCCAAAGATGCAGTTCGACTTTATCAAGATGAAGCAAGAACAAATGGGGAGGTCTTCGTAAGTGGATACATAAAAAGCAAGAATTAAACTCTCTGAACTCCCAAACACCATCGGATTGTAGAGATAAGAATATCCAATGCGTCAAACAGCAAATCCACTTCCTCTTGGAAGATGAGGAGCTATTATGGAAGCAGAGAGCCAAAGTGCACTGGCTTCAACACGATGATAGAAACACCTCCTTCTTCCATCGCGCTGCATCGAATCGCAGGAGACGAAATTTTATTGAAGCTCTCGTGGATGAAAGGGGGGTCAGGATCTCTAACACTCGGGGGTTGCTTGACACTACGCTATCATATTTTCAAGGAGTCTTCTCAACCTCGATGCCTTTCAAGTTGCATATTCTCTTTATGTCATGTAATTTTTTTAATATTGATTTTTTTTATTTCATGCCAAAAGTAGAATGGTAGTCACAAGAGAAGGAGAAAAAGGAAGAGAAGTCATGAAAATGACAACCATAAAGGGGAAAAGCAAAAGAAGCGACAACCACATGGGGGAAAGGAGAAAAGAGGTGAAAAAGCAATAAATATAAAGGATATAAAACAAAAACCGAGATAGAAAAAAGAAATAAAAAGTTGAAAATTTTATGCATCTGGAAAAAGAAAAAAAATTGAAGCAACAAAAGTGGAGGATAAAAAGGTAAAAAATAAGACAATAAAAAAATGGGAAGTCAAGAAGTTCATACATACTTATTGCATTCTGAAGAAGAAGATAAAATTTTAACTTTGCATGTGTTGAATGAAAATGTGAAAAGTATGTACGAATGTGTATAAAATGGATGTATGTCATGAATGTATGGAAATAAATGTACAGAATGAATAGAATAAATATGTATGGAATGTATACCATAAATGTGAAATGATCGTAAATAATGAACGTATCAAATGAATATATTAGCATAATCCATATATGAATTCCATATGGACACGAATTAGCATGCAGAATATGAAATATGCATGCGAATTTTTGCCAAAGTCAACAAAAATTTCAAGAAAGGTTACCTTTGGACTTGAATTAGCATTCAAAATATGAAATGTGTATATGAATTCTGCCAAATTTAGCAAAAATTTCAAGAAGGTTATCTCCAAACATGAATAAGCACGTAGAATATGAATACAAATGCAAATTCTTTCCAAGCTTGCAGAAATTTCAAGAAGGATTGTCTCTGGACATAAATCAACATACGAAATATGAGATACACATGCAGATTCTACAAAATATAAAGTAATTCTTCAGATGTCCGTATCTGTATCTGATAAGGCTTGTATCTGAGATACACATACGAAATAAGGCTTGTATCTGTGAAATATGAATGAACATGCAAAATCTGCAAAATTTAGATAATAATCAAATAATTTTAAAGATGGATTGTATCTACACGTCAATCATCATGTGGAATATGAAACACGCAAATGAATTCCGGATAATTTTAAATAAGTGGCATGATAGGCAACCAAACACAAATCGACATGTACACTCATCTGTATTTTGATAATTTCAAGATGATTGTTAGTGTAGTTAGTTAGATAATTCAAAGTCTAATGGCATACACAATTGAATCAACATTCTAAAAATGAGTGCACCAATTTGCTCCAAATAGTGAGTTGATATATAGGATTAATTATAACTTATTTTTAAATTATCAAAAAAGTATTAAATAATAAAAAAATACATAGAAAAATATACATGAAAAAACATTTCAACTGTCTCCTTCAAACTTTTCCTCCCTTTATCGTTCACATTAAGACCGATAATCATTCTACCAAATTAAATTATTAGATAATATGCATAACGAAGATGAGGAGGTGACAGAACCTTTACGAAATCGGCTTGTGGTTTCTAGATAATTTTAAGTAACTTCGAAGATGGGATATATTTGAACATTAATTGGCATATAGAATATAAAATTCGCGTGCTGATTCTGGCAAAATTTGAAATTGGCATGGGGAGGTCAACTAATTTCAAATAAGTTTGAAGGTAGGATGTAGCTAGACATAAATTAACATGCAAATTCTAAATAATTTGAATTAATTATAATTATTTTTACATCATCATAAAATTCTTAAACAACAAAAATATACAAAAAAGTACACAAAAATATTTAAATATTTTCCTTTATGCTTCTCCTTCCTTTGTCGTTCACATCATGGCTAACATTTTTTAAACAACTTAAATTATCATTTAATCTATGTAATGAAGATAAGGTGATTACAAAACTCTAATGAAAAAGATAAGTAAATAAATGTCATGAAATCAAATGACTAAATATCAAGCATAGTGGAGGAATTACCCTCAGCGACTAGATTGCTCAATATATCCATATTTATTGATTAGGTCAAACTATTCACTTAAAATTTTAGCAAAAAAATTGATTTACTTTTTAGGCTTATTAATTTTTTTTATTAACTTGAGAATATTAAGATTGCAAATAAAGAGCAAGAAGACTAATATCATTACTGACATCATAATCATTCTGGAAACAATATTGTCAAGCTTTAACCATACGGCAGTGCACAAACAAATTTATTATCTTTTTGTGCACCAAGAGAATTAGAAAATTGGATTGATGGATTAAATATTGCATAACAAAAATTTCTTTCTTCTTCTTTTTTTGTTATTCTAACATAATACAAAATTTTTAAACACTACAAAACGTGATGTCAAAAAAAACATGTCCAATATGGTGAATATTTTGTGAGGAATATAATAGAAATGCATGTTAACCTCTTCATTCAATATAAATCTCCTCAATTCTGTACGCAAAATTCTAAGGCATAACAATATGAAGAAATGAAACTTTTGTTAAACTTATCTTTTCAACAGTTTTTTTGTCATAAATATCTGGCTACAAGTCAATATAACACCAAATATTTGAATTGGTCCCATGTTTAAATCAATACAACACTAACTAGATTTATTTATTTTATGATATCAAAGATTTCGTGTGTGTTTCTTTACACTCTAAACTTTTTAAACTAAAATTTTTCACTATCCATAACTATTATATTTTTAATTACTCCTTTACATCTTCTTATACAATAATAATACTTTTTAGTTACTTTTACACAATTACACATGCAGCTAATCTATCTATTTTAACTTTATTCTTTTTATTTCTTATCATTACCTCATCATATTATATTTTTGGAACCCCGATCTTTGAGACGTGTACAAAACCCTAGGTAATATATTTGAGAAATATATATTGATGGATATGAAATA
>JAXCLR010000073.1:46439750-46456795 GCA_035584095.1 Annona squamosa
AGTAGCCAAGACATACTCAAATTGATTTGTTAATCATCAAAATATGAATTTAGCTAGTTTTCCATATATTTCCAACAGGGAATTCCCCAGAAAAATAATTAATTGTTGCACTTTTACCTCCCTAAGCATGTGGGCCCCATAGGATAAGATAAAATGAGATAAAAACTCCGCTAGATAAGATTCAGTTTAATTAGAATTTAAGTTAAAAGAGTTTTACATCTTATTCTCTATCTTAGTTATGGAACTTTTATACAAGAGTTTGGAAGTTTATGGATTTGGGGATAGAGCATTTCGTAAGGGAAGAGTTGGGAGCCAGAGTTGGGGAAACGAAGAGAAAGCTCTAGGAGGAATTCGTAGGTAAGTGCGATTTAGTTGAAGGTTGATTTTTGGTTCAATTATTTGCATATAAATAATTATATTGTTTTAATTCTTTGTATCAGGCATGTATATCATGATATATATGTATATATATATTTTAAAGATATGAGATTTTATATGATAAGCATAATTAAATTTATAAGGATATAAAATTATCTAGATAAAAATGCGTCAAATTTATGACTAGTACATATGGTAATTTATTTCTGCATTTTATTTTATAAAGGCATTCGTATAAATTTAAATGTATTAATTGTGGATATTGAAAAATATATGCAAATGGCATAGAAATAAATTAGTAGACGTACGTACATGCCCGGAATTTTTGTTGAAACCAAATTCTTTAATAGAAAATTTTTATTAAAGTCAAATACGTTAGAGGCTTAGTTTTATTTCGATTTGAATTTCAAATCAGCAACTAAGAATTGGTTGCTATTGGTTTGGTAGCAAACGGCAAAGGAAAAACGTCTAAAGATGGACTGGTGTAAGAGACATGCCCTTTTGTGCTTATGCGACCAATTTTATTGTTGCATTCGATGCCTTTGAAGACTTTGATAACTTTAATGCTCTAACGTTCAAATATTCTGGAGTAAAAATTGATATGCAGCCATCATAGTGGTCCGGGCTAAGTGAGAGAGACCTGGGTGGGTTCCATAAGTATTGCTAAGGTGGCTTAATGTGAACCTCCATTTAATTTTGCTCTAGTTTGCCCATTTTAACTTTGATTTACATGATTAAATAGTCTATTTTTATGTTTATAACAATTTTGGACTCAATGGAAGGGTTTGATTTTTCATTTAAAGCCTAGTTTTTGAGATATTAACTTAAATAATTATTTTTATTATTTAATTAAGTATTAATTGGGTCATTATCTATTTTCAAATAATTTTCTACTTGCTGGTCACGTTGAGACTAACCCACTATTTTTACAGGTGTACCAAATTAAGCAGGCCACTAGCATTTTAGATTTACATGAAAATTTTTAAGAATATTTATTTCTAATAATGTATTTCAAAACATGTATCTGAAATATGTGGACATGTAATTTTTATTTGTGTTTTGGATGTAAAAATGGAAATGTAACTAGTGGAAGTGAAATTTTAAATTTTTCATAAATTAAGATAATAATTAATTCTGCTATAAATATGTAATTGATCATAGAGATTTGTATTAAATATATGGCCATGATCACTTTTTTGGATAGGCGTGTTGCACAACCCATGCCCAAACACGACTTTGGACTCCATAACCAAAGAATCATAGCCCCATAAGCACTCTAGTAATCCTATTTTTTCCTTGCACACCTTTCATATACATTCATTTTAAACTATCCCTAGCTAGGCCTCTTCTATCACATAATAGTATCCGTCAAATGGATAGTAGAGTTGCATAACATATTTCCTTTTTCATAGTTATCCAAATAATTGACTGCTCATTGTAAGGTATCATCAAATCTTGTCAGTGGCCCTCTACATAATATTTGTTTTGTACCTGCTATATCCACTAAAATTTCACCCTAAACAATCATAAGTGCCTTGATTTCCCTTCTCTTGATAGCTCATGAAAATCCTTTATTAGATTTGGAATAGTTGATCTACTTCAATACATCTGTATAAACTACCTAACTGCACCATTTCAAAATGATGTGGCAACTCCAAAATGCATATGGACTATCTTCATCTCCTTTTCGCATAAATCGTGTACCATATTAATCCACACTTCTCATCATACAAGACTGGATCTCATCGGAAGGGAGTCGAGAAGCAACAACAATCTGAATATCAAAAATTTTTTACAGAAGCTTCACATTACAACAACTTTGTACATCATTTTGTTGAAATTCTACAATTCAGCCTTGACACATCAATACTGTGAGGATTCAGTATTTTTATTTTATTTTATTTTATTTATTATTATTATTATTATGACTCTTCCTTGACTACAAAGTAAATTACGAATATGCTACTAGGATTTAATGATGCTAGTGTGGTGTATAATGTATATAGATATGACATCTAGGTGACATTTAGTCCATGCATGCATGTATTATGATTTTGGCATGTTGGGTTATATGGGACACCATTCATAAGCAAGTTAGGCATGAGCATGATTTTATACATTGACATGTCTTTATACTATATCACTTGGTTATGATGTGATTTATTAAGTATTGATTTAGAGGTGTATGATTAACGTAGCATTTGGGACACTAAGACTATCTTCTGCTTCGCAGAGTAGGTACGAGCTGGAAAGCTAGTTGCAAACTATGATTAGGCTCAGCCCGTTTTGATGAGAGCACTCTTGGGGGGCAAAGCAAGACCCGTCTGATTTTCTTCCTCGTCCTTTTATTTTTTGCTTTCCCGACTTCTTTTTTTCCCTTTCTTCCCAACTTTGATCTAACTCTAGATCTCTCTAAGAATCTCATTAAAGTACTTGAACACCACTGATTCACCTCAAGGAATCTTGAAATCTTAGTGATCGAAGTCTAGGGTTACTTTATTTGGGCGAAGTTGTGATCAAGGTAAGTAAATATTGCCTCTTCTCGAATTAGTGATAAAATCTTATCTTAAACATAATAGAGGGCTGGTGGGAAGAGGTTAGTATTCGCTAGCTTCATGGTTTAGGACATTAGAGTTCATATCAGCTTAGGGTTAACAGGAATTATAAAGAACTAGATGATATTGTGTATTTTTTATGAAATAGATAACTTGTAAGTAGTTTTTACATCATTAGAACGTAACATTGCTCAAGTGGGCTGAACCGAGAGGATGAACTGGACGTTTCCTTTTGACACCTATTCTGTATTCGTCGAAATTCTCGTGTGATTCTTGGTCTGTTGAATTTAAAGTAAATTTTTAAATTATGCTAATGTTGTGTGTGGTTTGTGACATCGATTTTTGTGATATACATGATGCATTTTTTCTAAGATGGGTGAATGTAAATGGTTGTCATGACCCTTAATTGTCATGAGGAGTGGATTGTTTGTGATCCTTTTGTTTACATACGGTGATATGCAATATTCTTGGGTATGAGTGTTGGACTCATGTGTCTCGTATTGTCATTAAGCATGACCTATCTATAACATTGGCATAGCACTTGCATCCGAAGTCTTGCTTATTTTCACTTTGTGCTAACTACTATCTATTTTCTATGTCTGTTTAGACCCGCTTGTTTCGTTATTTTGCCCTTAAACCACATGCTAGGTGAGGAACCTTAAGATGGAACAGGAGAAAACCTAATCTTGGAGATCACTAGATTAATATTTGTGTTCCAGTTATTTTGGAATTTATGCCTCGTTTTGATACTAATGCATATAGACCTTTACTTAATTAGATTCAACTGTGACTCTAACATACCAGTCCAGAAAAGTGATCCTGGCTGTATATTTAATGCAAATCTCCGAGATCAATTATACATTTATGGAAAAATTAATTATTATAATTTCATAAAAATTTCAAAATTCAACTTCCACTAGTCATGTTTCTATTATTACATTAAGGCATAAAGAAAAAAAAATTTTTATAAGCCTATCATTCTCAATACATGCCTTCAAAATAAATAATAGAAATAATTATTCTTGAAAATCTTCACGTAAATCCAAAACGCGAGTGTCCCACTTGATTTGGTATACCTGTAAAAATAATGGGTTAGTCTCAACATGGCTAGCGAGTAGAAAATTATTTGAAAATGAATAATTACCCAAATAAAACTTAATTAAATAATAAAATAACTATTTAATTTAATATCTTAAAAATTAGGCCTCAAATGCAAAGTCAAACCCTTCCATTGACTCCAAAAGCATAAAAAACATAGAAATTTACTATTTGGTCATTCAAATACGAGTTCAAATAAACAAATCATAAAAAGATAAAAGAAACGGCCCGCATTAAGCTGCATCATCATGTAATTTACTGTTGTTGGGGCCCACTAGGCCCTCTTTTACTTAGCCCTTGTAGATGTAATGGCTAGATGTCAATTTCTCAAAACATCTGGACATCAGAAGCATCAAATGCATCGAATATATTAAAAAGTCAAAAGTAACGAAGAAAATTTCATTGCAAAAAAAAAGAATTCGCAGTGAACTCCCTGTGGACGAATTATCCCTTTCCACGAATACTTTCGTTGTACGTTTTGAAGGCTATGGAGTTTAGGCAAGATATATATATACACACGTATATTTAATTATGCTCAAAAACCAATCCCATCCATACAAATTAATATATAACCATCATTATGCATATAACTTTTCCATTATAAGTCATTTTATATATTAATTTGTAAAATAAAATATGCATAATAAAGATAATAATTTGAACACATGCATTATTAAATTTTAAAATGCTTACCTGCAAAATTTTATATAAAAAAACTTAGAATTACAAAATTAAATCATAACAACATATTAACTCCATCATTTTAAAAATCATAATAGTTAATATACATGCCCTATACACTAAATTAGTATAACATAATTAATCGGAAAAATATATATAAATGCATGATCATTGAACTAAAATCAACTTTCAAATCAAATCTCACTTGCCTTATAAAAGCTCCCTCTTCATGCAACTCTACTTCCTTGAAAAGTTTCCCCATCTGGATGCTTCATACCAAAATCCATCAATTCACCAACCCTTTTTATAAAAGGATTCTTGTAGGTTTCCTAAAACTCTATGAAAGGATTAAAAAATAAAATATTATCATTTTAACTTAAATTTCAATTCTAATCTCATCTTATCCACTGGGATATTTATCTTATTTTTTCTTATAAGGCTCACATGCCTGAGGTGGCAAAAGTACAAAAATTAATTATTTTTCTGCTGAATCCCCTACTCGAACCCTAGACCTCTAAGATCACTTGGACCACCTGTATGCCAATCGAGCTACACTGGTTGCTGAAATAATATTCAAAAATAAAAATATAAATATAACTCATGGCATATTTAAATAATAATTTGTCAAGGTCCATTATTACTCATTTAAATAAGTTGGTCAAAAAATCTACCCTTGCCACGTAGGGGTCCTACGTAAATTCTGATTAGTCAACTTAAATTATTATCATTATTTCTTAATATTTGTCATTCTCTTCACCTTATAAAATTTTGTCCTTGAAACTTACAACAATCATGATAGATTTTGGAACAATTCAGGAAAGATTCTACGAATATCATCCTCTAACTCTCACATAGCTACCCGCTCACTGTGGTTGCTCCATTGCACTAGAACAAGCAGAATTGTCTTTCTCTTTAACTATTTCTCACGACTATCCAAGATTCGAATAGGACGTTCCAGATGAATGAAATCTTCCTCAATCTCATATTGTTCAATGGACAAAATACGTGTCCAATTGGCCACATACTTTCTTAACTATGAGATATGGAAGACATCATGAAGACTTGCTAGAGAAGGAGGCAATGCTAGCCGATAGGCAACGTCGCCAATAATTTTCAATATCTCAAAAGGTCCAATATATTGAGGAGATAATTTACCTTTCACCCTGAAACGAGTCACACCGTTGGTGGGAGAGACTTTTAAGAAAACAAACTCACCTACCGTAAATTATAAGTCTCTTTGTCTACCATCAGTATACCTTTTTGGCGATCTTGTGTTGCTTCAAACCATCACGTAATAACTTGAACTACATCAGCAACCTGCTAAATTAGAGCTGGAGCTAAAAGTTGTCGTGTATCAATTTCTTCCTCATGGACAGGCGTTCGACACATTTTTCATAATACTCAGATCCAAGTAGGACTCATATAAGTACATTTGAGGTGTAATGATAATTTATGTATAAATTAATTGATTTTTGGATATTTTCATGAATCGATGAATTTTGCAATAAAGGTTCGCAGTTAAGAATGGTGATTAAGATTAATCACCAAAGCCCAATGTGAGTCAAGATGACTAAAGGGGTTTAATGAGAATTAGAATATGCAAATATGACATGAATATTTATTTTAATTTCCATGTCTTAATTAATGGAGATTAAAATAGAGAATTATGAAATTATGATAGGAATCGTAGAAAATTCATAACTTGACGCCTATAAGGCAAAATGAGATGAAATTTTAAAAATAAGCTCATGATTTTGGGATCAACCTTATGAGTGGATTAGATTAAGGTAAATATGATGAGATTAAGATGATAATTTTTTGTTATTAATCTCACACTTTAAGGTTCTTTTCAAAGGATCATAACTTGATGTAGAAACATCGGTTTGAGATGAAATTTGAAATGATTGAATAAAATAATGAAGTCTATTAAATTGATGGATCGAATTAAAATAATTACTATGAAAAAGTGCTTAATTAGAAAAAGGTGTCTAGCATTGACTTTGTGCACCCTGAACTACCACAGCATTTATGTTAATGTAAGTGAGTTAAATGACATGGTTTCATGTCTTGCAAGGTGTCAAATGAAGGAGAATGGAGATAAATTTTATGAATTTATTTAATGGTCAAATCCATGAAAAAGTAAGAGTTTAAATGGTTTGGTTTAATACCTAATATGTAGCTCAAAATGGAGCATAGATTATGTAGCACACCAAGGGAATTCCAAGGGCAAATGGGGCGTGAAATTTCGATTTTTAAAAATCCTAAAATGCATATCTAAGTAGCTAAGACCCTAGGGTAACTAATGAGGCATATAAATATGTAGAAATTAAGGCATAAGAATGTCAAAAATCTTGCCTATGGGTGGTGTCACCTAGTGGATAGCAATGCATTTCATTAATGCGTGGATTTTGATGATTTTTGATAATTATAAAATGCATATTTTACTTAGACATAAAATTACCATATCATCAAGGGATAAGTTAGAATTAAATTATCCGTATAACATATGGAAAAATGGGTCCCAAGGGCTGGTAAAAAAAATTAAAAAGGGGATTATATCCTTGAAAACATCCACATGAAGGGGGAGAGAAAAATCATCTCAAAAATATTCTAAGCAGAGAAACCTTGGGCTGATCCAAAACCAGCAAGGAAGAAGGAGAAAATAGGAGAAATAGAAAAGGAAAAAAAAGGAAAGAAAAAGGTAAGGAATCAAGCCAAACAAATTGGATTCAAGTTAGATTCAATTCAAGTAAGTTAAATCTAAGTTTTGAATTATTTAAATCAAGGTTTTCTCTCTCAAATCATGAGCCATGAATATGATTCATAAATAACTCTTAAAGGATGAGTTATGATGTCTTAATAAGAATATTGAATGATTTTTAAAATATATAAATGAGATCAAGACTTTATGAGAGTGAAAAGGGAAATTATGGTTGAATTTTGAGATGAAATCTAACTTGGAATTTCAAACGTTGTTGTATAATTTAAGCATGATAATTTGGATGTAATTCATGATTTTTTGGATTATATACGTTGATTTGAGCATGTGTTAATGATTTTAGAAAAATGGAACTTACGGTTTCAAGCAATGTCTGATTTTTCCATTTTTGAGTTAAAACTGAAATAAAGAAATGCTTAAATAGTTTATGGATAAGTATAAGGTAAAGTACCCTAAATTAAGGACCCTTTGGATGTCCTAAGTGGGCTGAATGAGTTTTCCCTAAATATGATTTTTTTAGGGGATATATAGAACATCCAAACGAGAGCCAAAATAAGTAATTTACATATGATTTTTGTTGTTATTTGTAAATAAATGATTTATGGATGTTATGGAGGGTACGTTACTCTAGGATTAAGGTACTTTGAATGTCCAAAAGGCTTGGAAAGATTTGCCCTAAATCTGATTTTAAGGACATGTATATGGACACATCAAAATGGATGCCCTGTATGCTTGAAAATGTTGCTGTTATGGAAGCAAATAAATTATGAATTTTAAATATATGATAATACCCTAAATTTAGGTTAAGAAAAGCATGTTTAGTTGCTGAAAATTATGACTTAAAAATATGTTAAGATTTAAGCCTTAAAAGAGGCATTGAAATGATGAAAAATGGATCCTAACATGGCTGTTTTGGAACTCAGTGATAAATGGATTAAAAATTCAAAATTAAACCCTAAAGTACATGTTAATTGAGGGATTTAATGACGTTGAAAATGGATGTAAGTTTTTGTGTTATGAAATTTTAAGAAACACAT
Source organism: Annona squamosa (assembly GCA_035584095.1). Classification (NCBI taxonomy): domain Eukaryota; kingdom Viridiplantae; phylum Streptophyta; class Magnoliopsida; order Magnoliales; family Annonaceae; genus Annona; species Annona squamosa. The sequence continues at coordinate 46,448,219 of JAXCLR010000073.1, forward strand.
AATATATGTGTTGTAAGTTGAACATATGTGGGACATATGTATGAATGGATGATATGTAACTTATGTAGAATTGCTAAAATACAAAATATACATAAATATGAGACGAAATGCATAAGTATGTTGCTGTATGGATGATATTTGATTATTTCAAATTTTGAGATTTATTAATGAGGCTTAAAACGTAATTATATTCATAGAATGAGCATTAATGTAGAAAAAATGGGAAATAGATGAAAAATGGATAATGGGAGATATAAATCCTTATATGTTGAATTGTGAATGAATATTAGGTGTTTACCCTAAATATAGGTTCAAAATGATATATGGAACGAATGATATGATGCACAAGTACATGTTGTGCATGTATAATCGACTTGAAAATCCAAGTTGATTATGTGTGTAATGGAATATGGGATTAGAAAACTAAGTGAATGCAAGCAAATGGATTATTAAGAATGCAATGCTATGTTTATGTATAAGCAAAGGCAAATAGATAAACAAAATGAAAAGCTAAGCGAACAAGGTAAGCAAGCAGTTTTCTAAATACTTTTGTTTTATCAAAAGTAATCAAATGATTATCAATGATATTCTAACTGTTTAAATGAGCTGGCAAATGATTAATTTCAATTCTTTCTAAGTCGTTTAAGGATGTCCATTTCTTATCTAAATGTCTATTGAAATGTAATTTTGAATGGAATAAATGAATTGCTTGCTATTTTACAATTATTTATGACAAATGATGAATCAAGGATTTATGAATGAAAAATCATGCTGCACGTCAAAGTTCATGTTTATGAAAGGAAGTATGTACACAAATCATGAGGTTCATTTTAAAGATGTAAGCAGACCGAATGTCCCCCTTTGATGCGGCCAAGTCGCTAAGATAGGCCTCGAGCCGGCAGCGCCTCCCTAGACTGGGAAAAAGGATGAAAGTAGATGGTTGTCTAGTGTGAAACCCTGACCGTATACTCGTCATTTTGACATTTAACTATAGATTTTTTTGTAATTATTTTTATGATAAATGAAAATTCAAAAATTATATTGATAAATATGTGTATTGGAGATTGATATAATGCAACTGAAAATTTAACACTGTGAATAATGCCCATGAATAGTGAATGTAAATAGTAACCAAGATTAAGAACATGATTAGGAGTTAATCACTTGGATTAACCTAATCATAAAAAGATAAAATAGAGATTTAATCATCACCGGATGAAATAGCAATTCTTTTAGACATTTTAATCTAATTTCGGATTTTCGTGGAAAAATAAAAAAAATTCATAAGTTGCAATCCGGGCTTCGGAATTCGATGAAATTTTTTATGGATTGTTAAAAATTCATGATGAACATGATGAATGGGTTAAGATGTGATGAAAATTACAAATCAAATGATAAGATAAAGCGTCAAATAAAGATAGAAAAAGTGAATTCACTTTTCCATTAATGTGAATTTGACTTTTTATTAAAATAAATAAATAAAAATAAAAAATTAAATGAGAGCAGCTGCAAATGGCAGGGACGTGCAGCCTAGGGTGGGTGGGTTTTGACCAGAATCCATGGCTTAAAATCAATATGATCATTAACCAACGGTTAGGATTGATTTGGCCTAAATTAATTAATTTTAAAAATTAACAAAAATATAGCTGAATAAAGTGCTAGGAGTAGGCATCGGGTGGGCAGCTCTTGGCTCAAAGAAATTTTTAACATTAAAAATAAATACAAATTTATAATTAAATACCTTAAAGCTATGGGTAAATTCCAAATTCATGAAAAATGAAGCCCTACAAATAGGGGCCAAGGGGTGAACGACCAAGGCACTTCATCTCAGCTCCATTCGAGCATTTTTACCCCCACCACATTTTAGCCTCGAGGAGGAAGAAGAGGAGGAAGTGTGAGAAAAAAGGGGATATCTCTACATCAGGTAAATGATTTCTATCCAAATATCTTTTGAATGTTAAGTAGGATAAAAATATTCTTCGATAATGCCTAAGCATGGGAAAATGAGTATAGGTATAATGCATAAATGGAATTATGCCAAAATATCAAAAATTTGAACCGAAGATACAATATTTGGGAAGATAGCATATGATATGTAAAAATAATACTCTAAAATTGATAAATGATGATTTGAGATATATGATTATGATAAATATGATGTTGGAATGATGATATATTAATTTCATAATTTTTGGAATTAAGGATTATGCTTAATTAAATTTATATTGATTTTAAGTAAATGGAAAAAATGATTTTTTGCCAAATAAATGATGATAAATTCAAAATGTATAAAATTTTATATGATATACTAGACATAAGCTATGTCATGGTATTTTTTATTTTTGGAAAAAATATCAATTTTTGGAACCCATGAACAGTTACCTCAGATGAACAGTAGCTGCTACAGTGAATTTGCTACAGTAGACAACGTGATTTTAGAGAAAATTTGAGATTAATATTCAAATATAAGGATGGATTTTTTGAAGAATTTATGGATAAACATATCCATATAAAGAAATAATGTCCAAATATTACAAAGCATGCACGGGAAGCAGCTTAAATAGAAGAAATAAATTATCCTTTTTCCTTGAATAGGAAAAAGAAAGGAGAAGGTCGAGGACACCCACTAAAAAGGTAAGCAAGTTATATGTTTTGCACATTATTTTCAAAATGCTTGAAATTATTTGTGAATTGCTTTATGAAATTTATTTAAAGTTGGCCATATCTATAAATGCTTTACATGAACTGAAATGTGTTTATTAAATGTTTATTAAATGCTTTTTAGGAAATTATTTATGACTTTCAAATGGCATGCCGGCATTTGTATATGAATGAGTATGTGCATTAGGAATAGGCTTTAGTTGAAGTAGTAAGCAGACCGAATGTCCCCCTTACTATTGCTAAGTCACTTATATAGGCTTAGGCCGGCAGCGACCTCCCTGAGATGGGAGCATGTATGGGATGGGCGCCTAGCTAGCGTCGTATCTAAAAGAATTTCATGAATGTTATATATACATTGCATTTGCATATTATGAAATGCTTGTAAATGATTAAAAAATTTATGTATGGATTACTTACTGAGCATTATTACTCACCCATGTTTTTTTTAACCACAGACAGGAAATGATGAAAAAGATAGCATGCAAGATATTATGCAGTTTTGATGAAATGTTATATATGTAAAATTAATGTAAAGATAATTTTGATAATTTTGAAATAAAAATAAATATTTTTATCCAATGAAAATGTTTATGGACCAATTTTTGAGGTTATAAATGTGATATGAGAAAATATTTAATGTTGGATGAATAACGAAAATTTTCCATGTATCAATAATATATATATATAATCCTGCCATGTGATAAGGGCAACAATCCTGAGTTACATTTACCAATCAAAACGATCATGGAGTAAGGCTTCTAGTCACCTCTGTTTGGAACACCACATCTTGCTAGCTTTTATCCAAAGGAATGTCATGGTTTTAAATAATGCATCGCATTGTTTATGACATACCTAGATAGGTATAAGAAACGTATTTTAAGATATACTCTCGAGTAAGTATAAGATGACTTTCCAAGTTATTTTTAATGAAAATGAATTGCCTAAAAACCATATAGCTTGCTTATTGAGTTTCAACTCACAGTTTTATTTTCTAAATCCTAAAAACAAATGAAGGGAAAAACCATGCAAGGAGCACAAGTAGAGATTCAAGAAAATATAAACTTTTATTAGTTATCTATGTATGAATTTATGAATTATGTGGTTGTATAAATGATGACAATTAAATTGTTATTAATGTTGTAGAAGGATTACGTTATGACTTTGAATGGTGATTATGACTATAAATAGTGAAAAAATTATGATTAAATGATAAGATAAGATTAATCATGATATGACTATGTATGGAATTTATGTATCCGATGTGTATGCTAAATTGATTTAATGACCTAAAAAGGCATTTGATCAAAAGTGAATCGAGAGGAATGATTAAACTCCTAAGGAGTTAGGATAAAATTGATAAATATTCAATAAGTCTACCATGTGACAGGGCAACAATCCTAATCATGTTTGCTAATCGATAGATCTTGGAGTAAGATTGTGAGGCTTGGGCTAGGGCGCCACATTTTCCACACAAAGCTTTCAATGAAGTCATACTGATACTAGCCTGATAATTATTGTTATAGGCAAATTCAACTAAGAACAAGTGCTCATCCCGTGAACCAGGAAAGTCCAATGCACAAGCTCTCAATAAATCTTCTAAAATTTAAATTGTTCTTTTAGACTGACCATCTACCTACGGGTGATATGTGGTGCTCAACCGCAACTCTGTTCCCGTACATTTTTATAATTTTTGCAAAAAATCAGAAATAAACCTTCAATCTCTGTCTGACACAATAGAAACAACAATACCATGTAAACAACTATCACTTACAGGTACAATTATGTCATTTGATCCATTTTAAAAGTCTTGCAATAGGGTAAGAAATGAGCAAATCCGGTAAGTCTATCTATCACTACCCATACAGCATCATAACAAGCTTGTATCCTAGGGAGAACAGTCACAAAGTCCATGGTAATGTGCTCTCATTTTCACTCTAGTATTTTTAAATATTACAACAATTCAGTTTGTCTTTTTCGTTCAACTTTGACCAACTAACATACTAAGCATTGAGACACAAATTTGGCACACTGAACACTTAGCCTTTTTCACCACAAATTTTGTCTCAGATCTTTGTACATTTTGGTATTACCAGGATGCATAGAAAATTTATGTTGGAAATAATGTTTAAAACAAAACAAAATTGACCAAAGCATGAGTTTTGATGATTAACGAAGACTAATTTGAGTGTATTGAGAGTACTAATGATTTTGCTCAATGATTTAAGGAACTAAAATGCCAAGTTGATATTCAAGTCAACTTGGACTTCGACTTAGGGTGAAGTTAATCCCAAAGTCGACTCCATAATCGACTGGAAACAGAACCTCACAGGCAAATTCAAAAATGGAAGGAAAGCAAGTGAAGTCGTGGGCAGTCGACTCCAGCATCGACTTCAGATGGCAAAAACACTTCAGAGCTGATTTTGGGGCACGAAAATGCCCAAGTCGCAGACGAAGTCGACTCCAGGTGCGACTTAGGTGAAGTTTCAGATGAAGTCGACCCCAAGTTCGACTTGAGCTCCTTAAAGTTCAAAATACAAATTCAAGCTCACTTTGAAGATCAACTTGGGACTTCTCAAACCCAAATCAAGAAGATAAGCTCACTATCAACTCAAGTCTCTCAAGTCCAAGGCACAGCCACTTGAATTCCAAGTCAGGTGTATATGCACATTAGAACTTATGCATCATACTATTCATTTCACTATATATTTAATACCCATATTTAGGGTGTCATTCCCATATACCATAACATATTATTAGTCATTCATTAACATCATATGAAAGTTTATTACTTCCACTTATCATTTTTCACATATTTTTCACGACTAACAAGTTGTGCTCACTCTTAAGCACTTAATGGATGTCTTCAACTTCATATATTAATTTCAAAATTTGAGATTATCTAAACAGCAACACCATCCATGTGTTTCATTATATTTTAATGCATTTTTACATTTTTAAGAACTCACATAAACTATTCATCATTTATTCATACTTATCTTTTCATATAAATCCATTTTACAACATATAAATCATGTGTTTCTTAAAATATTTTAACACAGCAACTTGACTGTTAATCCAACATGATTAAACCCCTTAATTAACCTATAATTTAGGATTTAATTTTGAAATTTTAATTCATTCATCCTAGGGTTCCAAAACAGCAACGTTAGAACCCGTTTTTCTTCCTTTCAACGTCTGTTTTAACACTTAATTCAAAATAATTTTCTAATTAGTTAATTTTAGCAAGTAATTAAGCTTTTCTTAACCTAAATTTAGGGTATTAAAATATATTTAATAATTCAAAATTTGTTTGCTTGTATACAGCAACTTCCATATGCATTTTGATTATCCTTCTTGCATCATTTTGGACATCCACATATATGCCCCTACAAATCAGATTTAGGACAATCATCTCAACCCACTTTGAACGTCCAACATGCTCTAAATCTAGGGTACTTTATCCTCTTAATCATTCATAAATTATTTGGGCACATTCATATATCATTTTTAACATAAAAATATGAAAATCAGGTCACACGTGTAATCCTAACTTTCATTCTTTGTAAAATTCATAACTTAAAGCCCAAATCAACATGTGTAATTCATTAAATCAGGAATCATCATGTAATCATAACTAAACATCAAAACAGCAACATCATATGGGGATTTAAGAAAATTTCATTCATGATATCAACCATAAACAAGGGGTATACTTACATGTATTGGATCAAACTTGAACCCAATTTCCATAGCTAGGTTCCTCTTCTTTCCTCTCATTTTTTCTCCTCTTTTTCTTGCTTTCCTTGCTGCTGGAATGTGGGGTCGTGCACAACAAGAGTTAGGGGCTTTTGCCCCTTGAAAATTTTCTCTCTCAACACCTTTACACATATGGACGTCCATCTTTATGTAGGCCCTCTGATTTTTCAGATTTTTTGGCCTACTTGCAACCTCATTTAGAGGGTAATTTAATACATGTTTATCCTCTTTGATGACATGTTAAAATATGCTCCAAATAATTTACAAATTACTTAAATAAAATCAATCAAAAATCCATCCATTGATGAATCTCAAATTTGTCTACTATCGATGTCTACTTTTCAACTACCTTTTTCCATTTTTTCATAATGAATTTGACTTTAATTTATGAGTATTTAATCACCCTATATACTAGCATATTAAGGGGTCTATTTAGCATTTTAAAAAAATCATAAGAAATCAGATTTCAGCCTTGGACATCCACCCCTTTCTTGCTCCATGTTGTCGTCTGTGCATTCAACGTCTCATATGTAGCTGCCTTTTGCAATTTTTTCCACAAACTTGCAGCTTTAGTTAATAAACCATTAATCACACAAACTAGGAGCTCATTTATGGGTCCATTTAACCTTTAAAAATTATTAAAGGGTGTGTTTGGCAACAACGAAAAGTTTTCATCTAAAACTTTTCAATTTAAAACTTTTTATTCTCTACAACTCTTATATTTTTTTAATTATTTTTTTACATTTTTCTATACAAACCATCCTATTTTTCAATCATTTCTAAACAATTACCTATACAACTAACCTATCTATTTTAGCTTTATCTTTTTTACTCCTCATCATTACCCCTATCATATCCAATCATTTGACAACTTTTATTCTTCAAAACTTTTTACCAAAAGTTTTATTCATTCCCAAATACACTCAAAAATTCACAAAGCATCTTGACCGAACATCACTTTCCACGCTCATCTTTCTGTCTACACTTTCAATGTCACATATGCTTTGGATTTTTTGACATTTTGTGCCACAAAATCTATCCAAAATCAAAGCCATTAACTACCCTTATCATGTAGCTCACTTGAATACATTTTTTGTAATTTTTAAAAATCAAAAATTCCTTGCAACAACCCCGTGATTGTCCATGTTTGGGCCACCTTCTCTACCAAATTTTAGCTAGCTCATTAGCCTTTAAATCATGTTATTAATCACTAGATTTTATCATTGATTTTGTCAATTCAAATAATTCATAAAATTCATGTGTCATTATCTCCTTTTAATACCTCATTTATGCTATTAATTATTTAATTAATGACTTTGACTTTAATATAAATGCAAACTTACTTTTTAGTGCACAAAAGTCAATGGTTCTCATCTCTTTTTCGTGCAACTAGAAGCCCATCATCATTAGCTTGATCTAAGCCTCTCATTTCATAGGTCTCATAATTTTAACATTTCATTTCAAATTTCACCTCAATCTGACTTTTTAAGCTCAAGTTATGATCATTTGAAACTATCTTTGGATTTTAATGGTAATGATCAATTTTTCACCTTAATTTCGTCAATATTTTCATAGTACAAACGTTTCATATGATTAAGTACAAAATTATGTTCTTACCTTTCAATTTTCTTCTTAATCCACCTTTTCGGCGTCAAATTATGGATTTTCTAGCATTTGCTATCATAAATCCATAATTATTAACATAATCTCCATTAATTAAACCACAGTATATGAGGTAATATCTTCAATTTCTAATCTTCATTAAGCTTCTTTAATCACATTGACCCATAATCATTATTCATAATCATTTGCCCTAATTACAATAAATTATCAATATTGCAATAGAAAATCATTCATAATTCTACTAAATCATACGTCATCCATATTTATATGTCAATTGCATATAATAAACTTTACTTGGGTCAGGGTATCACAACGCTTTTTTACTGGAGTCAAGTAATAAGATTGCTTATAGTGACCATCAAGACAATACTTGTAACGCCCCATTCTAATAACTAATCAATGGGAGCTACACATTCTAAGAAAAATTCGGCAGCATCTCCCCTTAATATACAAGGGGTACTATGGAAACATGACCTGATAATCATAAATATTTCAATTCTATATTTATATACTTACATCTTCATATAATAAGGACAT
>JAXCLR010000073.1:46466981-46512877 GCA_035584095.1 Annona squamosa
GCTCTCTATTTGTTTCAATCAAGGGGATTAAGCTTTCAAGGGGTTAAGTTTTAATTTACCGAAGAATTTTATAAGAATCCAATTTACCCCTTTCCTCTTGAGTTTTGCTATTAACTCGGGACCAACATTCATTGTTTCGGCCCAAATTTTTGGTGGCATGTTCTTGACATGTAGCATATTTCTACATATTTCTACATATCTCGGCCAAGTGTCGATTCTTTCTTTTTTCCACTTTATTTTATTGTGGTGTATTTAGGCAAGTCGACTGTCGGTGTATCTTACAACTTTGCAGATACTTGAAAAATTCAGCTGTCATATATTCTCCCTTGTTTATTATGCGTAGGACCATATTTTTTGGCCTAATTTGCTCTTTATTGTTTTCTTGAATTCTTTCAATTTACTTAGTGCCTCAAATTTGTCTTTCGTAAAGTCAACCTAGACATACCTTAAATAGTCGTCGATGAAAATTATCATATACCGGTAACCGCTAATTGGATTACTACTTTGCTCATCTAAATGCATCTAAGTGGACTAGCTCGAGAGGCGTCTTGGTCTGAAATTTTGATTCCTTATACGATAGTTGATGTGTCTTACCGAGCTGGCTTTTGGCACATACCATGTCGAACTTTTAGTTGGGAAAGACCTCTAAGCATATATTTCTTCATTATCTGTTTCAACTTGTGATAGCCCACATGCCTAAGTCATGCGTGCCACAAATTTGCAGTTTAATTCTTCCTTATCTTGTCTAAGTATGCTATTTGTACAGACATTATGTGGACAAACTCAAGCCAATGTCCTTTCATAATCGACTCATTCATTATCTTTAGCTTTGGTATACCCTCACGTCGTTTGGACCAAACATCACATAATTTTCAAAGGCTACAAATTGTGAGATTGATAACAAATTTTTTTTCATATCTGGTACATGGAATATATTTTCCAATTATATCTTTCATGAGCTAAATGGATAGGTAATCATAGTCTTATTGATGTGGGTAATAGGTAGTCTATAGTTATTTGATGTCACAACTACTCATCTTCTTTTGTACTCAGACTTATTTGTCAGCTTCTCATGATCTTCTTTCATACAATTGGAACAGCTAGAATCGACAATTTAATTATCATTGTAGTTAATTAATTTTTGACTTACAAATATGAGAATTAACTCCTCTTTTATCTCGGTGATACAGGAGACTACTATCTCTTAAGGCTTGTCTACTGCAATGGATGCTTAAAAATCTCATTCTTCTTCATTACGGGAAGATGCTGCAGTATTAACCTCTACTCGCTTGAACCAACAATCTCTTAGAGGCATCTTTGTTATAGTTGTAACACTGGTCTTTCTATTGTCAGGATCTCTTATCTTCTTTGTAGCCACCTTGACGAACTCCCTCTTGTTGAGAACTTCGTCATTGCTGCTTGCTTTGTCATCTTTCCTCCTGTTTTCCTATATTGCCTTCATTCGGTCTTGCAACTCATTGATTTCTATTTTGAAATTTTCTCTTTTTTTTATTAAAGCAAGCATTCTTCTCCTCCTTTATTGAAAATTTAAACATTTGTTTGTTTAAAGTTTTTTAGTAAGCCAAAATATTTTTCAACTTAGTTAGAGTTGCCTCTTTAGCCCACCATAGGTCACAATGATGATCTTATGGTATTCTGGCTTCCTCATCTATGCTTTAGAGATCGAATTTTTTGGGTTTGATTTTGAAATTTCTCCGCAAAGAAATGTAACTTTAGATAAATATTCACTCACCGTCATATTTTATTGCGAGACGAACAACAAATTATTTTTTAGCTATTAGAGCTCCACTCATTCTTACTTGTGAATAATGCTTCCAAGATGTCCCACGTCTCCTCGGGTGTTTTAGCATCCTTAATCTTTTGCAACAACTCATCCTCAATAGTTATTGCTAACATGTACATAGCTTTGCCAGATTTTACCTTCTATTTCTTCAATTCTTCATCATCTATTGGTGACATAATACTATTACAGCAAACTATATTTCACAGATCTTAGTCAATTAGATAAAATTGCATATGCGAACACTAAGTATTATAGTTGTTGTAGTTTAATTTTTTAATGGTACTTACCAAAATAGATATATCCATCATTATGACTTGGTAATATCCAACATTCTTCCAAGTAAGCTTGGTCCCTGATCAATCAACTTCACAATTCTAGACTGTGCACGTGCAGAATTTCTCCATGCTCTTTTAGCTAGTGTAGCATCCATGAACCATAGTTCCCAACCTTGACTCTAATACTAATTGTTAGAAAAGGATGTTAAAAATATTATTATAATAACGTTTAAAATATTACAACAAAAGTATACCCAAAAAAAATCTAGACACCCTTAATCTACACTACACCCTCTCATTGCACACTTTGCACTCTATATAGTTCACTTCACGCCCCCCCCCCCTAACAACACACCAAGCTCACTCACACATTCACATTGCATGGGAAGGGATGGCCCAACCCTTTTATAGCCATGCTAGTCACCTGTTATAATAAATGGTGGCTGAATTTTTCAAAAAGTTGAGCTTGTCAGTAGCCAAATTTTTTGAAAAATTGCTAGCTTACTGTATTGGCACCAATTTTGGAAATATCTAAAGGTAAGAAAAGGTGATATTGATTTTTACTTCCATTGTTCACGGAATGGCAACAAATAGATTTGCCTCCATTTGTCTTCTCCCATAATGGCCATTATAGACATTGCATCCCATTTTTCGTGACAAGATTAATAAATGAACTCACATTGGCTTCATCAATGATGTCTTTTGGTAGCAACCTTGTTTTCCTTAAGACATTCCGCATCTTCTTACTGTGGAAAAAAACTAATAGAATCACAGTTACTAACCCTCCACCTACACCCTTTTTATGACATAACTTTTGATTTCATTAGGCTCTTCCATGTAAATAAATCCATCGGCAAACATTGCAGTATGGAAAATATTTGCCTTAAGGATTTTACAGCACAATGAATCTATCATTGTGATTAGACATCAGACTTACTTTGCTCGTAGAGCTTAGTTGAAAAGTTCCAACTCCCTGAAACTTATAACCCTACCCCTCTTGGATCTATTGATTCTTCTCCAAGAAAGTGAACCAATTCTTCTTCTCCCACTATTTTCTCCCCTCCAGAATATGCTCATTAGAGAATTCATTTCCTCTTAAAATTGTTTAGACATCGTAAGCATACTCATAGTATATCACGGTAAGGCTTATGCTACGCCTTGATGAGTGTCTCTTCCTAATGAGAGTCGCCTAGCTTACCATCGTTGTAACTGTTTCCATAATCTCTCTTTTATGCTTTTTAACATGACAATTTTTGATCTCTTAATCTATGTTGGGAGCTTAAGATATGCTTAAATCTCTTGTTCATTTGAGCCAACCAATCCCTCCATTGCTAGCTTTTTATCTGCACTTGTGTTAACACTAGAGAACATCGAGGTTTTGTCCATATTGGCCAATTATCATAAACATTCTTCATATATTTTATGCATTCACTTCATCTATTTCACATCCTCCCTACTAACTCTAATAAACAAGAAAGTGTTATCCGCAAAAAATAAATGGCTAAGGATGTGACTCTATCTACTTCTTTTGAACCCAAGTTGTCTTCCTATTGCGATTTCATCAAATAGTAGTGCAAAGGAACTTTTTGCGCATATAAAAAAATTAAGGAGATAGTGAATCTTCTTGTCATAATCCACGAGTATGAATAATAGTCCTTGTTTCAAAACGATAAATAGAGACCCAATAGTTGACCACGCTTATGCAGTTATGGGTCCATTCAATCTGCCTATCATTGAAGTTCATCTACTTCCTCATAGCAAATAAGAAATTTTACTCTACACGGTTATATGCTTTTAACAAATCGAGTTTGATTGTCGCGTTTTCTATTCCCCCCTTTCATCCACATTAATATATGAATTGCCTTAAAAACTATTAACATATTGCCTATAATAAGTCTTGTTGGCACGAATGCACTCTAAAAGTGTTGTATTGGCCCTTTTTCAAACTATTTGCAAGATTTTTTGAAATGATCATGTAAATAATTTTATATAAGCATTTTGGCTTGACATTTGTTATTTTCACCACGCCACTCTTCTTTAATATTAATAATAATCAAGTTCATGCCCTCATATACAATAGTTGAAGCTCCTAAGATGGGTAGTTCATAAACTCGTTGCATGCCTGGAATATGTCTTCTCCACAAATTTCACAATGCCCTCGGTAGAAGCTTGAAGACATCCTATTGGTACTTAATAATTTTGATGAGTTCATGGCTCTCAAGTAAGACTTCCTCCTTTGTTAATGGTCTAGTGAGTGGATCATTGTTGTCTCAGTATATACCTTGCATACCAAGAGTTTTCACATTTAAAATATTAATTTAAGCATGTCTTTGCAAGGTTAAATATCAAATCTAGCTCACTGAAGTGTGAATTCTCATATTTAGTTGTTATTTGTTCAATTAGATAAATCAAGTGCAAATTCAATGCAAAGAATTGAATATTTAAGAAACGAGAAGGAAAATGCATCCGAGATGGAAATTGGAAGGGCTGAGTTGAAGTAGTGAACAACATAACTTAAAACGTATAAGAAGAATTTTTGTGCAGTTTGAGTTGTATTGGGCCAAAAATTAGGAAAAATTGGAGTTGCATGCACACCTACAAAAGTGTGGCATGGTTTGAACCTTGTGGGGGAACATAATTCAAACTATATCTAAATCCAGAGATAAGACAATGGGTTGATTTTTTAGAGTTCGCATAATTTTTTGAAAATCGCTATATAAATTAGGGGTGTAACTTGAGCTAGTCAAGCCCCAACCAAGCTTGTGTTGGGCCATAATTTTTGAATTCCAATAGTGTTGGAATTTGCTTCTTTGCAACCCGAACCTAAGGAATTTGATTTGTAAATATGCTAGGATTAAGGTTTAAGTGAACCCGAACTTGATTTTTCATTTGTTATTTATCATCAAATGTATTATATACATAATATTTAAACATGTGTATGTATGTATTTAAAGTACTTATATTTTGAAAAATTTTAAAAAAATATATACACGTATCCAAAAATGGCAAAAGTTAGTTTATATGTTAAATATACTTACATAAACAAGTATATGGAGAAAAACACAAAACTGTTTGTTCTAAATGAATTTTTTAAGGTAGGCTAAGTAGGAAATTTGCTCAGCTCGGGCTAATAGGATCACTTCTTACAAATAGGGTTAGGATTACTATTATATAAATAGCATTAGAATTAGGGTTTAAATGAACTGAAGTTTCATAAGCTTAAGTTACATCTCTAATATAAATACTTGTTAAAAAATATAATATTTTTTAGATCATTTTGAGTAAGAGCTAATAACTAGGATTTGGAGGAAAGAAAAGAGTTAAAACAAAAGAAACAAGAGGTGAGTTGGTCCAAGAAATTCGATACACTATTGAAGATTTAAACAATCAATTTTTAATTTCTTTTTTTAAATTATCTTAGGGCGTGTTTGGTTAGGGACAAAACTTTTGATGAAAATTTTTGAGATAGAAGTTATCAAATTAATAGTAAACGATATGATATAATAGGAGTAATGACGATAAATAAAGAGAATAAAGTTAAAATAGATAGGTTAGTTGTATATGTAGTTGTGTATAAATGATTGAAAAGTATGTTAGTTTATATAGGAAAATGTGAAAAAATAATTAAAAAATAAAATAATTATGAATAGTGAATAAATTAAAAAGTTTTGGTTTTTTTTTGCTCAACCGGACACAACTAGGAGTGTTAACGGATCAAATTGAACGAATTGGAGCCTAACCCCAACCCCAACCCATTTAATATATTTCAACCCTAATCTGTTTATCAACCTATTTAAAAAACTTCAACCCTAACCCATTTATAACCCATTTAATAAATAGGTTAACAAATTATTAACGAGTTGTATTTGTTACTAATTTTAATGCTAAAAACCTTCAATGAAGTGTGTAAAATTAAATAAATCAAATAACTCGAAGTTAACATACCTGAATTTAATCTATTTTGGCTTGAAAACATCAGCTCTAGTGCATGCATGCGACAACAAATCTTAAGATAATGGCGCAATGGGTGCCAACGTCTATAGAGTCTTCGTGCGTGCGGCGACAGATCAAAGGTCGTAGTGCATGCCCATTGCCAACATCTGCTGAGTGCCGAATATGATGCCCCTTCCTTTACAGTTTGCAGGTAAACCCTTCGACGACTCAACGGACCTAAGATGTACACAATGGCGAGAGAAAGAGGTGAGCTAGCCTTTTCAATGGCGAGTGAGAAAAGAGAGAAAGGGCGTTGAAAAGAGCTAACACAGTCCACAAATCGATAACAGACAAGAAGCGAGAATCGGAGCGAGCGGGAGAGAAAAGGGAGAAAAAGTGTGGGTGAGGTAAACATTCTATGCCCTTGAAGAATGCTCCGGTTGATGTAACTGTATCATTAAGTATGATTTATTTATTTGTATGTGGCTTTATTAACAGTGGAGTGCAGCGCAGTTGTCATGGGTCATTGGGCGAGAGAGTCAAAAGCAATTGGTGCTTTTGTAGAAGACTTTGAAATATGGTTGTGCGGCAAATCTAAAGGAACTTCAGATCTCAGTCTCGGCTGCGACTGTAGAAGTTAATATCATGCATGGATGGGCGGGATAGAGTGCCAAGAGCGGGATGCGGGAAACAACTAAATTTATATATAATTATATATAATATATTATAAATGAGTTATACAGGTTGGATGAATTATTTTGGATGGATAGTTGCAAAGTCTTGACTTTAATCCGTTTATTTAATTAAATAATTAAATGGATTGGCGGATCATAATTTATTTATTCAAAATTTTTAATCCAAATCCATTTATTAATGGGCTGGAAAACCGCATTGACGGATTACACAACATTAGGTTGAGATACAGGTTGCGAACGGACGTACAAAAAGAAAATTCCATTGAAATCTGACGGGCCATATAAATTCCTCCGCGGGAAATCGTCTCTACAGTTTTGCCGCCTCAAAACCCTCGCACAGCCGGTCGCGAAGTGCTTCTACTTTCATACGTCGTAAAACCCCGGCCGCCCTAAAGCCCTCTTGCATGCTCTGAGAACATAAGCAAAAAGCAGCAGCTGCAGAACACAAACCCTTCCAAAACCATCTCCGACCCTTCGTCTCTGCAGAGAAAACTAAGACATCACAAAAATGTCATTCGACGGAAGTTTCACCTGCAAATCTGCCCTCGAGAGGTTGCTCGCTCGCTGTCCCAAC
Organism: Annona squamosa; assembly: GCA_035584095.1. NCBI lineage: Eukaryota > Viridiplantae > Streptophyta > Magnoliopsida > Magnoliales > Annonaceae > Annona > Annona squamosa. The sequence continues at coordinate 46,474,263 of JAXCLR010000073.1, forward strand.
CTCCGAACCAATCTCAGACACCAAGCCATGTTGCACAAGGTGAGAACGCAAGCTGTCCTGCTCAGTTTCGTTTCATCCGACCTAGACAGATACAATTCTATAGCATTTCTTATGAATTTAGATAAGGTTGATCGGAAATCACTTTTTTTTTTTTTTTTTTTTGCGTTTGCCCTTCTTCTTCACTCAGGGTGATGCTTTGACGGTAGACGAAGTGGTGCAGTCATTAGCTGAGCCATTTCTGCACCCGAAGTACACGATACCAATCTTGGGTTGCTTTCGCCCTCTCAGCCAGAGGATTGTTGATGGAGCGATAGCTAGCCTTCGAATTGTTCCGGATCTAAAGTTGACTTTGGATGGAACTGGAATAGATCTCAGTGATGATACTGTATATGTCATTGAGTTTTATGTCCGAAATAGGAGGACACTGCACCTACATGAACTTGCATCGTTGGCTTTCTGCCGGGCATTGGACTTGATGCCGTTTCTTTTGGGGTGGGTCCTGTTTTAATTTGTCCAATTCTCCTGCTTGCTTCATCTTTTACAACAAATGCTGAAGATTTCTTACCTGTTTCATGGTGAATCCTAAGTCCTGAATGCTTTGATTTACTTGTAAATTTTCTCCTGTTTGTCTGTTTTTGTGGATTGAGATTGTGTGGCTATTAATGCTATTGTCAGTTGATTTAAATGCATTGATTATACGTCATTTAAGTTGCCACTGAATCGTTTACGCAACCTGATGCTTGATGATTTCTCATGCACGTCCTGTCTTGGACTCTTCATGTCAAGTGTTTAGGACGACAAGTTATCTCGAATGCTTCAATGGTCACTAGAATCATTCTCACAGATCTGTTTCATGATGCTTGTGTAACTTCTGCCTTGTATCTTCATTATGCACACAATCCTGCTGCTTGAGAATGTTGATCAATCAAAAGCAATAATCAGGTTGCTCTGCAAGGAACCTAGCAAGCCGTCTCTAATCTTTCTGTAGGGCCAAATTTGACATTTTCTGCCATAAAGGTGGAAAGCATTCTTTACTGGTTACTATTGTTTGGTTTCATGGTGCAGGTCTGTACTGAGTTATTTCAGTTTTGCTCCTCCTCCTTTTCAATGCCTTTTGGTGATGAATTCGATCCTTAAACTTCCAGAGAAGGTGCTTCTTTAGCTTCTTCTTCAGCTTCCTTTTCTTCTTCTTTATCATTGATAACACTACTTGTTGTCAAACAATAATTACTGATGTTCCAGTCCTTAATAACTTAATGGTTTTATTGAAGCCACACCTTTTTGGTTTCTAATTTTACCATTAAAATTTTCTTAATAGATGTTGTTTTGTGGGGTGCAACTCGAGCTCATGAAACTCGGGTTTACTTCAACCCTAATCCTATCTTTATTTATAAAACATCAACTTTAACCCTAACCTTAACCCTATGTATAAAACTTAAACCCTAACCCTATTTTTCAAAATCACTCGTTTGACTTGAAGTCAACAATAGAGAGGTGGCCTTTAATCGTCATCAGTTCGGGTTGAAATTTAGGTTGATAAATTTACATTTTATTTTAGAGTGATAGGTTTAAAATTTTAAATGAATGTATAATAATAATAAATCATATAAGTAAACATAACAATATACAGTCAAACCACATATTTTTTAAAAAATATAATAATATAAAAAAGAGAAGTTATCCTGTTAGCCAGGGCTAAGTAAATGCCTCGCTTAGCCTGCTTCAAAAAACTAATTTACAACAACTTTTTTTTTCATATATTTGTTTATCTACGTGTATTTAATATATAAACCAAGTTTTACTATTTTTGAATATGCGTATATATTTTTTTGAGATTTTCAGACATCTGTGTATATATATATTTAAAATACCTTTATCTTTAAATTTTTAAAAAAAATATATGTACATATTCAAAAATTGTAAAATTTGTTTTATATGTTAAATACAATTAAATAAATAAGTGTATGAAGAAAAAACAAAAAAAATTCTAAATGAGTTTTTGAAGTGGGTTAAGTGGGGCATTTGCTTAGCTCGAGCTAATAGGATCATTCATCTATAAAGAATATCTTTATAAAAAAATTTAACATAAAGAACAAGACAAATAAAGAAGATTATAGAAATAAAAGATAAATATAAATGAAAATAATATAATTTATTTATAATATAATTACAATATTTCAAACATGTATTTAAATATAAATATAACATAAAATACAAAAAATATAAAGAAATATTGTTTAGATATTATACATAAAATATATTTTATAATAAGTATAAAATAAAATCGGGCTCGGTTTCACTTGAACTCTAACCCTATTACATTTATAAATCGGTTCACCGGGTTTTGGTTCTTCGGGCTTGGGGTGTAGAAAAGCAAGGTCAAACACCATTAAAAATCGGATTTGGCGGGCCAGGTTGGGGCTCAACCCAGCCCAAGTTGCACCCCTAAATATGTTGAATATTTATATGAATGTGTGGGCTTCCTGGCTTATGGTAGTTTGAGTATATTGTATTTGTCATTACTCTCCATTTCCATGATAAATTTTCATTTTTCCCTGTAACTTCGTCTTAGTGCATAACTTTATTGCTTCAGGATTGTGCATATTTATTGGATGCCACACGGACATCGTATCGCCTTCTTCTGATGGAACCCAAAGTGTTTTATCAGTTGTGGGATTGGTCTTGTTTTTTGGAACTAGTGCAGCAGTGTGCGAGTTCTGAGCAATGCAGGGATTTGGATTTTCTAAGGAATATACTGGACATAAAATGGTGTGGAGTACAGATATTATCTGTAGTTCTACAAATGAGTGACAGGGCCATTGCAAGTTTTGGACTAAGCCAAGAAGAGTCCCTTTTATGCTACCTCCGGTTGGTTTTTTCTTTTCTCTATAGTGAATGTTACTGTGGAACTTCAGAAAACACACATCTTTGACATCCATGAAACTTTCATGTTTGCAGTTGGGAAGAATTCTGTCAGGATGTATCCTTAGAAAAAGCTGGATGGTATCTTGAAGTGGCTGAACTGCAGAAAGATCTTTCTGATACGTCAATGACTTTTAGGCAGGACATCTGTCTCCAGTCTTTTGTTGATAGGACTTCAATCATTTCCTCACTGTGTTCTAATGACAGCGAGTCAAAAAGAAAGAAGCACCAGAAGTCTCCATGGTATGCTTGACAAATTAGTCTCTTTAAACAATTGCTGATTGACGTTATCTTGAGCCAGCTCGAGCGCAGCCATCTTATCCACTGAACAAGCGTTAAGCTATTACTTTGCAAGTGCATTAATCTCTTTAACTGATTGTTTATTGATATTTATCTTTGTATTCATTTCTGAACATCTCAATCTTCTTCTTCTTGTTTTTCGTTCTAGAGAGAGGCAAATTTTTTTTTTTGTTCTTTTTAAAAAAAGAAAAGAAAAGAAAAGAGTTCATGCTTTGCTTTGAGCTTGATACTCCTTATTGGATACTGTGACTGTCTATGCATTGTTAGCTGGGGTTCACACTCTACTTTACTTTTTATAATGCTTTTTATCCATCTAATATCCTATTTGCTGTTTCTAGTGATGTGGACTCTGCAGAGTCTCCCTTCTTCCTAACATCATCCATGAAAAAGAGTTTTGAGATGGTGCTTCTGGCAGTGAGTCAAAAATGGCCCATTCTTGTTTTCGGTCCCACAGGTGCTGGTAAGACAGCCCTAATCAGCAAGCTTGCACAAGATACTGGAAACCAAGGTATTCTGCTAATTTGATGCAACTACATGTTTAACTTTAGGCCTGTTTGCAGTTGTTAATATAATCTTTATTGTTAATTTTCTTCTAGCTTTGCATTGATGCTTCATTTGGGAATGAAGAAAAGTTGGGAGAAAAGATTTCCATCATTTCCGTCCCCTTTGACATCCATTTAATGCGATTCAACATTTTAAATATGTTAACCATAGCTTTCCTCGTTCTAATCTCTACATTATTATTTCCCATTGTTTCATTCAGAAAACCTATTTACTGCAACTTTATTCACTTAAATCATTATCCCTACTAAAGAGCATGATTCCCTCTTTGTTTTGTTCTCCACTTCTCCCTGTTCCCAAATGGACACTGGTCCAAAATAATTTAGGAATTCTCTTGGAATGTCTTGCATTGTTCATCTTAGGAAATAAAGCATCTTTGAATAGCGGGAATGTAGCAATAACAAGGTGTAAAGAGGTATTGAGTTTGCAATAAACAAAGTGTGTTGGATTCTGGTGTATATTGTTGCACAGTGGTCTGAATTTCACAAGCTTTAAAAAACTGATGTGAGATCTGTGGAAAATGAGAACTTATGAGATGATTGGTTTGGATGAGAAAAGCCTTCTTCTTCACTGTAGGCGAGCAGCAGCCCTCTTCTTCTTTGGCATTCATGGGTGAACTCTAGTCAATTAATCCTTAGATTTCTTCTGATTGTAAGTTTTTGGCTTCTTAAGGAAGATGATGTCTTGGTGGAAAAGATGATGTGCACAACATAGATGGCATGGGAAGCAACATTTGTTCAAGATCTGTTTATTGTTGCAAGCTTATGTGGGTAGTAGGATCATGGGCCTGGATGTTGCAGACAATTTTTAGATGGTGATGAGGGTGTAGTGGGCTTGGTGAATTGGCTTTTGTTTGTTACACCAAAATGATGTGAAACAAGAAGGGAAGAAAGTAAATGAAAGAGGATCTGCTTTAGAACATGAGAGGGAGGAAAGGGAGAAAAATCAACTGATTTGAGGCATGTCTAGATACCACCTCATGTATTTGTGGTTGTCACCATAGTAACCTTTAACACCCTTTCTTTCTTTTAACTGAACTAGATATTAACAACTTCACACATACATCCCACAGTGTTATCCCCAAGTTCTAATAATTATTCTGCCTTTTTAATCATTTATCTCTATATATTCTCTACCTTCAACATTTCAGTCCTATTGTCCCAAATGTTCCTCTATTGTTTACTTTTATTTCTCTTTATACACTCTAATTTGCTGCAAGTCCTCGTACACACCTTAATATCAGTATCCAAACACACTCTTTAAGGAAGATTAGATAGAATTAGAAAGCAATAAAAAATTCGAAATCATGTTTCTCTCAAATAACCGATTGGAAGAATCTAATACAATCTACCTTAAGTCGTAGAAAATAGATACTCATGAAAATCTTAATGCATCCACATATAAATAAAAATCCTGAAAATAATACTGTGTTAATCTCTTGATGCATGTATTGAATCTAAAAGTAATAATTAAACACCCAAAATATGAAATAAATATCCATTGAAACAAATAAAATGCTAGTGTGTAGATTAGTTTCATTGTGTTTCTCAACAGAACTTTATTGACCTTATGTACTTCTTGTAAATGTCTAGTAAGTTTATCTATAATTCAAGTGCAAAGTTAAAGGCGTAAGGTTGAGCTTTGATGCAAACCTTTTGTAATTGGGAAAAACACTTGTATCTTCACTCATGGTTCTTACATTTGCTGTAGTCTTCTCATTCTTCTCTAATAATATCAATATATCTATTGGTAGTTCCGTGCTTTTCTATCACCTGTCATATTAATTTTCTTAGAACTCGATGATATACTTTTCTTAAATTAATAAAAATCATATGTATGTTTTTTTCCTTCTATTTATTCTTTTTAAATAATTGTCTGAGCAAGAAAATAACTTTGGCAATTGATCGTCCTCGCGTAATCCTAATTGATTTTTGGAGACGTTTCCAATCTTTCTTTGTTAAATCACTTTTCCCCACAGTTTTAGTTCACAATAACTAATTGATTTCAGAATTATTTAAGACATTTGGAATCCTTAATTGCAAATAACGTAAATCAAATGCGTATTTATTGCCTTAAAGAAGATAAATCTCGTAAAATCTCTTAATAAGATGCCCCAAAACCCCTAAAATGCTAGGGCCTCTCTTTCCCCCAGCTTGAACTAACTATGCACAACCTTAATTCCAACGTGGTTAGACAACAAGAGCAATCAAGGATTATAATACTCCGACCAGCTAGAGAGAAGAAGTGGGGTGGAATTCTTATCTCTGCCATCAAAAGGTGAATCAAGGGTAGTCCCCATCATCTAAGCCAGCTAAGGAATTTGAAATTCCTCTTCCTTTGGCAAGGAGGAGATCAAGTGGGCAACGTAGGTGGCAATTGCACCTGTGCTGGTGCATCCCCTTCAGATGGAGGTCCACTAGCTGGAGCCACTTACATGGATGATCGACGAAACACTAGAAAACAAAGATCTTTTGCCAATTCCTATTTCTCTTTCCATCATTGTCCTAAAGAGACCATAGGTCCTCTTGTGGGTTGTCCTTCCAATGTTGCTTTTGGCACATGGGGCTGTAGCAGATCATTGTCCGGTATTGCCCACAACACGTGCTCCTCTCCATATATCTTCTTGTTATTCATCTTTAGGTAATTAGGTTAACAATAGAGGATTCATCCTTTGTAGGATTGACCTTCTTTATCAGCGCAAAGTTCTACTTCTTCATGTAGAATTGCTCAGGTGGGTGCGAGATGGTGATGATGTCAGACCTCTTGGCCACTTGCGGTAGCCATTGCACATTGATGGTGGTGGAAGAAGAATTTGAGGAAGCAGGAAGGTTCCATCTTTTGTCAATTGGGGTCAAGAAAGAGGAATGTAGGGGAATCCACTTGTCAATCAGGCCGCAAAAGGTGCCTTTGTTGTCAAGAAATTAGGAGAGCGAGGGGATATTTTACGCATACCACATGAGATTAACCCACTGCTTCTAATGGCGATTGACGAAATGGGTAGATTTGGGTTCAACCTACAAACCATTTAACCCAACCAATTTTAAATCAGTTTGCATTGGATTAGGTTAGCAGTTGGGTTGTTTTTAACCCATTTCAACCAAGTTTAAAATATTGGTAGGTCTTTTGCCCCAACTTATTCTCTCTCCTGCCCTTGCTGCACAGCTACCTTGATAACAAAATTTACACATTGAGCATGACAACACAGCTTGTGAGATGCTAGCTTACGATATTAGGTGGGTGACAAGGCGTTGCAGGAAGGCATGGTGAATCATACCAACAAGATTCATTGAGAATTGGGTGGAGCTTTGGGGTGTGATGATCAAGAGCATGCTGAGGCTTGAAATGTACAGGAATGACTTTATGTGGGATAAGGAAAGACAGATGGGAATAAAGCATTTCTTCAAAATCCCAACTAGAGACTTTCTAGTTCATTAGTCTATCGATTCCCATTGTATGGACTTCATGTTACAAATCACTTTTATGACATTTGATCTTGCTATTAGGATCTCACATGCAATTAGAGCCCACCTTGTACCTGTTTGCATGATCATAATAATCTGTTTTGTAATTCAAATTGTAGTTGTTGAATTTGCCATCTTTGCTGAGGCCATTCTGTTCTGAACCAAGCAAAAAGCTCACTCCTAGTTAGCATGAAGAACAAATGTTGAGATTTGAATGCAACCTACTATGTTGTTCCTCAAGATTAGGAATTGGAGTTCGATGACCCCGTCATATTGAGATCTGCTAATCACCTGTCACATTCAAGATCTGCCTTCAACTAGAGTTGATGTGGTTTTGTTACGTGAAGTTGGGTTGTAAATTAGCTTTTAGGTTGAAAGTTGGTTGTTACCTTTAGCCCAATTATTAGTAGTTGGATTGGATTAGGTTCATGTAGATTAGATTTGGGCTTGGTTGGTTGAAAAATATTTGGAGAATGAGTTCAGTTGGGTTAAGATAAAAATGGGTTGGGAATTTTGTTCCCAATGCACATGCACCTCTATTTGGAATTTATGTAAAACTAAATGTGTAGGAATGGAAATTTTGGAACTTAGTAGTTATATTTGAAATTAAGGTCAAACATATGTTTGAAATTGACTTTGAATAAAAATCTTAGGGCATGTTTATTTAACACCAAAAGTTTTCAAACTATAGCTTTTCAATTTTCATAACTAACCTATTTTTAATCATTTTTTCACATTTTTTATACAATTATCCTACTTTTTAATTTTTTTAAACAATTAACGATATAACTAATCCATCTATTTTATTTTTATTATCTTTGCTTTCATTATTACCCTTATGATATCATATTATTTTTTTCTAATTCAAAAACTTCTACATTAAAAACTTTTCATTTAAAAGTACCATCACTTCCCAAAGGCATCCGAAAATTTTACATTGCAAAGCATCATCATCTTTAGTCGTTTTCCACTTATGTAGGGTCAGTTGCATGGATTCTGTTGTGTCATTCTTGACGATCATAAACTAAGTTTTTAGTAAGCTTTAATGTTTTCATATCCTGTTTATTTACTTTCATTCAGTTTTTTTTTTTTTTTTTTGGGTTTCATCTTATCCTCCTATCACCTTTTGTTTGAATGAATTTAGTTGTGCTAGTTGATGCCATTTGTAGCTTCCATTTAACATGTTGAAACCACTTTAATATGTTTTTTTTCTTATTTTATTTTCTATTGATTTCACTTTTAGATTATTTTGGATTACTTTTTTTCTAATATTATTTTTCCTTGTTTCACCACTCATCCAACAAGACTCTTTTCTAGTGTACTTATATATATATGATATTTTTTAACTCTTCAACATTTTGCCCTGTATATTGTGACTAGTCTAATTGATGTTTGATAAAGTTTTCCTTTTAATTTAATTGGAATTCGGCGGTCACATAAAATTCATAAAGCACATTACCATTTTTTCAATCATTCTTGGATTCTATTCATAATGTCTTTCTCCCTTTCTTCAATCTCTTGAAATATCGATCCTAAATATTGAAAGTGATTAGTTCTTGGTCCTACTTGATATGAAATCTTAATTAGTTCCTCACCTAAGTGTTTGCTATTATTAAAGTTGTATTTTATTTATTTAGTTTTTGTGCGACTAATTCTAAAACCATCAGATTCCAGATCATTTTCCACTTGTTTAATTTCAAGCTTACTTCTGTAGTTTCTTCTGTTAGGATTATATTATCCGCAAATAACATGTAACAAGATATTTCTTCTTGTGTATTTTTTGTAATTTTGTTCATAAATAAGGTGAAAAGGTAAGGACTTAAGCTTGAGCCTTGATGCAAACCGATTGCAATTGGAAAATCATTTGTATCTCCACTTCTGGTCCTCACATTTGTTGGTCTTCACATTTGTTGTAACTCCTTCAAACATATCTCTAATAAGATTAATGTATCTGTTGTTAATTTCTTTCTTTTCCATCACCAGCCATATTGATTTTCTTGGAACTTGATCATATTAAACTGCAACTGTCAATCAAAATAAATAGATTATTCAATAAAAAATTATGTTTACTTTATTCAATAAAAAATTACGTTTACCTTTTTCTTATGATATTATAGAAAATCTAAAAGATATAAAATTATATTAAACTAGACTGGACTGGTCGATTGACCATTTCACAGTTGACCTAGCTGGTTCAGTCTGGTTTTGGTAGTGGTTCCACTGATGGGAAAAAGCATGTTCAATGTTGCCTATATCAAAACCCGAAAAGCAGCTACTGCTGTTTAAGGCTTCATCATGCTGGGAGGTGATGCAGCACTTTCATGGAGAAACAGTTTCTGTTTGCTTCATCCAATACCACTTTCAAAGTCTATTTTTTACATGGGATTCGATGCACAATGCTTGTCTATCCAAACAAGAATCTAAAAAGTAGCCACCAAACGTGGGGCCAAATGAAGCCAAAGACAATGTCGGTATGGTGTAGAGTTGTTTAGTGGTTGTGTTTGAAAAGACTGCAAGTATATTGTTATTTGAGTTCTATTCGTAAAATTATGTCTCATTTGACATCTCCCTACAATTATTTTTCTTTTTTAAAAAAAGAAAAATAAGATGTGTAACATCTACTAATGTTTCTGCCAAACTAATTCATGGTAGAATATTGTTTTATGCAGTTTCTGTAGATTTCGATTGTTAGAATTTTCATTTAAGCATCTCAGGCCTCCAATAGAATCAATAATCTGGAACAAACAGACTGCATCTGGTTCTCAGGAACTGGTATATTCCAATTGGTACAAATGCGTGGATGTTTCTTTGCGGAAATGTTTCCCATTGCTATGTTGATTTGTCAAAATTTTTCACAGTACATGATTGAGTTCCATTAAAAGCATTCTCTGTGATAAATTATGATTTGGTTGAGTATATGGCAATACAATAAGTATTTGTTACTGCGTATTGGCATATGCTTGACTGTTATTTTTTACAAGTCACATGTATGAACTGCTCCCATCTGAATGCCTTTTACAATTGCCATCAAACCAGTTAATGTTCAAAATGTATGCGTCTTTGCTAATGTATGCTTTCTTTTTTATAGTTTTGTTTCTTCACATGGATGAACTCATGGATAGCAAGACCCTGATTGGGAATTACACTTGCACCGAAAGACCTGGTGAATTCCATTGGCAGCCTGGTTCTCTTACCCAGGTATGTTTCCATCAGATACCATATGCATTTATTACCATTTTTGGAATGTTTTAGCTGGTATGAGCTGCTTAAATGTGCTTGTTGAGCAGGCAATTATGAATGGTTTTTGGGTTGTCTTTGAGGACTTAGACAAAGCACCCTCTGAAGTACAGTCGGTCCTATCACCATTGTTGGAAGGGACAAAGTCTTTCTTTACCGGCCGTGGTGAGGTAATGCTTATTGGTTCACATTGTTAAATGTTTCTACTGTGTGTATTTGTTTAGTGTAACTTCATCGACTATTTGCTCTTCTCTTTGTTTCCCTTGATTTATGAAACATAGATGGAAAAAATTTGTTGTAGAGGTGTTATGTTGCATTTCCTGTGTGTTGTATTTGTAGTGTCATATCTTAAAGTTGGGTTCTCTGGTTAGTATGGAGTCCAAGTTTTGGCCTATGTGGTCTTTCTTAAGACTGAGTTACCAAATTCCATCCAAAAAAAAAAAAAAAAAAAAAAAGAACAAAAAAAACGAGTTACCTAAGAAGATTACAGTTGCATATGTTAGCCCAACAGAGTGCATCTTTTATAAAACATAATCACCTGTTTACCTGGTGGTTTTGTCATAAGGAACAAAATGAAGATTGGCAATGCTCCAGTTATATTGTTCTTGGAAGAAGAAGAGAGCATGGCCAGTGGGGTGTCTTAGCCATGGACATAGTGAACCTTCTCTTGTTCCATTCCACTAGGTAGAGAAGGGGTTAATTGAATCATATAGAGGTGAGGCAGGAAAGAGTTGCTATGTCTTGCTGATATGCCTGAAGAGCGAAGACTGTTGAAACTTTTCCTATTGTACCTATAAAGAGGTATTGTTTTGAGAATAAATAAATCGCTTATTAATTCTGCCATTATCTTCATGTTTTATAACTTGGTTTAGTATTCCTGATCGAGTGAATTGACAGATGGTGTTCGGGCAAAAAAATGATATTATCTTTTCTTATAATTTTCTGTAAGCTCCTGGAAAAAGAGAGCTGACATGTTCCAGTTAAGGGCTGTGTCTGTGGTCCTGTTTTTCAGTCCAGATGCATTTGAGAGTTATTGGTCCTTATATTTGGAATCCTTATTCAAATTTCTAACGTCTTAACTTCTTGGTGAGGGATGGAAATACAGTGTTTTTGGATGATTTCTTGTGCGTGCTTAGTTTGATTTTGAGTAATCCGTTTATGGGCTTGCTGTTCTCTTTCATTGCTTCTCCTTCATGCTGACATTGTAGCTGTTATTTTACTCATATTTTTTCATCTTCCAGTTGATATCAGTTTATTATCTTTCTACACACACACGCACACACACATCTCTGGGTTAATTTGATTATACCTTTCATGATTACACTCACACACACACAAATTATACCTTTCATGATTACACACACACACACACACACACACACACACACACTCTAATCCGTTCTCTGGGTTAATTTGATTATACCTTTCATGATTACACTCACACACACACAAATTATACCTTTCATGATTACACTCACACACACTCTAATCCGTTCTCTGGGTTAATTTGATTATACCTTTCATGATTACACTAATCCGTCTATCATGATGCAACTTTCACGATTGTTCTCTGGGTACACACACACACACACACACACACACAAATCCGTCTATCATGATGCAACTTTCATGATTGTTCTCTGTTCTCTGGGTACACACACACACACACACACACACACTAATCCGTCTATCATGATGCAACTTTCATGATTGTTCTCTGGGTTAATTTGATTATACCTCTAATGACGAATATGACCAAGAAATAGCAAGTATGACCAACTTTTTTAGCTATTTCCTAATATAACAACATAGTCAGTTTTGACTGTGTACTTCTACAAAAAAAAAAAAAACTCTGTACTAAAATATAATTTATAAACAATAACAAGTCACTCCTGCATGTGGTTATTAAAACATAAAGCTACCACAATCTGTGATAAAAATTATTTTTTATATGACAAATGAAATGGATTTAGGTTGTAGCAAAGGGTACTTTCACAAAAATATGGGCAAAACTGACAATGTTGTTGTAATAAAAATTGTCATAGGGTGTGTTTGACAATGAATATAAAATGTCAAGTTAAAACTTTTCAATCCGAAACTTTTCACACTCCACAAATTCCATATTTTTAAATCATTTTTCACACTTTCCTATACAACTACCCTACTTTTCAATCTTTTAGATACAATCATCCATACAACTAATCTATCTATTTTGACTTTTATCTTTTTTATTCCTCATCATTACTCCTATGATATCACATCATTTGACAACTTTTATTCTTCAAAACTTTTCATCAAAAGTTTATCTATTCCCAAACACACCCCTAGTTGGGAAATGACTAAAAAGTTTAGTCATATTTACTATTTTTACAAATATACGGCCATATCCATAATTACGGGTATAACTTGCGGTCAAATTTGGAAGGAATTCATCCTTATTCTTTCAGACAATTCATGCTTTCTTATTCTTAATACGATATGCTAGAACCACAAAATGTCTCACAATCTGTTTCCGTGAATTGCCAAACTGACTATTTCTACATTCTGTTCTTGTTAGTAACTATGAATCGTTCGTTGGACTTCTTCTCTTCTTTTCTTCATCTTTGTTGTGTTTTTCATGTTGGTCTTAGACCTGTGTTGGTGAACTCTTGGCAAGTTGAATTTTTTGCAGGCAATAAATGTTGCAGAGGGCTTTCGCTTATTTGCTACAATTTCAAGCTTAAAACATGACTTCTTCCATGACACAGAAGGTTTGTCTGGGTCTTCATGTTAATTTATCGAGATCATGCACTTTCTTTCCTTTTTTATTATTTATAAAATCATTATATATGTTTATGCTAAAAGAACTTGCAGTCTGTTCGATTGTGCCTCTACTTGACAAGACTGAGAAAGAATAAGCAAAAAGTACACTGGTTTGGAGAAATGGAAAAAGAAGACTTCCATTTTGTCCCAATTACCGAACACATAAGGGCCTGTTTTGGCCAAGCAGGATTGTGTTGCTTTGATTTTATGGAATGTAAAAAATTGCGTCTCAGGAAAGCCGGTTTGGATCAACATGTTACAGATATGCTTGAGTTATGACTAAAATGTGTGTACCATGGGAAATCATGTGAAAGATGTATAAAAGGTTTTAAGAAACTAATATCCACATGGTGGATTTAATAGATGGACAGGTTGACTGTTATCATTCAGCTGTACAATCTCATTTGCGTGCTTTTCCAATGGCAGTTGGTGATACAAGTTGCAATTGCTAATATATGCCTGCTTTCTATTTTCTAAATGGGCATGCCAACTGCAAGGTACTATTTGAATGTGGCGTCCAACTCAGTATGTACATGAGAATCTGTGGAATGACCTTTATGTTCACCTTTAATGAAATTTATTAAGCGGACAGCTCTAAAAATGCCATATTAGGTGGAAATTTTTCATTACTTGACTTGTTACAACATAAAAAATTATGGTCAATCATGAACTCTATTGGAAGATTATCATTTCATTGGATAGATCAAACAAGACAATGGATTATGCTTTAAAGATGGCTAATATACTATTTTTAAAAAAATTTATATTAACTATTTTCAAGTTTTATGGTCAGATTCATATTTCAACATGAGTTTTGATACAACGCAGCTGGCTGCAACTTAGGTAAATTGCAGCTGGCTGTTATGGGTCCCATTTGTCAATTTTTTTTTTCCATGTTTATGTGGGCTCAAATGTATGCAGTCCATAAATGGTAATTTTACCATTTAAAATTTTTTCTATGTATTTTTTACAAAATTTTGAAAATAAAAATTTTTCACCCATCTCTCTCCCTCTCACATGAAAAATGATAAAATTTTCTAAAACAATATATATAGATAAATAAAAAAAATAGAAACATTGGGCATGTGGACTACATACATCTGGGCCCACATGAAAATGAAAAAAATTTGAAAATGGGACCAATAACAGCCGGCCGGCTGTATTGTACCAGAACTCTTTAGACAATTGCTCAACACTTTTTATGGTCATCCATATTTGGACAATTGCTTAATATGAGAAGAATCTTATATTAGTTGACCTCTTCAAGCAGCATAAAAATTATGACCAATCATGAACTCAAGCGGATGATTTTCTGTTGGATAGATCATATCCAGTATCAATAGACTATTTTTTAAAGATGGTTAATAATGTCATTATTCTTTGAAATTTGTCACTTCAGTATTGTCAAATGTTAAAATCAGCGGAGTCAATATATTGATACACAGCACAAACTTTGTGATGTTTAAGTTTTCAGCATACTCTTCTTGGTTGGGTTTCTAAGTCTCCTCAACTCAGGTTGGTTTTGGAATGGCCTCTTATCCCACCCAAGACTTTAATTTATTCCTCAAATCTGTATTGCATTTGATTTGTTTAACTCTGGTCTTGTTGGACAAGCTGAAATTGAATCTTGTGGAAAGAGGAAGGGAAAGACGAATAACATTCAGAAGTTCTATCCAGTTGCCTGGTTTTAAATTTCTCTCTTTTCTGACAAGTGGTCTATGCCTTCTTTCCCCTGTTCTATTCCCCAGCGTTGACTGTTCCTCAGCATGATAGTATATTGAGAATGCAGAGACTTTTGTCCTCATTCTGGTTCCAGCAGTTCATCTATGAGCAGCAGACTTGGGCACAATCGCAAGAAATCTTTATTGACAGGGACATGTCTCTGTTTTGATTATTAATTATCATCCTCTGAAGGGCACATGAGAAGAACCTCAAACCACTGCTTCTAAAGATGATGTCAACTAAATGGACCTTAATCCATTTTAGGACTGTTCTTTCCCTGACTGTCCACAACCTCACCTTCATGTTTCCTTTCTCTTTACCTCCATCATTTGGTCATTTATGTCTGTATGTTGGTTAGAATTGAAAAAAGAAATCATTCTTATAGGTGCAAGTAATATTGGCTTCCAATTCATGTAGCCTACTGATGATAAAAATCATGTAAGTGCATGAAATCATAGAAAATGTTGAAAATCCTGTGAAATGTTTTACTGGCATGTTTTTCTTCATGATTTTTTGATATGGGCTTCCATTTCTCTTTTTTTTGCTTATGTTGACAAAAGATAGCTTAGTCTAATTCCAGGGGGTATTTTAGAAAACATTGGCCTGATTTGGTCAATCTGACGGATGAAAGATGTGGAGATAATGGATTGAGCCTTGTATGCTAAATGGAACGTCCACTTTCCAGCACTGGGATCTGAGTTTTACCAAATCCCTTCTTTTTGGGTGGCCTGGAAAATTTTCTCCATCAACTAGATTTGCCAGGTCTTTGAGATTAACTGCATATGCATGTATCATCATTTGTGTTGGATCCCTTGTTAATGTCACTTCAGTGATTTTTTTAAAAAAGGTTTTGCATGTGCTACAACTTCATTTGATGGTCCAAAAGATGATTCACATGGGCTTAACTAAATCTTTGCTGTTTACATCCTTTGTAGTCGTCACTTGCGAGTCAATTTTTTCCCTTAGCTTTCTAAATTATGGAAGCAGTACAGCTTAGCATATGGCCATATAGCAAATTAGTTCATGGAAAGCTGCAAATTCATGTCCTTGTAAACTTCTCTAGTTCCTGTTAACTGAACTGCATATTCCTTCTTTTCACATTGTCCATACCAAGTTGTTGAGCTATTTTGTAAAGCTATGGATTACACTTCTGAAATACCATGAGATATTAATCAGGCAAAATTTTCTTTCATACTAATGATTTGTACAGAAAACATAATTTTTTTTTTTTTTTCTTTTACTTGGAAAACAAAGTAACATCTTCAAGATACTATGATATTCAAGATACTTTATGTCTCTATTCTATGGGTATTCATTACAGGATTTTTTTCTGGTAACAGGCAGAGTTTCCCTTGGAGCCCTATGGAGAAAAGTGATGGTTGGAAATCCAAGCTCTAAGGATTTGGTTGATATAGTAAACGCATGGTATCCAAGTTTGGAGCCCATTTCTGAAAAACTAGTTGGTATGTGTGGATGCCTATACAAGATTGTACTCATTCCCTTAATCCCTTGTTTTGTTGAGGCTTGAGTGATATAATATTTAGAAAATGCTTCGATCCCTTTGCAATTTTGTGTGTATTTTCCTTTTCATGCAAAGTTGAGACTTACAGCAACACTTTGCAGGTACTTTTGAAAACATCAACTCCTTTGTTTCTACCCAGTTAGGAGGACTTCAGGGTGGAAAGTCTGCTTCAGTTGGGGCTCTCGGTTGTTTCACCTTGAGGTATTTCAAGCCTTCAAATTGCACTGTCCTTTGTAATTTTCTGTTCAATTGAGTTCAATGGGTATATTTGTCTTCTTCTTTTTTGAAGTCCCATCTTACGTCGTAGTTATTTTAGAACTCTTCTGCAGGCATTTCTAATTTGCTGCATCATGATTGTGGTAGGGACCTTCTAAAATGGTGCAAGAGAGTTGCAGGTTTAGGGTTAATCTTTTCTGGGGTTTCATTGTCTGCTTCTGAATGCAGAAGCATTTATCAAGAGGTTTCCTTCAGACAGTCCTTTCTGTTTTTCCAAATTAAATCTATATGACATGTTCTCTTTCCAATGTAAATTCTAATGATTTCTGATACACAAATATTTGTTGTCTAGGCTGTGGACATTTTTGGAGCTTCCTCAGCTTCTTCTATTGGCACAGTGCCAATAATGGTAGAAATTGCAAAGTTGTGGTCTGTACCAATTTCCGAAGCTGAAACATCATACCCTACTAATAAGCCAATTGTTCAGGTTTATTTTATGTTTGTGTTCTTCGTAGTTATTATTATTATTTTTTTAGTGGACTATGGCCAAGCATTTACTAAATTCTGGTTTGTAACTGCAGAATTTACAGTCAGATTTGCAGGTTGGACGAATTACCCTCTCCTGCCTTTCAACAACAGTATGTGCTTGTATCTAATATTTCATTTTTTCAAGCTGTCTAGCTTTGTGGTCTACTGATAATTTTGTATTTCTTGACACATTTTCAGCAGTTTCGGCAACAAAAGCGAGTTTTTGTAGATATTCGTAGTTCTCTTCACATTCTTGAGAGGATAGCATCCTCTGTTAAGTACAATGAGCCCGTTCTTCTGGTTGGTGAAACTGGTACCGGAAAAACTACATTTGTGCAGAATCTAGCTAGCAGGCTTGGACAGCCACTTACTGTTTTGGTATGATCAGAAAAGATTGAATATGTTGTTAATCATTTATTGAGTCAATTTCATTCAAATTTCACCTGATTCATCTTGCAATATCTTGATAATAATGCAGAATATGAGCCAACAAAGTGATGTTGCTGACCTTTTAGGTGGTTTTAAGCCTACCGATGCATGCATGATTTGCTTACCTCTTTATAATGAGTTCAAGGAACTATTCTGCAGGACCTTTTCTGCCAAGGTACAGTATTCCTCCAGATGTGCTTTTGTTTTTGCAGTTGTTTTATTTATTATCTTTGTTACTTGACTTACCTGCATGAAATTGATGTTGATGTATTAAATTTCAGGACAATAATGAATTTCTCCGTTGTCTTGAAAGCTACGCCATTCAGAAGAATTGGAAGAAGCTGCTATGTGCACTTCAAAAGAGTATTGGTGTTGTTCGGGCAAAAGCCTATAAGCTGGGGCGATGTGGTGCTAAGCGCAAAAAACCTTTAGGCAATGAAAGTATCCAGGCTTGGGAATCCTTCTCTGTTAGAGTTGATACAGCTTTGAATCAGATTGGTGATTCTGCGTGCATGTTATTTTCTTTCATTGAAGGTGTTTTTGTAACTGCACTAAGAAAGGGACATTGGATCTTGCTTGATGAGATAAACTTGGCTCCCCCGGAGACATTGCAGAGAGTGGTAGGTGTCCTTGAAGGTGAAAGGAGCACACTTTGTCTGGCTGAGAGAGGTGATGTGGATTATATAGAGCGTCATCCTCATTTCCGTCTATTTGCATGCATGAATCCTGCAACAGATGCTGGAAAGCGGGATTTGCCATACTCCTTGAGAAGCAGATTTACTGAATACTTTGTTGACGATTTATTGGATAAAGAAGAGCTGCTTCTTTTTATTAGTCAACATATGGAGGATATATCTAGAGATGTATTGGAGAGAATAGTAGTATTCTATTTAAAAGCCAAGAAGGAATCTGAGGAGAAGCTGCAGGATGGGGCTAATCAAAAGCCCCAGTTCAGTTTGAGGTCCCTCACCCGTGCTTTAGAATATACCATGACAGCAAGAAGTAAGTTTGGATTTCAAAGGGCTCTCTATGATGGTTTTTGCATGTTTTTCCTCACTTTGCTGGATCATCCCAGTGCAAAATACATGCATGGCATGATATTGGAACATTTATTAGGAGGGAATATGCCGCCTGATGTTCACTTTGATCGATTTCTAGCAGTGAAAGAAATATCTGAATGTGAACCCAAGCATGATTCTTTCTTGGAGAATTATGTTCTGACGAGAAGTATCAAAGAACATTTGAGGAACCTTTCACGTGCAGTCTTTATCAGAAGGTATCCAGTTCTCCTACAGGGCCCCACGTCCAGTGGGAAAACCAGCCTTGTTCAATATCTTGCTGCTATCACAGGTCATGAATTTGTTCGCATCAATAATCATGAGCATACGGATCTGCAAGAATATTTTGGCTCTTACATCACCAACTCTTATGGGAAACTTGTGTTTCATGAAGGTGTCCTGGTTAAGGCTGTTCGCAATGGACACTGGATAGTTTTGGATGAGCTTAATCTAGCACCATCTGATGTCTTGGAGGCCTTAAACAGGTTATTGGATGATAACAGAGAGCTTTTTGTTCCTGATATTCAGGAAACAATAACAGCTCACCCAAATTTTATGCTTTTTGCTACTCAAAATCCACCTACAATTTATGGTGGGCGGAAAATGCTATCTCGAGCTTTCCGAAACCGCTTTTTGGAAGTCCATGTTGATGAGATTCCAGAAGATGAGCTAAGTACAATTTTAGAGCAGAGATGTAAAATTCCTAAAAGCTATGCTGTAAAAATGGTTGATATTATGAAAGATCTGCAATTGCATAGACAGAGCAGTAAAGTTTTTGCAGGAAAACATGGGTTCATAACCCCACGGGATTTGTTCCGTTGGGCTGACCGTTTCCGTGTCTTTGGGAAGTCCTATGAAGACTTGGCAAAGGATGGCTATTTTCTATTGGCTGAAAGATTGAGGGATGACAGAGAGAAAATTGTTGTCCAAGAAATTTTGGAGAAGCGCCTTCGTGTCAAGCTCTACAAGGAAGATTTGTACAAAGAGGTACTTTCAGTTCTTTCTCACTGGACATGCACGTTTTCTCTCCTTTTGAGACAGTAATGTTTCCAGTTTTGCAAAACTGGGAACTTGTTTTTTAGAATTGGGATCATGCAGATACGTACTAAGTTACATCTTGGTATAAGACGTGCTTCTTTCCATGATAAAAACTGGCAAGTCATGAACTTATTCTTGGAATATTTTCAATAATAGCCACAAAGCTTATGATATCTTGATGTTCAGAATATGAATGCTTTTCTATGTCATGCATCTTTGCTAGTCAATGACACATATGAACCAAAAGGGAAAATAGCGTAATTTGGAGTTGCATTAATGTTTTCTATACAGGCTTTTATATTTTGAGGCTTGCAATGAGCTCATGGTTTGCTGGGACTTCTGCTCTGTTGTTTTGCTGCACAAGATGTTCAAAACTTGTCATTTATGATCATGATCTTTATTTTTCCTTCATGAAGAGAGGATGCTTTTATGATTTGTTGAAGCATATGTTTCATTGGCACACTAATTTTTCAGAAAGTTATTCATTCAAATTATTCTGGACTGGATAATGTAGGGTTGCATGATACATACCAATTTTTTTTTTTTTTAAAATTTTTTTTCCCCGGGTTCAGTTTTTGTTGGGTACTTGGATGCGATGGATCTTCATCTACATAAAACTCTGACAAGGGACTCCTAATTTGTTGAAGTATCTTTCTGGGACCCTGGATTGTTGTCTTTATGTGGGTATTTGGTTTTTAATGCAGAAGTCAGGAATAGCATATGTTTCAGGCTTACATCGGCCACCTGCAATTTCGGAAAATCTTGGAGAGTAAGCATGTTGTTTAATTGAATTTTGATGTGTTGGGACTTCTCTGTTTCCTTATTCTTGGGAAGTTTAAAGTTTATATATATTGTTTCAATTGATTATATTATTATTTTTAACTTCTTGTTAACTCTTGTGATAACTACAGCATTATCTGGACTAAAAGCATGTGGAGGTTATACTACCTTATTGAGCGCTGCTATAAATTGCGTGAACCTGTGCTTCTTGTTGGCGAAACTGGTGGTGGCAAGACTACTGTTTGTCAGTTGCTGAGTATCCTAATGGGTTCAGAGTTGCAAACTTTGAATTGTCACATGCACACTGAGACATCGGATTTTCTTGGGGTTGGTCCTTTTATCCACACAGAGGAAGTTCTTATATTCATACTTTTGAAATTTGAATCCAAGAAATAGGAGTTGCATTCCTTCTAAGTTTGTTTCTATTTAATGACAGGGGTTCTATCCTGTTCGGGACAGGTCAAGACTGGCAGTAGAATTCAGACATACCATTGATGAACTGAAGAACTCGAGGATGTTTCTCCACTTCGCAAGAGATGCTGTATGAAATCACCGTTTATACTATTTGTCAATTTCTTCAATTCACAATTGGCATCATGGAAACTGGACTTAAGTTGCCAGTCAGATTGGTCTAACTTGGAACATATCAACTGACTAGTATACTCTACTTTGGTTTACTTTAATGAACTGCATTTTAGGATTTAGGCTTTAGGGCCAATACATCAGGTAATATAATTTAGCAGTAAGAGAGCCATTCATTCAGAGTAAGATGCACTGTTCAAATTTATATCTTTAAAATTGGTTTGAACATATAAATTGAAGTGCTCAGTTTGGTTGAACCCTATTGTTACCTGTGAAGTGGAAGCTTAACCACTTATTTTTTTTTTTCTGCTGGGATAACATGTTCAGTTTTAAGTAACATTATCCGGCATTGGTGTTTTTTTTTTTTTTTTTTTGTTAATTCATTTACTCTTCATACATTTTCTGGATGCAGCCTATATCTTGTGAGATTGATGATGCTTCCTCAACATTGGATCTGCTAAATATAATTACAAAACACATTAAGAGCTCAAAGGTTGATGTCCCTCAAGAAGAAATTGATGCTTTTGAGAAAGTCAAAATGAATCTGATACAAGTTCAAGCTCGTTGGAAGACCCTATTCTTATGGCAGGATGGACCACTTGTACAAGCAATGAAGAAAGGAAATATGTTTCTTGTAGACGAAATCTCATTGGCTGATGACAGTGTACTTGAAAGATTGAACAGTGTTCTAGAACCACAGAGAAAATTGGTGGGTTTATTGTTAAAATATGTATCATCTATCATCAGCTTCAACTTATTAGGGTTCATGATGGTAACCATTGCAGGGTACCAATGAGTGCAAACAAATTGTTTCACAGACACTACCAATTACATGCTCACTAATGGGTTCAAAGTATAACACAAAATTGGCTAAAAGAGTTCTAATTTTTTTTTTTAATCATAAAAGGCTTCTATTTAAATTACCTGAAATTTGTTAGCTAATCTTTACTGAGGTAAATGAATATTAAACTACTACTCTTGTGAACCTTTCTCATTAAGTACAAGGCCTTTGCAGGTCTCATCTTGATTCCTGTATATTTCATACTGACTATTGGCTTTTCTGTTGGACGCATGGAATTCCTGCATGCTTACGAACGGCATGTTACTTGTCTGATCTATGTTTATCTAATACTTGCCGTTTGTTTGTTTGTACTTTTGCAATGAATAGATGTTTGTGGAATAATTAATGCTAACGGATACTCAGTCACAAAATCCAATAGTGCTGACCAAAGGAAGAGCAGGTTTGATTTGACTTGATTGCTAGTTTAGCACAACTTGATCTCAACTTAACCTTACTATGTAATTGCAGTCAGTTATGAGATCTAGTCCTGAGTGGCATTTTGATTGTAGGGAAATGTAATCGTCATTTGCTTGCAGCTCATTTCTTGATATTGTACAATATACCTTTTAGTAATTCATTAAATGATTCAGGCTATTTTACTAAATCATTTGGAACATAATCCAAAGTCATTAGATTTTGTGTAAAAAAAGAATATGGGATTTCTTTGTTATTTTTTCTTTTTAATTTTTCATATAGATGCCATCGTTTTCTATGTAAGAAACGTTTTAGTAGAAAGGTTCTTGCACAGATCATGTTTTGACCATTGATTGCATTATTATACAGTCTTTGGCAGAGAAAGGTGGCCCTGTTTTGGAGGAAATAGCAGCACATCCCAATTTTTTCCTTCTTGCAACTATGAATCCTGGTGGTGATTACGGGAAGAAGGAGTTATCTCCAGCATTACGGAATCGTTTTACAGAGATATGGGTTCCTTCTGTTAGTGATCTTAGTGAACTAAGAATAATAGCTTCTGAGAGGTAAGGGTATCAGTGATGATTCTTCCACTGGCATAGATGTTTGGGGGCGCCCATTTGGTTGATTTATCTTACTAGTACAATATTCATGCAGGGTTGTCAACTATGAACTTTCATTCCTTGCAGACAATATGCTGAAGTTCTGGGAGGTATTTACTGCTCTAATAAATTTTGTTTGTTGTTTGTTAGGTATGAGTTTTCTCTTGAAATTTTCATATTTTACAGAACAATAGTGATTTAAAGGCGGAAGGCACAGAAGCCCTTGCTCATGTAAAGCAAGTAACATGTATGTGAAATTGAGTATGTGTAATGTTATATTTTATTGATGAAGGTAAATGATTGGATTACTTATACTAAAGTACAATCCTAAATTATAAGAACTATAACTATTAAGAATGAAGAAAATATGAAGTTTCATTATCTAAAATTCAACATTTTAGTTTAATTGATGAATATCATTTTAAAGAGTTTAAACTTAAAATAAAACAGTAGGAAACTTTTTTGGAATTTAAAGACATTGTAATTGAAAAACTTAAGTCATTGGTAGAACTTAATTAATTGCTTAAAGATTGGAATTACTTACAAACAAGATATTGGAGAGGATGTAGGAAATCAAATTTGGTTAGGTTGAAATGGAAAGGTGAAATTGGAGAAGTCAACTTGTTTTGAATACTGAAAGTACTCACATTTTTGAGGAATTTTGGTTGGGTGTACCATGCATGTCTCAAGGAGCAATAGATGTGCCTCAGAGAGCCTTTTGCCTAGGAACGAATTTCTCAACTATGGAGACAACACAATGATACATTGGAACATTCCTCATTTATATAAGTGGGTTTTTAAGAAAATGTGGAAATCATGCCTCCTTGAGCCTAGGTGTTAATAAGTTGGACATATGATCATAATCATCATAAGCCGTTCCCCACCCATGCGGGGTTAGTTGCATGGATTCTGTTATGCCGTTCTTTGCAATTATAATATAAGTTTTCAGTAATCTTTAACATTTTCATATCCTATTTAATTATTTCCATCTATGTTTTTTTTTTCTTTGGCCTTCTTCTCATTCTTGTATCGCCTTCTATTTGAATGAACTCAGCTCTTTGAAGCGGTACTATTTTAGGCCTCCGTTTAACATGTCCAAACTACCTTAGTCTGTTTTTCCTTATTGTATCATCGGTTAAGTGCAACTTCAGATTATCTCGGATAACTCAACTTTAATGTCATCTTTTTTTGTTTTGCCACTCATCCACCTTAACAATCTCATGTCTGCTATATAATAAATCAGATACACCCACACACTTTTGAAATTTTAATTCAACAGCATTTCCACCAGTATTAGAACCTTATGAATTGAATATGATATTGTTTTGGTTAGTTATACTTTTCTAGAACTATTACTTTAGACATCATGATTATGCATATTACTTGTTTTCTCAAATTCAGTGATCCTATTTTTGATGTTAAAGGATGTTCTACCTTAGACTGGAGGCTGGGGATGATTCTACTTTATTTATGCTGCTACCAATATGTTTTCTAAAGCTATCAATAACAATTCTACTTTATTAATGTTGTTATTTATATGTTTTCTAAAAAGACTTCACTATTTCATTGTTTTCACTTTATGACTAAATTACCCATTTCCTTTATCATATCTTTGCCTTTTACTCTCCTTTTTCATTTCCTTGACATCTGTTTTTTTTTTTTTTTTTTTTCTCTCTGTTGTTTTCTCTATGCAATTAGAACTTTGCACAGGATAAAAAGCATTTTTTTCACAAGTAGAGGCAAAAAAAAAGTGTTTAAGGGATGTATTTTCTATTGCTAATGAGGTCAAGTTTCTTTCTACATTATTTGGAGGAAAATATGGTGGCTGACTTGATTCCCACCACCACCACCACCGCCATCATCATCATCATCATCATCATCATCATCATCTCTCTCTCTCTCTCTCTCTCTCTCTAAGCCTTACTGGTGGTAAAAAGATGCACTACATTTCATACTTTTGGCTAACCACCTGTCTCCCCATCGTGCATGATTTTGCTCCTCTTAGTGGCAGATCATGTCTTGATTCAATTGCTTTATATGCACGGTTGTTTCTCATTATTTAACTGTTTTCTTGTTGGCAGTGGTTTAACCAATTGCAAACAGGGCAGACACTGACTGTGAGGGACCTATTGTCTTGGGTTTCTTTCATTAATGCTACTGAAAGGAGGCTCGGATGTGAATCTGCATTTATCCATGGTGCATTCCTTGTTCTACTTGATGGTCTGAGTTTAGGTATGAGTCCAATTATTATTATGAATTTTTTGCTCTTGCGTTGTTGATATGCTTTAGCAATGCTGTTCACTTTCTATTATTTATTTCTGAATATACCCAGATGGCTACGCTAGCATGTTTTGTTTTTCCATCATATTTATTTTTATTTTCTTGTTTAGTTGCTGATAATTATTTGTGATCACAGCGTACATGGTATTTAGACAGCACACAGCTTGAAAAGGGGAAAAATATCTTTTTAGTGCACTTTTATCTCTACCTTTCGGGATGTGTGCAACTAATGGGTGGCTGAGGCTTTTGGATGACTCAGTAGGCAGATTATTTGTATATCAATGTCAATGATCTCCAGTAATGTTGCCTATGACAAGCTGAATGGCCTGTTAAGGAGGCTAGAAAATTGGTTACATTTATCAGTGGCACTTGGGGGATGGTGGTTTTGTTTTAGGTATGAGTCTGGTACATCTTCCAGCCTCTTGGTAATGGTTTAAAACTAACACTAATTTATTGCTAAGTTCTATAATATCATCTATAACAATCAAATGATACATTTCCAACATTGTCCAATTGGATTATGCTTCTTACGAGGTATTTTTGGAGGTCAAGTTTCAAAGGAGCATTTTCATATTTCTAATCAAGGGTTGGTTTGGAAATTAGGAAAGGAGGACAAAAAGGGATGCGCGAAAAAAAAAAAGAGTAGGAAATAGCACAGCAAGACAGAAATTAATCAAAGGATTGTAAATAAAGTGAATAAAGATAAAATAGGTTGAACTTATTGGGACGAAAGATGATGGAAAGTGCTGAAAATGTAGGTGATAAGAAAAAAAAGAGTTGTTAGGGTACTTCTATGTCACATCAACTAAAGGGTGGAATGAGGAGGAAAAACAGATTTCCACCACTTCTTCCAATTGACAGAAGGCATTTTCTATATTGTTCTTTGAAGGTTCTGTGAAATTGTTAAACAATCTAAATATTTCTGAGTTTTTGAGATATCCCATATATATCGAAACATTTGTAAAGGGCCTAATGACCTTGTTACTTATTTTTCTGTAGATGTAAAAAATTTATCAGGATTTGTGAAAAAAAGGTTTTGGGTTTCGCTGAAATTTGTAGGTCAAATGAACTTGCTGATTACAGCAACAAATTTTTTATTTATATTTTAAGGAAAAGACTAGTAAATTTATATTGGGCAATCACCACCACGCTTTCTATTCAGCGAGGCAAGGTCTTAGCATAAAGTGTACTTTCACATCGCATAATATTTGCTTGTTTGGTGGACCAACGGCAGATATGAATAAGATGCAGATATAAAATGACAACTGGCAAAAACTAGAATCTTGATATAATGGTTTTGAATTTGATCTCTTGGGAACCAATTTTTTTGGTCTCAACTATAACATAGACTATTTATATTTTATGTAAATACCTACTTTGTTCTGCTCATCTACTGCCTGATGAAATAGAATCAAACCTTTGGGTATTTTATTAGGGATATAATTATTTGAAGCAGGAGAAAATTTCTGAAGACTATTAAGTTGTCAATTTTCTTGAAATATTATGATAAAAAACCATCCGATATTCTATGGAGATCGAGAAATATATTTTCTATGGTTTCAAATCCAACCATACCTGTTGCATTTGCATATGCCATCATGACAGTGTCATACTTCTTACTTATCCGAATTCATTCAAATGGTCAATTTTACTGTTTTACCTTCCTTCTTCCAGGTGGAAAAATTTTTGTTCTTTGATCAGAGAGCTTTGTTCAAGACTTCCAGTTAAATTAGCAGTTAGACCTAATTGGCACTAACTCCTGTTAAATTAGCAGTTGGACTTGATTGCTGCTAACTCATTAGCATCTGCTTTCACAATAACAACTATAAATAGGCCATAACATTACCTGTTGATAGAGAAATAATACAACAGGAAGATTATGTTTAATGGGCAAGCTTTATCTTCAGAAAATCTTAGCATCTGATGCTGTGATGATTCCTGATGATTTATAATTTGGTTTATTCTGGGTCTGTTTGGAACAAAAAAAATGAAAAATAAAATGACTCGAGACTTTTTTCCTTCTATTTTTACCCTATTTTCCAGTCATTTCTTCATATCTTTCTATACAACTACCCTATTTTTCAATTATTTCTTCACTCTTTGCATACTACCCTATCTATTTTTAACTCTCTCTCTTTATTCCTCATCATTATACCTACCATGCATTACTTTATTCCATTTTCGGAAACTTCTCCCACTAAACTTCTTCCACTCTTTTTTTCTCTCACTTCCCAAACACACCCTCTATATAGTAAAAGTTCTATATGCTACTTTGAACTGAAATTTCACTTTTAATGGGCTCCAAATATTTACAGTACTATCAAAAGTTATCAATATTCTGACCTGTCAAACCCAATGCACATGTAATCAACTAAAAAAATTTTGACTATGCATGTGCCGAATGCCTTTTTTTCGTGAACTGGGAATCCCATACTTATGTACTGCTGCATTTTTTCCCCTTTTCTATTTCAACCATGCAAAAACTTCACTTCTGATACAATTCAGTGTTGTGCCCCCGAGAATAATGCAAAAGGTAGTTGGAAAAAATTGGAACTGCTTTTTTGTGGTAATATGGAAAACAACATGGGAAAAAAAAAGTAGGAAGCAAAAGGAGAAAAAAAGAAAAAGAAAAAGAAAGTGATGTGATGTGATAGAGTAATCATTGGTGGTAAAGAGAAGTAGGACAAAATGGAGATGTATTTGTCTAGGGTAGTTAGGTAGTTAAGATGTAAAATCACAGCACAATTTTGAAAAGGATAATAAAAATTTCCATCTTTCACCTCCTTACTGAATGTACCCTAAAGGTTAATTATGCCCTGTGTATTACAAAAAAAAATCAAGTTCTTTCAGCATGATTTTTTCAATGGACCCCTGGTTTAGTGCATGGTTGCGTGGACTGCTGTTTTATTATTATTATTGTTTCGGTTTTTTTGCCACTTGTGTGGGCCCAAGCATCAACATTTTACCTATGAAATCTTACAATTTTTTGATTTAATATAATTATTTTTTGGGAATCTTAAAATGAGCTGATTTTTTTGTTCCAAAATTATGTAATTTCCCTGTTTTTGCGGTTGCTATTTGTCATATATGTAGTCAACTGCATGCATGACTGAATATTATGAAGTTGACTGCGCAATGTTGTCAACTACGCATAGATTGATGATCATCTATGACCATTTGTATGGAAGGTGATGCTTGGTCAAGTTGCAATAATTCTAGTAAGTTGACTATAATTTTGTAAATATTTTGACTCTTGTAAAAATGTTCTTTCGGCAAATTCCCATCTGTAGAGTGCAAATATCGATTTTAAATATAATTCATGCTGCGTGCTTTTTGCTTTTTATTCTGCAGGACTTGATTAGATTATTTCGAAAGAGAGTAATTTGTTTGTATATACATAGGTTTATCTGTAGCCAATTTCAGAGGTCTATATATATATATATATATATATATATATATTTATCTTTAGCAAATTTACGGAGATCCTTTTCTATTGGTCTCTTTAGCAAATTTTGACAGAGCTATTTTATACTGATTTATCTTTTACTGAATTTATGTTTTCTCCGTATTCCTAGATATTCAAGGCTCTAAGTTTGTTTTCAGTTTCTTCTTTAGGGTGTGTTTGTAAGGTGATAGAACTTTGAAATGAGTATAAAAGTTTTTAAAATAATGTAAAATGGTATGATATGATATGATAGGGGTAATGACGAGGAGTAAAGAAAATAAAGTTAAAATATATAGGTTTTTTGTTTGAGTAGTTATGTAGAAATGATTGAAAATTGGGTAGTTGTATAGGGAAATGTGAAGAAATGATTAAAAAATTGAGTATTTATAAAGAGTGAAAAAAAGTTCTAATTTAAATGTTTTGTTATTAACCTAACACACCCTTAATTGGATGCTTCATGTCCTTTTCCCAACACCTTTTCAATTCATTTTCTTGTTTAACATTTTAATATTACATGATGGTGATGCATAACTCTTGCATTTACAGGTTCCGGTATTTCAAGACATGAAGCAAAAAGACTTCGAGAGAGATGCATCTCCTTTCTCTTAGAACTATTACAGGTGATTTTCGCTTTGCACATGGTGTCTTAGTGATTGCATATAAAAAGGAGAAAATTGGCATCTAAAGTTAGCTCAAGCTGTGTCCAAATAGATAGCATAAATTGGATCAGGTCGGCAGTGGACTTTTGGTGTTTTTATATGTGATTGCATCAGGGTATGTCTATAAGTGGATGTTGGTTTCTGTAGATGTTATGATCTCTAGATTTTGAGTTTAAATCTCATGGTCCTGTCGCAAGGTTTTTGTCTTTTTGTATTTAAGAAGGGAAGTGACATCTAATTAGGAATGGGATCTATTAAAACCAAACACTCTTGGCAACAAGCATAATGATAATATCTCCATTAGAAAAAATCGACACATTCTGTTACTCACTTGAAATTTTTTAACATAGTAGAACATCCCTTAGGTCGTGTCAAACTAGCACTGTCTTCACTCTTGGCAACAAGCATAATGATAATATCTCCATTAGAAAAAATTGACACATTCTGTTACTCACTTGAAATGTTTTAACATAGTAGAACATCCCTTAGGTCGTGCCAAACTAGCACTGTCTTCTTGCTTTATCTGGCAATTGCAGTCTTGAGTGAGTTTCAGTTCCCATCTTGTGGTTTTGGCCAATTTTAATAAATTGGATGCTGTTTCTTGGTTCAGGATTTTGCATGGACATTTTTCGAAATTTATTTTGTATTATTTGGTGCTGTTTTCATTACATTTGTGTAATTATTATCTTAGAAGTAAGCCAAATGGTATTGTTGATGACGTTGGTATTCAATTTCATTTAAAATTTGGTCGCATAAGAAAATTTTCGTAAAATGCTTTTTCTTGATTTGTGATATGTGGAACATTCTCATGATAGGTTCTCCATGGTTTGTGAAAATCTCAATCTCATCTTTTGCTTGTTTGCATGGATTAAACAATATATATAGTGTGTTGTATTGAAAATCCTGTCCTAACAATAGTTGCTGTGATATTTGTAGATTAACTTTGGGGTGTGTTTGGGAAATGATAAAACTTTTGTTGAAAAGTTTTTGAAATGAGAGAATGATTTGATATGATATAGGTAATGATAAGGAATAAAGAAAATAAAGTTAAAATAGATACATTAGTTGTATGGAGAGAAAATGTTGTGATATAATAAGGGTAATGACAAAGTGGCTGACAGTCTTTTTGGATGTGAGCTACAAAGTTTGGCTGACATAATCAAGTGGACCTGGAAAAATGTTTATCTTCACCTTTCATCACATCTGTGGAATTTGCATAATTCATTTCCTTCATCAACCTTGAACATAAGGCCTCTGAAACTGTAGTTTATTACAGATTGATTGTTGCTATTGATAAGCTGGCTGCATTATCTTGCAAATAGTTATTTTTGGCAGCCCACCTGATTCATGTACTGACCTAATTCTGCAGCACAACACGACCAGTGGCTGTAATCATGTCATAAATGGCCTATTGATTGGCTATGCGGTTTCTCGTATGGAATACTTTGTAGGGAATTCAATTTGTACAAGAGCACCCCTGTATTAAAAAAAAAAAAAAAATTAAAAATGGAAATTACTGCCCAGTTACTCTGCAAGGAAATCATTTCATTCTGAAATATCATGGAAGTAGCAAATCATTTATTAATGCTGAACTTTTTTTTCGTATACCATAATGTGTTTTGTAAACTTGGATATTTAAATGTGCATTGTGCACCAATCAAATGATTATGTATCGATTTCTATTTGTGAACTGTGGGACATACTTCTCCTGCTTCTAATAATGTGGCTGATGTATTTTCATCTGCAGAAGGGTGATTCTACCTCCAAGGAGTCATGGTTTACTGAGGTGAGATATTATGGATGGGATGATGTTGGAAAAACACTAGCATCATTCTTCAACGAGAATGTTCAATCTGACCATCTTTTCGGTATAGATCCGTTCTACATTGAGAAAGGTAACTTCTTGCAAACTTTCTGAATCTTTTTGTATGGTTCAGGGAAGTTGTTTATTCATCCTACTAGTAAAAGACAAAAAGCACCCAAACATGGTGAATTTATTTATTTCTCTAACTGAACTACCCTCTGTCACTACTATGGCCAATACCCTTTTTATGTTTCTGGCATGAACACTATAATTTTCAGGTACCAATGAATGCAAGCATGAAGGATTTGAGTTTTTTGCACCAACAACCTGTAGAAATGCCTTGCGGTTGCTGCGAGCTTTGCAACTTCCAAAGCCTGGTCTGTGGACACACTTTACTATAAGTGCTATAAGATTTAAATTTCAAGTTTTCCTTCTTGTGTTCTTGAAAGACATGGTTATTTTTTCACTTTCTTGGGTTCTGTGTAGTCTTGTTGGAAGGTAGTCCTGGTGTTGGGAAAACCAGTTTGGTTCTTGCACTTGGCAAAATTTCTGGACACACTGTTGTCCGGATAAACCTCTCCGAGCAGGTTAGCAAAGTATATGAACTTTTCTTGGTCAGTTGTCAAGCATTAATATGGTCCGTCTTATGTCACTAATATTTATCTCTACAGACAGACATCATGGATCTTTTGGGATCGGACTTGCCTGTTGAGGGCGAGAAAGGGATGAAATTCTCTTGGTCTGATGGGATCCTTCTGCAGGTTTAAGTTTCATTAAGGGTGTAATTTTTGTATGGTTCTATCTTTAATCACAGGAAGCCAGTGTGATTTGCCCTCTTGTTGTTTGTGTTAGGCTCTAAAGAATGGTAGTTGGGTTTTACTGGATGAACTTAATCTTGCCCCACAATCTGTTTTGGAGGTACCCATCTCACATTTCTGCTAACTTGCTTTGTGGTACTTCTTGCTCTTTAAGTTTATTTTTGTTTAATGCGGTGAATCTTTTAGGGATTGAATGCCATCTTAGACCACCGTGCTGAAGTTTACATTCCAGAATTGGGGTCGTCATTTAAGTGTCCACCATCATTTAGAGTTTTTGGATGTCAGAATCCTTCATTTCAGGGTGGTGGAAGAAAAGGTCTTCCGAAGTCCTTTCTGAATCGTTTTGCTAAGGTGAACTTTTGTTCTCCTAAAGCATCTGACAGAGTCGTTTTTGACATCATAGAGCCAGTGATGAGAGAGCAGTTCATTCATCTCATTCTAATGTGGTTTTCAATTGGTTTATTTGTTGCAGGTCTATGTTGATGAGTTGGTTGAGGATGATTACCTTTTCATTTGCAGTTCACTTTATCCATCAATTCGAAGGCCATTGCTTTCCAATTTGATTTGCTTTAATAAACGGATTTATGAGGATACTATGGTGTGCCGAAAGTTTGGCTGTGATGGTTCTCCGTGGGAGTTCAATCTTCGTGATGTTGTCCGGTCATGTGACATAATTGAACGTAAGGTCTCCTTATCTTGTTCATGCTATTCTCTATTGCCTTACCCAGAAAACTCTGTTCCTGATCTTTGGCAATCCTATTTTTAGGTGCACCGGAGAAGTCAAAAAATGATTGTTTTCTAAGCCTTGTATACCTTCATAGGATGCGTACGATGGCTGATCGCATGGAAGTCTTAAAGATTTATGAGGAGGTTTTTGGGATGAAACCAACTATAAATTACTATCCTAGAGTTCAGATCAATCCAGACCGTTTGACTGTGGGGGTCACATCGGTGGAAAGGAATCATTTTCAACCAACAAAAGTTAATAAAAGCCAGCTCCATCTATTACCAGGCATTAGTCACAGCTTAGAAGCTTGTCTTCAATGTGTACAACATCACTGGTTGTGCATCTTGGTCGGGCCATCATCCTCTGGGAAGACCTCGTTGATTAGATTACTTGCTCAACTCACTGGCAACTCATTGACTGAGCTAAATCTTTCTTCTGGGACTGATATTTCTGAGTTGCTAGGATGCTTTGAGCAGTACAGTGCCTTCCGTAACTATCATGCTGTGATAACTGAGATTGAGCGCTATGTTGATGAGTATTGCAGTTTGTGCTTGGAATCTTCACCAGAAGTTCTGATGACTGAACACAAGGATTTAATCTCAAAATGGTTGGCTTTCATATCAAGCGCAAAGCACACTTTATCTTCAGCTTTTGGTACCTCCTTTTCTGAGTACTGGAGTGAAGGATCGAACAAGTTAATGGAACCATTGCTTGAGATAGTTGCACGTTTGAAGCTTGAATTGGAGAAACACAACTTAGGTGTATCTTGGTCAGACAAAGATCTGAATAAATCCTTGAAGAACATCTTGGAGCTTCAGGAAAATAACAGAAGGCAGTCATTTTCACCGAAGTTTGAATGGGTCAATGGTGGATTAATTAAGGCTGTAGAGCGTGGTGAATGGGTTGTTTTGGATAACGCAAATCTTTGTAATCCCACTGTATGTCTTCACATCACTTTTTCCTTTCATTTTTGGTTTTCCATTTTGAGTTTTGAGATGCTAAATGGTTGGTTGTAATCATATCTTTCAGGTTCTGGATAGGGTAAACTCTTTGGTGGAACCTAGTGGTACAATCACCGTTAACGAGTGTGGCCTTGTGGATGGCAAACCAGTGGTGCTTCATGCTCATCCAAAATTCCGAATGTTTCTTACAGTTAACCCTAGAAATGGAGAAATCTCCAGAGCTATGCGCAATAGAGGAATTGAAATCTATACGCTTAAGCCATATCCAGTACTAGGTGGCATCAGTCTCTTTGATGATATGGATGCGGAGTTAAAAGATCTCAAGAGGTTTTTAATTTTGTGTGGTATCCCTATCTCTGAGCTGGTTGATGCAATGGCTAAAGCACATATACATGCTAGAAATTCAGGATTGCGTGTTGGGGTTCATATTACTCTTCTTGAGTTCAGTCGTTGGGTTTATTTATTCCAGCAGCTTCTCAACAGTGGTAATATGGTTTTATGGAGCCTCCAGCTAAGTTGGGAGCATATATACCTTTCTTCTTTGGGTGAGGAAGAAGGGAGAGAAATTATTGAGCATGTGAAACTTTCTTATTTATCTGGGATTATGAATCCTGAAGCAGGTGAACATTTGGGATGCTCATTGTCTCTACCTGGTGGTTGGCCTGCTCCGCTGAAGTTGCAGGATTTCCTTTTGTTTCCAAGGGAGGCTTGTATCAAAAGAAACTGTATGTATTTGGAGTTCTTAGGGGCCCAGTGTGCTTCATACAATTTAAATGCTACTGGGAAAAGGTCATTGCTTCCTGAAGATTCTGTGACTTCCAACAGTCCCTTGATAGCTGACTTGACAAATAATTGCAGGAAACTACATTCTTCAGTAATTCCTGTGCTGATGATTTGCCATGATCTGTTCCTAAATTCATTTAAACCATGCTTTGTTGATAGTATTGAGCTTTCGAAGTTTGACCAGGCACTGAACAACAAGATGCTTTTCTTTGCTGCCAATTGGGCTAGTGAACAGGCCACTATAGGTGACCTCGAATCATACGTTCTCGTGTTCAAATGGTATGATTCACTTTTGGATCCATACTGCTGCTTCTTCAATTCTTTTGCAACAATTCTAGAACAAGAAAGAGGCCATCGAATTTGGAGTTGCCTTGTGTGTTGCTGGAGGGAGATTACATCACGTCTTGATGTTGATATGCAATCTCTACCTCTGTTATCATTGGAGTTGGTTGAATTGGCTGGTTCAGACGGTGACCTGGAAGTATCCAGAAAACATCTATTCAATTCTATCCATTCCGTGAGTTTGCTACGAATTAGTCTGCAGCAGTGGGATACTGAAGATAAGTGTTCCCACGATGTAGGAGTGGGCCATTCCCAGATTCTTCCTTTGTTGAAAGCTTTGAGATACTTGGAGGAAGAAGTGCTTAATGCACTGGTGGAGTCACCTTGCTTTGATTTACTCTATGAAGTGTACACTGATATCTTGGAACATCATTTGTCCTTGTGGACAAATGTGAAGTCGCTGCAGTTCGAATGCGTGCTTGTATCATTTCGTTCTTTGAAGAAGCATACTATGAAACTGCGGTATATCTTTCCAGATGCAGTCAATGTGTTTTTGGTATGTCATTCTTATTCCCTCATTTTATTTTGTCATGAATTTTTTCTTTTCTCGTAGTCTAGTTGGTGTAATTTTTGTTTTTTCATATAGATGGAGAGCGAGAAACTAAATGCAACATCAACTTGGAATTTGAATTCCCCTAAGTCCATGCTATGGGAGCTTGGTGGCCATCCACTCTTGCCTTCTTCACCTGATGTGTATGATAAAATGCAGCAGCTTTTGAGACTCTGTGATTCAATATGGCCAACAACACTGAGATCGTGGAAGGAGTTTTGGTCTGGTATGCTCTGTTAGTCATTTTATTCTTCTATTATTTTTCTGTTAATACTGGTAGGCTGTCTTCTCCTTGTAGGGAACAATTGCTTAGTGAGGCTTGCTGCATCTACTGATAATGAACTACGACATCTTGCAGTAGAAGGTATTGTTAATTCTACAATCTTTTTACTTCAGATGAATTACTATTTAATGTATTGCTAATAAAATTTGTGTATTTTTTTGAATTGTGGATGTAAGTTTTAATTGTAACTATTTTTTGCTTCTTGTTGAGCTTTTGTACTCTGACCGCAAGTGAATGGTTCCTTTTTTATGTGGTGATGGCGGTGGAGAGGAAAATTAAAATGGATTTTAATGAAGTTATATATAAAGGTCATTGGTTTCTGTTGCTAGTTGGCCTGTTGTAAGTAAATTTTCATATGCAGCCACTAAAGCTGGTAGGCTAATGGTACCATAAAGTGTTCTTTTTTTTTAAAGATTTTCTTAATTGTTCTATCTTGCTTTGTCATTTAACTGTGGAATGACTAGTCTCTTTTGAGGATAAAAGTACAATGGAAGTATTTGAAAAAAATCAAATCCAAAATCATTTTTGAAGTAAATTCATTATTTATCTTACTTGCCTTATTTTTTTTAATTCCTTGCTCACTTTATTCAGATGCTGATATTTATTCAATTTTGATACTATTTTTTCTTGAATAACCCATAGGTGTTTGCATGTCATCGTATCTGATGCTCAAGGATGGCCAGGAGGATTCTGTTTTTGTGCATCAGCTGGAAGAGATACATCAGGTTTACTTCTTGAGGGATTAGATTATTGTTTGACTTCTTGTTATTTTGTCTCTTTGACGGAATTTGCTGTTTTCCATACAGATGCTTGCAGTAAGGTTTGAACATGAAAAGGAAAATCTGGAAGGGATACTATCAACTTGTGCAGAAAAGCCACATGCTTTGGTTGGGAAAACCTCACCTTCTAATTGTTGTGCCTTCTGCCCAGAGTTGTTGTGCACAGACACAGGGTTTAACAGTCGGCGAGAGACTCTTCCTTTGCCTAACAGCAAGAGTTTTTCCTTAGACATCAAGTTGCTTCAGAAGCTTTCTGAGGGCATGTTAGTTGATGCCAATGATCTTTTTACAGTAAGGCCAATACAAATTTATGTTTCTTTGCGTCTGTCTATTAATTTGGACATAATGTTGGAACATTGTTAGTATATTTTTTTCCTTTGACACTTAAGTACTGTTTTGATCTTGGGCTTGTTCAGTTAGGGGCAAAAAAAGGGAAATGAAATTATTAGGTGATGTAAGCAATAAAGTGAACAAAAAATAGTTTGGAGATGATAATAGAAAATATATGTCATGATGGAAAATTAATAATGGTAGAATGTGTCATGTCATGCCTCGAAAGATCTGATTTTCTTGGAAATGCAAATTTGTGTTTCTTTTTCCTTCCAGCCTAACATGCACTATAGGGTGGAGTGGATTTTGATTTCATCATCAACATGTGACCCAGTTGAGCATGGTGCATCATAGTATATCCAGTAAATATTCATTTATTTCAATGTCTATATCAAGAGGAATGCTTATCTATGCTTTAGAGCATAAAAGACTGATGCACTGCGCAATGACAGACAGAAGATGGATACAACAGCTTAGATGCTTTGGGGGTTTTCTAAAGTAAACCCTGTAACTATGCATTATTGCATTTTTGCATGTGTTTTAGTATTTTGCTAAATAAACTGTAAGTTTGAAATCTTTGCAAAATAAATCTTGATGTAAAACAGCTTAAAAATGTCATTTTGTTTTCCATTAGATGAGAAACTGAGAATCAGAAGCACACATGATCAGAAACATCCTCTAACAACTTAAAGGGCTTTTCTTACCCATAAATTTTTACCCAATTTATGGGTAAAAATTTATAAATTTTAGGGCTTATTGCGTGCAATACCTAATACATGTTATAAAATGCAATTATGCATCTTATGCAATTACAATATTCTATATCTTTCTGTAGTTGGAGTTATGTAAACAAAGGAATCAAGTTACAACATCTTATGCACGCCCTCATCTGTGTTAAATAAATATAAGAAAGGAGAACAAAAAACGTGAATAACACAGTTGGCAAAGGAAGAAGATTAACCGAGTCATTTTCTTCTTTTTTTTTTCCATTTTTAATGTGAGAACCATCAATGTTCAAGAAATCCCAACTCATTCCATATCCATTCAGACCATTTAGATTTGCATTATTTTCTCTTCAACTCAACATCATGTTAGTTCCAGGCAGTTAGTCCTAGCTGACCACAGAACTCATTTATTCCACATTGTTCTAGAATTTTTGGAAGTGCCCTTATCTACTTGGCTCAATCATTGATAATCACGAACCTTTACTGTCCATGCCAGCAGCACCACTGCCACTGCACAACCCAACCCAAAGAACTAAAAAGAAAAGAAAAGCAACAAATGAGTTCAAGCTGTAGCCCAAATCGATGCAGTTGTCAACTCTAAATCCTTATTTTTGTTTCAGTATTCAGTCTAGGGAGACAACCTATGAAGAAGAGATACCCTATCTGGTGTGAAGTAGTCAAAAGAGTTGATTGGTGGGTCAGTTGGTGACATGGGCGTATAGAACTCTTGTAGCCTTAATTACTGTTGGAATTTTCATCATCACAAAATCAGGAAGGTTGAGCCACAATTTGGTGAACAGCCCTTCATTTGGTTAAGCACCCTTCAGTTTCCTCTCCTGCTACTTCCATCCCTTTTGCTTATCAGCTGCACTTTGCCTTAGTTCTGAGCCACCTTAATCCGGAATGCGCGTAACTGCTATTAAATGGTGCGAGTTTGATTCTTGATTGGACGTATAATGAGCCAAGCCAGAAGAGGAAGTTGATTTTTGGAATCTGCTAGTACCTGATATAAACGACAGCCTAAATTCTATTTAACGAGGCCAAGCCAGAAGAGGAAGTTGATTTTTGGAATCTGCTAGTACCTGATATAAACGACAGCCTAAATTCTATTTAACG
>JAXCLR010000073.1:46512977-46554836 GCA_035584095.1 Annona squamosa
AGGAATTAAGATGGTTATTATTGTTTTGAAGAGGGCTTTCATACAGTTGAGGAAGATGTTTCCATCCTCCTCTTCCTCAAGTTCTACATGTTGATAATGATTATTTTCAGCATGAAGTACTGCTCTTTATGCGAAGAAATGGAGAGGATGACTTCTCCACATTTTGCAGATCCTTCTTCAACTATAGTTTTCCTCATTGCCTACTTCTTTGACTACTTTCTAGAAAAATCAAAGGCTAATAAATTTCCATTGTTCCTTGTTTCACAATTGAACACTGTTCAAGAGGTTATGTGCCTTTGTTGGTTGCTTGATTATTCTATTTTCGTACTAAATGTTCAGAGCAACAATGACGCAATGTAAGTGACAATGAAATCTATTAACATATTGCTCGGGGACAGGCTTTCTTACATGCTAAGTGTCTCAACTTCTTTTCCATTCATGAAATTGTACCATACTTTTGGTGCTATTGCAGTTAAATGCTGTTATTGTGGCTTAGCTTTGATCAATCAAGTCATGCTATAAGTAACTAACTATGATTTTTGTTGCCCTCCATTCCCTTACCTTGAATTATCTGGGCATCAACCCAACCATATATTCATGATGGTATTCTGCATTACTTTTGCATTCATTGAATAGTGTACGTCGTTATGAGTTTGAATAGTTTACAACAAACTCTATTCATGCACCTATTTGGTGCTGTGGTTGCTAAATGTAGCTATTTTGGGATAGCTTGATCAGTCAAGTGTTGCAATAAACAAGAAGCGCAGAGGAACTTTTTTTTATATTTGGTGGGAGTCCAGCAATATATTCCTGATGGGATATGATATTCGTTCATTTAACTGAGCATTGAGCTTGGTAGAGTTTTTATAGGTTGCCCCCTGGATAATCCATATAGGGACAAATCTTCTCTATTTTTCCACATGGTTCCCCAGAGTTGCATTCAAGCTGTAAATATCACAATTTTAAGATCTGTGCCTCTGTCTAAAATTCTGTGATAATGTGTGCGTGCATAATGTGAATTTTTAAAAGAATTTTGTTGATATCTCATCTGTTCCGCCACTAAAATCGGTTCATTGAATTGTGTGGCCTTGTTTATTGGTATGCCATACAGGTTCTATCCAATTCCTACAAACCTATGAAAGATGCGCTGCTTTTCTCACTGAAGTTCTCATCAAGACCACCTACAGACTTTTTGCCTCATCAAAAGATTTTGTGGATGTTAGACGCTTGGGATTCAGTTGATTCAGGTTAGACTACTGGCCTCTTCCATGATCCTTTCTCTCTGTCTCTATGCTATGTTCTTGTTTTTCATTAATTTACAGTATCCGCTAGTTTACGACTTACATTCTGCCTGTATGTCCTTGCAGTGGGTGCAAAAATTGCAAGTTTTATTCTTGAAATGTGGTACAAATGGCATTCTTCTTTGTGGATAAGCTCCCTGTTGTCACTGAATGTATGTTTTTGAAGTTTGTATCATTTATTTCAAAGACTCCACAACTGTTTAGATCTTTGAGCATTATAAGAACCTCTGTTTACTTGCAGGACATATCTGTATTTGATCAAAACATTGTACGGATGCCATGTATTCCTTTCTCACCAGCAAGACCAGTAACACTTAAACAAATTCTGTAAGTTTTGATGAATTTTCTTTTTAACCTTTTAATGTTACAGTTGATTTGGAATGTCTAATTAATTATTATTTCATGATTGCAATGGCAATTTTCCTGATGAGGAATCAATATTTCCCATGATAGTGAAACTGATCCCATCATTATACCTATGTTATATGACACTATTCCTTTGGCAGCTTCTTTTTTGCCTAACAAACTCACCAGGATGAGCCTGTGAGGTCATTTGCCTGTCATTTGAGGGTTTTGCTTCTATGAAACCCTTCTTCTATGTAACTCGTTTCATTTTTAATATTTTGAAGTTTGATGGAAAATCCACGTGATATATTGTATTTAGTATCGTCTATATTATCGTGAAAAACCTTTCATTCATCTAATATCATTGTGCATGACCACCATCTACAAATGTGTAAAATCAATGTAATAAAATGAGTTAATGCTAAATATCAACTTTAAAGTTGTATTTTCAATATTTGAACCATTTAAAATTTCATTATTACGTGAATAAATGATTCTATGAAGTATGTTACATTCTAATACATCTATAAACGGACCCAAACATTTTTTTTTTATAATTTACCCATCAATATATATATATCTTTCAGTAAATGTGACCTATGCACATATTTGATTTCTCATCAAGCATCCAGATATTAAAAATGGAAGAGGTTACATGGAAGCAAATGCTGTCATTTAATTATTCCAAAACTGATGTTGATTTCAGTTGCACAAGTTTTCGTGTTGCGGTTTATAAGTGAGACTGTTTCTGATATTCTCTTGGGTTTTGCATCCCTTCAGCCAGGATTCAGTCCTTGTAAAGGATTTTTCTATCCATTGTCTGAAGCTTAGAGTTTGTTCAAGAGAAATTTTGCAAGATAACTCATTAAGTAGAGATCTTGCTAGTGCTCTCTTCCCTGTTGCTCATTCACTTCTCCAGCAGGTATTGTTTTTCTTTTTAAGTGTTTGTTCTCGAAAATATGAAAAGTGATTTTGTTTCACTTTGGTTCCATGCTTATCTTGTGCAGATTATCTTTGCTCATAAAAAATCTTTTCAAGAAGATGTTTATGGAGAAATCTTGGCAACTTTTTATTCAATCAAGGAAACTCCTATTGAGGTATATTTTTGTGTTTGTTGAGCAGGTGCACTCTTATTCTCATCATCACGACTAGTTGCTTCAATTCTATGGAAGCTACATAGATGCAGTTGTATAATCCCTATTGATCTTGGGTTATGTCCTTAATTAGATGAATCAATTTCAGAAGTGGTTGCTTAAATTTATTTATTTATTCATCTTGGTGGGGTCTTAGACAGCAAAAATTGTGGTCGGTTTGATAACAGTTAAGTAATTTTTATTATCTAGTCCAAACCAAAGAAATGCATTGGATACGATGCAATAAGAAATTTCATAATGAAAAAGAAGGCAAATTGGGTTGGAGGAGAATGTCCAATCGGTTCTTTCGCTTTGATGCCTCTTCATTTGTGATCGCTTATGGCCCCTTCTCCGTCAATAGTTACTCCCAATGCATCAACCACATGGCCCAACATGGTCTTTCCTGCGAGAATATCCACAATAGATTCAGTGTGCTTGACAAGTGGTGCCTCCATCTTTGGTTCTAGGTCAGGTGGGGTGCTTCAGTGATCTTCTTCTTCTTCTTCTTCTTCTTCTTCTTGTGTGGTGTGGTAGCAAGAATGCTGGCAGTTTGGCTGCTTCGACTTCAGCTACTGGCAGCGTTCACATGACTTCGGCTCCCTGAATAGGGGATCCCTGACCAGACCATGATGTGGGAAGGCCCAGTAACTTTCCAATGATTTCTGGCTTTCTCAGTGGTGAGGTTTGATTCGAGAGCCAGACACAAGAATCTAAGGAGATGGGGTAATGACTTCCAGAAAAATAAACCAGCCCACCAGGTCTGGGCCTGCGTCCATAACCATAACCTTCATTAGATGGTGTCTTGGGTATTCTATCTCAGCAGTCTACTGGCCCTCAGGGTGAAGGCCTCTGTTCACCATCCATTACTTTCAATCATGTCTTTTATGCACCTGTCTATTTATCTTATGGGATTATATTTTAATTAATTTACTGATCCTAATTAGTGCAATTTCTTGTCTCTATTTTATATAACCAAACAGATGAATGTACTTTTCCTCGTTTTAACTCCTACTACCTTTACATCATCTCAAATTACTCCACTTGTAAGTTTGTTCGTTCTTATTTTAGGTTACACTCTTTTTGCGCGTGTGAATTTTTTTTTTCTGCTGAAAATATTTTCCCTCTGAAGCATATTTGGTCTTGTAATTCTTTTATAAAATTTCTGTTTAATTTGATTGTGATTTGATAGTCACATAAAATTTTGGAAGCACAATATCATTTCTTCCATGCAACTTCAATCTCTCATATAATTCCTATATTCAGTTTTTCATTCAACTAATTCTCAGAATCTTAAATCTCAAAGCATTTTCCCCAACTTATCTAGCTTCAAATTTATATTTTGGCTTGCAACTATTTCTCTCTTGCAAAAAGCATACACCAAGGTAGCTTTTCCTATCAATTCCCAATGAGATCCTTAGTAATAAAATAACTTAAGTAGTTGAATTGATCTTTCTCACGCAAAGCAAATTAATTTTCTGAAATATTTATTTCGTACATTAATTTTTGCTCTCAATCAGTAAGTTATATGTCATGTTAATATGTATGATTGTGAATATTTGTGTAATTTCCTTTCCTCTTATAAGTACCATAGTATTCTTTCCCCATTATTTATGCGTTTTCCTCAATGTTGCAATCTTATTCGGTGAATTCATATACCGATTTAAATTTGTCTCACGCACACTTTGATACCTTATGTTGTATATTATATGGATCCTATTTGTTACATATGTTTTTAAATGAATATGTTGTATGTTACTGGTGAACTCAGCTACAAGTTTTTAGATTTGTAGCTGATCAAATCTAAGGTTCCAATTCAATACATATGTGCTGTGTCTCAATACATATAGGTGTTTTGAGCTTTTTTTCATTTTTTTCTTTTCATTTTATGTGGGCCCACGTGTGATCTTCATATATGCCAAAATTTACCCTTTTTGGATCTTTGTATATAATTTCAAAAATCAACAATTTTTACCTCCAGTTAATGTTAAATGGGGGTGAAAACTTTGAAATTATATACAAAAATTGTATATCCAATTTGAAAAGTGATAAAAATTTGGTATATGAACTAAATATATATGGGCCCACATGACAAATTGAAAAGAAGAAAGAAGCTCAAAATAGCTGTATGTATTGAGGCTTGGTACTTACATATGTATTGAATCGGAATCCTTCATGTAATTAGGAGAACTTTCC
This sequence comes from Annona squamosa, assembly GCA_035584095.1. Taxonomy (NCBI): domain Eukaryota; kingdom Viridiplantae; phylum Streptophyta; class Magnoliopsida; order Magnoliales; family Annonaceae; genus Annona; species Annona squamosa. The sequence goes on from JAXCLR010000073.1 coordinate 46,517,950, forward strand.
TGCAAATTATAAAGTTGTTGTGTGCTTGAATGTATCTACTTTTGTTAAGAGTGATTCACTTCAGAATTTGTTTGCTTAAGAGCCATGATCTCATCTTGCACCCCATTATAACTTTATTTTTGCATTCATCATGCAGAAAGAAAAGCTTATGCATTTGATCTCACTAATTCAATCATCAAGCCATGGTGGATTGACTTCCTCTATTGAGTCTGTGATTAAGCCTTTGCTTATAGAGCTTTACTTCGAGTTCCTTTCTCATGGTAAGATCCAAAACAATAGATATTGTATAAATGGATATCTGTCTGGCTAATGTTAATTATTAGTAGTTTTCTAAACAAAGTTTATATGAATATTGTTGTTGCATATACTCCAAGTAGTTTGGTTTTACCATATAAAGAAATTCACACTTATCTTACCCTTATCATTTTTGCTATGTAGATGGCCTCTATAATCTTGGTAAGGCATGGTTATATATTGGAAGACTGCGTTTCCATCTGCTGTTGAGCCCTGATGAGCCTGATCCTGTGTTGAAGTACTCATTGAAGTACTCCCAGTTACTGGAGAAGATTTCTTTGCTAGAACTTGAAATAAAGGTACTTTGTCTTGAATATATTCTGTTTAACATTAGTAGTTGCGATGTGTTATTAGCAGTGGTATTCATCCATCAAACACCTGCATCACAAGCCTTATCTAATTGTTTACAGTTATTTGGGCCTTTCTTTGTGAAATAACTCACATATTTCCATTCTATCCTGTGTCATTTCCTACGATATCATTTGGTCACAAGTCCTTTTGACGTATGATGGGAATCCCTTCACCAATCAAAAGCTAAGGGGAAAAAAGATTAGTACAAAGGGGGTAAGAAGGGAAGAAAGGAGATAAACTGGGGTAAGAAATATAATCCGAATGCAGGCAGACAATTGAATTCTCAAGGAATCATCTGAAGTCTCTAATAAAAGCTACCACTATTATTTCAAATAGAATAAATAAAATACTAATCTAAGTTATCCATCAAGTTTGCCTTACTAATCTAGGTTATACATCAAATTTCCCTATGTTTTGATTATTTGATGCATACATCAAATCTTCAATAAAGCCATTAGAATGTAACAACCAACTAAACCTACAGCTTGTTGAAAAGCTTCCCTACCCCATCCCACGTCACCTTTACCCATTACCTCCATCCGCATCTTTATGGGCTTTCCCTTTACCCTTCTACAACTGTTTTCTAAAGAGAAGTCACTTTTATCAGTGCAATCCCCAGTTATCACTGCACGTATGTCAAATAGCCCGCTCCTATGATGTGCCTTGAACAACCTATGTCTTCTATCCATTGTTGTCCTGGGCTGCTAAAATTTACCTATGATCTAATAGTCGCAGTTAGTGCTAGATCTGTTTAATGATGGAGGCTCAAGATTTTAAGTGTGAAAGCATATTGTGGATTTGAATTTTTAATATTCTGTATTCTCAGACTTGTAGGTATAGCAATTAATGTTCTGAAATTGTTGTCCTATGTCCAAGCGTGTAATCAAAATTATCTTAACCATTGAACCAGTTATTTGTTTGTAGAAGTGTAACCTTTAGTGCTGCAACATGTTGGATTGAAACTTATACTATTGGCTATCTTGCATGTCACAGGTGCGTCAAGAATGTGAATATTTAGCGGGAAGGAATTCTGCAGGAGACAATATGAAACATATAAAGTGCAAGCTAGAAAAGCTCCAATTGGAACAGAAGCTTCTGAAATCCAAGGTTAAATTTGCTCCCTTTTTTCTTTTTCTTTTTTTAGCTAAAAAATCTCACAGCTTCATCTGTCCTTTCTTTTGTATATTCAGTTCTCAGTTGATCTATAAATAGGTTTTTGTTCGGATAAAAACTTTGAGCTCTGTCTGTCCTTCCTTTCTCCTTCGGTTCTTCTTAACCTGGAATAAATGTGGGATTGATGGATATTGTCCGTGGATTACCTTTGTGCATCAAATTCATGTTTTCATTTGTTGTTAACTAACTATTTTGTAAGACATTAGAACTCATCTTTTTCTAGCAGAAAAAGAAACTCTCCAATAATACCCTTCCTTTTAGTCATTTAAGAATTGTGTATTTGGGTGTGTTTGAGAAGATGTAAGAGTAGGAGTGGGAAATTTTTGAAAAGGTGAGGGAGTGATGTGATGAGACAGGTGTAATGATTAGAAGGAATAAAATTGAAATCTATTGGGTGGTTGTATGAAAAGATGTGAAAAATGATTGAAATGTAGAAGTAATAAAAAAAATTAGGGTAGTTAGATAGTTAAGATATCAAATCATATCAATAGGTGGGTGAGTAAAAGTGGAAAATTTTTTCCCCCTTTCACATGTCACAAATAGACCCTACAAATGTGGCTAACAGTTTCTTCAGGGTTTTCTGGTTCCTTATGAAGCTCTTTATGTGGTTTACAGAGTGGTTAATTAGCCTTGGTGAAGAAATTCCTCAAGTCCTTTACTAGTATCCAAAAGTCCTTTGTAAATCACAATATTCTGAAAATAGTTTAAACATTCATAATAGTCTTAAAGCTAAGAAAAAGGCCTTGCATTTCTTTATGTTAAATAGAATTTCTTACATGTGAGACCTGACAAAACTCCGTAAATTACAAAGGTCCAATGCAGCTTTTTATGATTACTGATTCATGGATTGTTGTCATTGCAAAGATACGATCTAGAGTCAAAATTACAGGCGTTACTTGACATAGGTCAGAGAAATGTTGTACGAACCAGATCGGATCGGCTGGTCGGACCATGAACCGGTCACCAGGCCGATTTCAAGGCCGATTCCTGATTTCCCACCCACCCGATCCTACCGTTTTCCCTCTCGAGTTTTATTCCCATTACTGAAAGCCCAAAATCAACCGCCCTTTCTTCCCTCTCAATTTTCTGTTCCCAAAACTGAAGCCCTAAATTGCCCGCCTTTTCTTCCATTTCTCCCTTTTTTGAGCAGACATGGAAAGAAGAGGAGGTTGCTACTGGCGCGGATGAAGAAAAACTCATTTCCATGTGATCCATCTGCAAATCACTCAACGCCGCCCTCTTTCTCCCAACCCTCCACCTCATCGCCCTCTACTACCTCCTCATCTTCGCTGTCCGCGATACGATTTGTCCCACGATCGATGGATTAGATTCCCTCTTGACTCTGTCCCTTGCTCCTCTGCCATCCACACTGCTTCCTGCGGCATTCTCTACCTCCAAGTCCTCGCTTCTCCTCTACAATCCCCTGATGCGGTGGCACCGCGCCCCACCTCGCCTCTGCTTTGCCTGGTCTTGCCATGGCACTGTCCTTCGTATGGATGTTTAAAACTACATTTGTTTAATCTATGTGATTACTGTTTAATCTATGCAATTACCAATGAATGTCTTTAATTTGATTTATTTCCTTCTCAATCTTATACTCTATCGACCAACTATATTCTTTTTATTTTACAAAATTTTTTGTTTCATTTAAGATTTGGATTCATGTTCCAATGGTCATTTAAATCATTAATTTGGATTGCCGTCCATATATATAGGTGGTGGTTTGAAATAGATTCTACCCTTGATTGAAATACAATTTGGTTACCTACCTTGCTTGAACTGTTGACTGCAATTCAATTTTCTGTATTTGATTATGTGTGATTTATTATTTGCATATAAGAAGTTTGGCTTTCCTTTACCCCGTTTAGAAGTATAATATGTTGTTGAAATTGATCTCAATTTCTCTCTGAATCCATATTTTATTTATTTCTGAAATTGATTCAGCAGGACAAAAGAATTGGACAAGAACATTGAACTTACACATCTCGCCAAACAAGAGAATTAGGGAAGCCCTATTGCCTCTGCATAAAGCCAATAAAAGAATTTGACTCTGAATATCTAGAAGTAACTTCTTATTTAGGCAATCATTTGAGCACCGTAAATAGAATAAAATGAATGTTTTTTATTCAGAAAAAAAAATGACAGGAGTTCTATGAAATGTACCGGTTCCATAGATATATTGATGTTATTATATATCTTACATGAGTTACTAATATACTGGTTCAATCCGGTTTTCAAAGACGGTTAAACCAGTTGGACCAGAACCAGTGGCTTGATTGGTTTGTTAACCGATTCGGTTCTGACAACATTGGGTTAGAGTATTGTAGTACACTGAAATTGAGTTGTTTCTATATTATTTTTTTCCCCCTTTTCTTCTTGTTTTATATATGATTTTATCACAGGGACATACACCTTTTGAAAGTGTTATCAGTGGAATAGAACTCAAAATGCATGCAAAATTTAGCATTCCTTGCAGATTGAGCTGCTTAACATAATTTGTTCTTTCACAGGTTGTATTCCGTCCTGATAAGGCTAGTTCTAAATTTAAGAAATTGAAATCAGAATGTGCTGATTTCCTTGTGCGGCCAATAAGACTCGAAATGGGAACAATGGAGTTAATGACTGATCAAGTACAGAACTGGCAGGTATTTCTTAACAGTGAACTGTGTAGTTCTTTATTCTGTCTTATTTTTTCTTCATTTAAGCCTGTCCTTTTTTTCCACCTAATCAACTTCTCTTATCGTTATCTGCTTGTATGATTTTATATCTTAATATGTCAGGAAGACGCAACTTGTTTTATCGATCAATTATCTGAAGACTATGCCCCATTTGTTGACATTGTACAACCGATCCAAGTAGCAGTATATGAAATGAAATTAGGACTGTCATTAGTTATGTCAAGTGCTTTGCAGAAAGCCTACCTGAAGAAAATTGAAGAAAACAATTTTGACCATATTCAGGTATTTGAGAAACCTACCAATAATTTTCATCCTTTTACCCAGTTCCAGACACTGATCATGGTACTCGCTGCAGAAAGTAATTTATTCTCTTGTGGAGTTCCCCAGAAGCTTTTTGGCAGAAGGCCCCTCTATTGAACTTAACTCCTTGCAGCCCATATTTAGAAAGACTGATCTAAATGCTTCTGACTGCATCCTGGGAATGGATCTGCATTTGTTGAAGAAACTGTTGGCAAGTCAGATAGATGCTTGTCCTAATAAATCGGTAATTATTGTATCAATGAGTTCTAATTATTTCATCTGTCTCAATTCATTATTTGGAAAAAGTTTTGACCAAAATGGCTCCATGTGGATAATAGGTCTCTGTATTGCAACATCATTCGTCTCTTTACCATAATATTCTTCTTCGATTGGCTCATAATGTTTTTGAATCTCGGCTAATGGATGATGCTTCCATTTTGGTATGTCTTGTCTTGAAATGACTTTATATTTTTTGGGTTGATCTCCAAGGAAATGATGTGGCTAATGCAGCGAAATTTTTTCTAAAATAGATTTTGAACAAGATATTTGAGCATTTCGCAAATCTATGGATAAATATGAAAGCTCAAATGAAAGTAAAGGGTGATAATGAGGCTCAATTTTACAAGTTCAAGAGCCGCACATTCCAGGTGGAGGACTTGCTGGAGTTTGACATGTCATCACTCAGAGATTTGGCTCCAGATGAGACTTTGTCATCAGAGTGGCAGCAAATCCAGGGAGAACAAGTGTTTGCAGAAGCAGTATTGTCTTAACTTTCAGGGATATGCCTTATTTTAGGCAATTCTCCTATGCAAACTATTGTATTATGCAACCCCTTGAATCTTTTTTTAAACATCCAATGCATGCATTTTTTTGTAAAACTATTTATTTGACCTACATATAAAAATATAATTATCAGAACCTAATTACACAAACGTAAATAAAATGATTTTGAATATCATCATACAAATATCATTGGAGGAGAACATGACGCATGGCTTCTATCTTAAAAAAAAATAAAAGCGATTTAAAAAAAAAAATAGAAAAAGGGGAAATCCTGGGGTTTCATGTGACAATGATTGCATAGGAGAATTGCCTGGTTCATTGTAATGCTTTTTAACTATTTATTTGCATTGATTTAAATGATATTTCATATAATGCAACTGCACAAGTTAAATTGACTAAAATATTAGCAAGATGAGTTTCTGAAATGCATCCGTTCGTCTGTTCAGAATGTGCATGAAAATGAACTTGACAATCTGGATGAAGGATGGAACCTCATTCAAGAATCTGTCTTGAGGAGCATGGTCAATGTCCATACAAAATTGTTTGGTTCAAACAATCCTGTTGAACACGTAAGTGTTATTCTTTTTTACCTTTTTGGATGAACTGAGCACCATATTGGATACACATTTTACTTTGCATTCCTGTATTTTCTGTTGAGATGATTCTTTTTACTTCTCTGCTTCATCTTCGACTGAGGTAATTCTTTTAGTAGTCTATATAATATGAGACCTTTTCAGATTGTTTATCTAGCAAAGAGTTCAATGCCATGGGTGCATTATATATTTCCTTGAGACGAGTTGCTAGAATTGCTGACTAAAAATTCTGATGATCAGATATACTGCTCCTTGTCATGGTTCACCCTGTCATGCACTTGTTTGTCTTGACAAGGAAAAGGAAATTACATGTGCTGCTTTCACTAGGGAAGGAATTTTATGCTGTTCTAGTTTTGCAGCATGGAACATCATTAGGTTCATGAAATTGTCTGATAGTTATTTTATGGTAGTTACAGTAATCATTAATGACAGTGAATAGTAGATATTTGGTGGTTACTTTGGGAACTAACTATATCATTTTTGCATAATATCTCATGATATCTTGTTTTATTGTAATTACAAGAGAAACAAATTCCATTCATATGGACCATGTAATTTGCAACAGGTGTCTTGGCCTCATGACTTACGTAAAAATGTAAATGCATGCATATATTAAAAGAATTTGCTGTGATTACGTCCATAGCTGATTGCTTGGAATTGTTTGAATTTTTATAAATTCTCTCTTATAGGCTAGTCACAATGTAACAGAATTTCCCTGGTGGCCTATAGCAGTCAGTGCAAAATTTTCTGTTCTCTTGTTGAGAACTAAGTCATCCACAATGATCTTTCAGGAATACTCTCAATGTGTCCTGAAAATTGTAAAAGGTTTAAATCAAGTGGACCATGATAATAAAAAATGTTTATAGTGATACTACAGATCAATTTCAATGTGTTCATTAAGTAGATTACCTATTTAATAATTTGGGCCTTTTGCCATGATGTGGTCTGGTTCATCATATAAACAGATTTTACCTCACAGGTGGATCAACTAAAATTTCCTGCACATTTAAGAGTAATCGGAGTCATTGCAATCTAAGATTTAGATGATATAGATTGAGCAAAAGGTAGTCATAAATTGGTGAAAATTGGTACCTGCCAATTATCTCTTCAAAACAAAGATTGTCATACCCTTCTTCACAACCTCATCATTGCAGCAATTAAATATTTTAACACTAAACAAATGGCACAAAAAAAAAAAAAAAAAGGTGATGTGGGTATTGGGGCTAACATAAAAATGCAAGAAAGAACTATGATTATTACTGTTTGTCCCTTCCCTCTTAACACTATAACCTGGGGAGAAATAACAAAATAATCTCTATTTCTTTTTATTTTTTGTTGTTACACACTGTTCTTAGGAATTAGCCCAATGAAGTGGCAAAAAAAAACACACACACACACACACACACAAAAGAGTAATGCCAGGATACCCTGGAAAATAAAAGAAAAAAATTTAGGTCTTTGGAAAAAGATGTTTGCAAGTTAAGTTGGGGTCTTGGCTCATCATGTTACATCTATCAGCAGGGTCTACTCATGCAGAGTTTGACCCAAGCCAGATGTTCGTGCTTCAAGATTCCTCCATTTTTTCTCCTACACTGATTGATAACCTACTTGGCTGTTAAAAGAACTCCAGCGAAGAGAGTTAATTCAAGGGTCATTGGTTAGGGGCATTGGTTAGCAGCAGACTGTTCTTTTATTTGAACTTTGCTAGATGTTTCTTAGTTGGAAAACAACGTTATAAACGGCACATTGTCTTTCTAATGATGTACGTGGCACATGTGAGAACACTCATATTGGTTCTATTTTGCAATGTGGTTGCTAATGTCTGACCTTGTTTTACCATTTCTCCTAATGTTGGTAGAACCAGACCACGCATTGGACTGGCTAGGTAGAACCTGTTAAACTGGTGAGCCAGGTATCACTGGTTCCCGGTCCAAATGATTCAACCAGGCAGTTTGGTCCAGTTCTGATTATACTGATTTTCCCTGCATCATATTATAGATTATATACTTGCATTTCTCTCTTTTTTCAAAATTTGTCTAGAATGGATATTGAAGGTATCAGTATACTTCCATTGTGAATTGTTTTTCTCACTCGTTGTAAATTGGATAACGATGTTTCAGGTTACTGAGGAGGAGAAGCTGCAGTCCTTCCTGGAATCATATGAAATAGGAGCTTTCACAATGAAAGGTCATAATTTGTAGCTTTGCTATAACATTCTTGAGCTGTGATTCATATTGCTTATTGTTTTCATTGTCTCTCACAAATTTTATCCACTTGTTTGCAGATATGGAACCGATGTCATCGTCTACACTGGATGCAGATCTGATGCCAGAGCACCTCCTTTATGTGTGCTTGGAATATAAACAGAAGTTTACTCCATTTCAGCGGTTATCTCATGTTTATAATTTCTACAAGGTAACATGAAACCTGGCTCATTAAAATGTATACAGCTCAAGTTTTGAATCTTTTCATCCTCCAATTCTAAATTACAACTGTTTTATGAACTAATTTTAGGATTCAAATGCTCCGGAGTTATCCAAAGTGGTAAATCCTCTTTCTTGCCTCAAGGAGAAAGCTGTATCCTTTCTGAATGAATGGCCCGAGCACCCTGGTCTCCAAAAGATCTTAGATTTATCCCAAGCGCTTTTGGATCTCCCAGTTGACACTCCTTTAGTGAAGGTTGGCAATTGTGATTTATATCCTTTATAAAGATCAATTTTGTATTTCTTTCATGTAAATGTAATATTTTCTTGTGAAGGCTCTCCTAGGGTTGCAATTGCTACTCAGCAAAGTACAAGCATTACAGGAAAACGTTTCGAAATTTTGTTTTTCTGGTGAGTATCTGGTTAGCACAGCAATAGCTTTGTCAACCTTTGTAGTTCATGATCACTTGGACATAATAAATGTTTCCTCTACAGACCTACTGCAACCAATATCTGTCTTGGTTTCTTCCTGGCAAAAGCTTGAGTTGGAGAGTTGGCCTGCATTGGTTGAAGGAGTTCTGGAACAGTATGAAGTTAATGCCGGAAAGGTATCATGGCAGTCCTGCCATTGAACAAGATGTTTAGTTTTATCGCTTATTTTATATTGATTCATTTTTTATTTTATTTTTTTTGAACTTCCAAATTTTGCAGCTCTGGTTTCCTCTACACTCAGTTGTCTATCGTCATTTTTCTGGTGATGCTGTTTCTGATAACATCTGCAGCATCCAAAGGCACGTACAATGCATTGTCTTGAAGCTCTCTCTCTCTCTCTCTCTCTCTCTGACAGTATGTCTGACACAAATTGACAATGCAGCTTAAAGGAGTTCGTTGAAACTGCGAGTGTGGGAGAATTCAAGAAACGTCTTGACCTTCTACGTGCTTTCTATGGGCAACTCAGTACAAGTATCCGTGTGGACGCTTATTCAAGGTTGGACAAGTTGGTTTATGAACTTCTGATTTAGAATCAACATTTCTTAGTTTTCAGCAGCATATTCTAGATTTTTTAACATACCAGATGTTATTTCCCTGGAGTTGTCAATTTGTGGTTTGTTTATTTAACAATTTAGGCAGGATTTGTAGACATATTTTTATGCCAAGCAAAAATTCTGCCTTTTTTGGTTTTCTGTGTGGACTGCCAATTTACCTAAAATTCTCTCATGCAGTCTGCAGTTGGAAAATTTAAAGATTCTATGCAATGTTTGGGGATACTACAATCAATTCTTGCCTTTGTAAGTTGCCTATGAGTATCATTATTATATCTTGCAAGATTTTTCGGAATGCATATTATGGAAAATTCTTTTAATTCACAATTTATTTCTGATTTCAGAATCTCGAAGCATATTGACACCAGCAGAATAAGTGTGGAAAAGAATTTGAGAGATGTCTTGAAGCTTGGCCAGTGGGAACTTCACCATTGTTGTATGTCCATTGAATCCTCTAGAAAGATTCGCCAGAAGCTGCAGAAGCTTATACAGAAATTTAATGTAATAAATTTATCTTTGGTTATTCCTCACTTGGTTATCACAAGGTTCATTTTCATTTGTTCTGTTTGTTAAAAGTATGGAAACCTTTAAATGTGGAAGAATGAAAATGCTTTTATATCTATGTTTTTACTTTGCCAATTTCTACAGAAACTTGATCCAGTGGATTTTCTGTCAGTGTTGTCTATCTGTTTCTAATAGAACTTTCTATTCCTCAATAAATTAAATAAAAGGGAAGATCTGGTTTAAATATGCTCTTTCCTTTTTTGTCTTTTATACTCCTATGGCTAAACATCTTAAAATTACTCTAACTCATCTAGTGATACCTGTTCACTTTTATGATTTTATTAGTCAAAGACTGACATAGCAAATTGCCCATTGTTAAACGCAAAAGATTTGTCTCTTTGTCACATTATTACCTAATTTATTTGTGAGATTAGAAATTTAGAATCTCTGCAATTTGATAACATTTAGGATCAAGTTCAATTACCCAAGAACTATGGAAAAGACCATTGCTTTGAAGACCAAAGATGATTTTATACTGCCTGGATATATGGAGTTCCACAATGTCCACAACAAGCACAGATAACTCTATGCTTATACTAGTAAATGCAAATGTGGGTTTGTACTTTCTTCTCAGCTCAAGCACAAGATGGAGTTGTACTGGCATTGTTGTATCAATCGAGAGTTCCTGCAACATGGATTATCAATTGACTGCATTTTATTTCTTTGTTTCCCTTTTGCAAAGATGAATGCAATATCAGTATCTATATTCATTTGTTCTTCCTTTCTTTTTTAAGAAGAATACTCTTCAATACAAGATCAAATATTGGCTGTGTCCATATTTGACTAACATATCGGCCATTGAGTTCAACTTGCTTCACTTTTCTTCTTAATAAGAAAACACCTTGACAAATCCAGATGACAATTTAAAGCTTACATGCAACAGTTACCATTTATGTGAAAGATGTTAGCTTGGTTATGTTTTTTCTAAGGACTTTTTTTATTAAAAAAAAAAAAAAAACACTCCACTCCTGTTAGAGCTTCCATTTGCTTTTCGTGGCATCTCAGCAGTAATCTACGTCTTGTAGGAGATGTTGCAACAACCAGTAATGATTCTTGTCAGCCAAGAGATGCAAAAAATGGTTGAAGTTCCAGACTTGTCTGATCCAAAGCTCCATGACAATTCTCAAGATGCAGACATCAAGCTGTCATCAAATGCTAATGATATAACAAACTTCAGCAATGCAGAAAGGTTGTCCGAGTTTTTTTTTTTTTTTTTTTTTTTTTTAAATCTTCATGTGTACTTACCTCCTCCTAATAAATTAGTTTGCTGAAATTTGTTTCATTTCGTTTTTGTTGTTTTATCCTCTTTTTTTGTGGAACTAGGACACTGTGGCATGACAAATGGAAGAAGAAAATTGATTATGCTTTGGCAAACATGCAACTTGTAAGAGTTCAAAAAATTGATTCTCAACTTGTGTGCTTTGAGGAATGTGAAGGTACACACATTGTTCTGTATTCTTATCCCTGCATCATGAAAATTGTGCTTATATTCTGCTGTCATTTTTTTTGCTTTTCTTAATTAACTATGAGAACTCCGGACCTGTGCAGAGAGTGTAGATATCATCAGGCAATTGGTATCTTCTGCCTGTGAACATCAGATCTATCAGGAAGGATGGACTTCTATTGAAAATGTTTACAGAATGGCAACAGAATGTTATCATTTTTGGAATGATGGCATTAAGAATCTTAAAAAGAGGAGAGCTCTAGCTGACCTTCTGAAGCTCTTAGAAACATGTGGATTATCAAGGCATAAATTCTCAATCTCAGAGGTATTGCATTTCGTCTTTAGTTTTCCCTGCATGCTAGCCTTTTTTTGCTGAAAAAAGGTCTGTGAATCATCATGTGCTTATGCATGCTATTACTCTATCCATTAATTTTCTTACGGATGGTTCTCATGGTGGTAGGTGTCTATTTAGAAATCTGAATCCCCTAAAAATTGTTCTAGTATTGAAATGATTAAAGAGGAAGAAAATTGGAATGTAAATTCCATTTGCATGTCAAGGTCCTTCATTATTTGTTATCCTAACAATCTCAGTTGGCAATGTTGTTCCACTCATAGTTGCTCTATTTGAACAAATGCCTGAAACGTTTTTCATCTGTCAATGTTCTTTTGACGTCTTGTCCATTTCCTTTTAGCACTTTGAATAGAATCAACTTACATCATGCTCTCTCTTTCTCTCTCTTTTGCGCATGGTCATAACCATTTCCCCTATTGTTGTTTGCCTTTTACCTAATACTGGAGTTAGATGTGTGTGCACACGTGTATTTATGTATATTCAACTGACATGCAATCCAATTTGGCCATTATATTTAATATCGTCCATCCATTTGAAATACTTGAAATCATTTCATTCTAGTGCTTTAGTAGGCTTTACTGTTGAAAAAATATAGAATGCATAAAAAAGAAAAATTACTTGGATCCTTTGATCTGAGTATTGCAATAGTTTGGAGATTGTATCTATGAATGGGTATGAGATTAAGGATTGAGAGTATCAACTATTATTGAGTTTACTTGCACCCTTCAGTAATTTGAATTTTGTTGATGATTTAGCAGATCTTTGGAATGTTAACTCAGTAAGTGACAACCAGATTGTTGGTTCAAGCAGATTTCATGTCACCATTACCCAAATGAGTGCTTTCACAAATTTTCTTATATGGTTATACAGCCATAGATGTGTTGTGTGTGTGTGTGAGAGAGAGAGAGAGAGAGTTGGCATGAGGTGGTTCAATGAATGATATTTATGATGTGGACATGAAGAAGCTTTCACAAACATCTTGATAGTGTTAAGCAAATAGCAGTGCAGTCCATTTTTTGGACAACCTTTTCTGTATGTCTAATCATTACTCTCTCTATTTCGTCTTCCTTCCCAATCCACAGTTAAGGCCATTGGGTTAACATGTCTAATGAAATTGTCTTATTCACTTTGCATTGTTGATGGTTCATAGAAGTTCACCTCCAATGCCAAATTCAAAGAGGTCTAAGTGAACGTATGGAAGTCATTTTGACCCTTTCTTCTACAGGTGTGTCTTAACATTGTTAATTAATCTGATTTGGTGACTGGAAAAAAAAATTACCTTCTGCAGGCAGGATACAGTTCAAGTAGCTGGTTTCTTCAACCTGCCTATGATGTGCAGCATTTACTGCCATCACAGAGTGAACTCTGCCCTGAAAATGCTGATGGTACTCTTGCTGGCCACTCATGTGAGTTTCCTGGGGAGAAATGTGATTCTGTCTGGAAAACTGCAAATCAGTACTACTACAAAAACTTGGCCATGGTACAACAGCTACAGCAAATTCGTCTGAATTTTCATAAAGATTTGAATCTAGAGCAGGTAAATATTTGCACTGTACATTACATAGCGAACAGAAAAGTTTTGCTGTCTATTGATTTTTTGGGTTTGTTTTGTAAAATAGGTAAAGAGATCAACTTCATTCCTCAACCACCTAATTATGATTCAGCAAGACCAGCGATCTGTTGCTTATGGCTTTCGTGACCAGCTGAAGAAATTGCGGGCATATGCATCATCTTTAAAAGAGATAGGTATACTGATGCCTACCATGTTTAATCCATGTCAATTGCCAGCAGACATGCTTGATGTTGATGATGCTTCGTTTTTCAGGTCAATTAAGTGATATAGAGTCTTCTGTCACCCATAAACAACATGCCACACAACAATCTATGTGGCTACAAAAGGTACAGATATATTCTGAGTTTTCCAGAATTGCGGCTACCTATTTTATATGCTCTTCAATTCTTAGGTGTTGACAAATTTTCTTCCTTCCATTTTTGTGAAGCAACTATTCGACAGGCTGTGCTCCATGTCAAAAGAAGCATTTTTGCTTCTGAAGGTTGCTGAAGATACTCATGTAGATAGTTGCAACGCAGTGAAGGCTCAAGTCAACGGTCTTTTTTCTTTTCTTGATAAGTTCATTTCAAGATTTCAGAAATCTAAGGTTCTAACTTCATGCTATAACCCTTGTTTTGTCACCCTCTTCTTCCCGTATTCTTCTTCCATACTGACAGTGTTCTTTCTACAGGACTCTTTGGATCAGTATCTTCTCCATGGTGGTGATTTTATTGTTACCTCTTTTATGTGGCCGCCTCTTGTCATTTCTAAACGAATGGAAAAATTAGTATTGAGGAACTCTGAAGTCATCAATGATTTTGAGAAAGATCTCTGTAATTTTTGCAAGAAGGCCTGTAATGAAAAATCTGTTGGGGAGACACTGCTGGGTCATTTTAGAGGAATCATTGAAAAGGTTCTTCTCTTTTCTTTTCTTTTCTTTTTTTTTTTCCTTTCTTTTGGTAGCATCATTCTCCCCACATGTGCTAGAAGCATTGGATGATCTTAGTAGCATTTTCAAAGTTACTTTCCTTTGAGATATTCAGTAGTTTTTAATATGGGTTATGATCTAATGCAACCAATGTGTTCATTCACTCCCTTTGATTTCTAAAAATGCTTTTTTTTTTCCAAAGATCTAAATCATTTATAACATTTACCCATGTATATTTGTTTATGGTGACAAACCTCACATAATTAAGATTCTTATTTATATTTTTAAATGTAACATTTATATGATACATATAGGGCCCATTTTGCATTGTACTTGCATTGAACTGCACTATAATTATGGTGTAATTCGATTGCACTGGAGCATAACCCATTTTCAACATGATAAATAAATAAATTTATCAATAAAAATAATAAATGGTTTAGGTTATAACTAATAAATGATTTAGATTTTTTAAAAAAATAAAATTAACAAAGCAAAGGTCCATGCACCGCTTTTTAACAGTGGAAAAAAAAAACATTGTTCTTAATAGTGGAGATGGCAATTGAGACTTCACATTTTGCAGGGGAAGATGATAATGGATGTTTTTCATTCTGAGCCGGAGCATGTACAGCAATCCAAGGAAAATTCCTCTGAAGAGAATGTTAGTGAATCTATTTCTTCATTTGCTGAAGCATATGAAGAAACTATGGGCCATATTTTGAGTGCTTTGAAAAGTCTAGACTTGTTGAGTGAATCAAGCATTCATGATGAGGAATCATTGAATGGGACGATTACTTCTTGGAAACTATTGTTCGAATCACGAATAGAAATTTTACATTTGGATCTTGTATCTAAGGCACTCAGGCGTACAGTCATTGCTGGAGTAAGTTTGATCTTTCAGTTTTGTGGAACCTTCTTTTCCTTTTGTCATTCTAATTCACTTGCCTGGTTTCACAGGGGAAACTGGTCAACAATAGTGGGCATAAACAACCTACATTATGCTCACAAGTTCAGGCATGCTTAAAGAATCTAGACACAGTTTTGGATATTATTTTAACCTATGGAGATAGCCTCATATTTCATCTTTTAGCCATTCACAAAGCAGTAAGTAATATAATAGTCCTATGTTCCCTTGGTTCTCATTACTTCTCTGCACTTGCTTGCTGTCCTGTGTGCTTCTATTATCTGCTTTAATTTTGAATTGCATTAATGTAAAATTTTCACTTGTATGCAGGTGGCAGAAATGACTTACAGGCTTGCACGCATGTTTGCCTCATTGTATTCCAAGGGTTTTGGTAGTACTGAGAGCAAGGTTGATGATACTGGTGATGTGCTTCAGAATGCAAGCGGAACAGGTATGGGTGAGGGTGAAGGAGTGAACGATGTAAGCAATCAGATAGATGATGAAGATCAACTTCTTGGGACTTCTGAGAAGGTAATGTTCCATGATCATTTAAAAAAAAAAAAAAGAAAGAAAAGAAATCTTTTGACCAAATCACTTCTTTAATACTCCTTTCTATTGATATTGCTTTAGAATGAAGGACTGAATGCCTCCAATGAGGATGCCAGTAAGGATCAGAAAGGCATAGAGATGGAACAGGATTTTGCTGCTGATACATTTAGTGTCAGCGAGGATTCCAGAGATGACAATGGTGGTGAAGAAAATGATGAGGACATGAATGTTGACTCCATGATGGGAGATACTTCTGGTGATAATAAAATAGTTGATGAAAAACTCTGGAATAAGGAAGATGGGATTTCTGATAGCTTGGAGAAGTATGAAACTGGTCCATTGGTCAAAGAAAAGGATTCCAGCTCCAGGGAACTAAGAGCTAAAGAGGATGATGCTGCCAGTCAGCATGAAACTGAAGAGTTGAACAATGAGTCCAAAGGATCAAGTGATGAAGGTGAGAATTGTGATATTGATGGCAATGATCAAGAAATGAATGAATTACAAATGGACAAGGAGTCGGCATTTGAAGCTCCGTCAGGGATAGAGTTTAATAACAAGGATCAAGATTTTGCAGATGATATAAGCATGGATGAGCTTGAAGGTTCTGATAACATGGAAGAAGTGGAATCTGGTTCTGATTACATGGAGGAAACTGCTGAGGCTGGAAATGATGATGTTAAAAAGGACACTGCAGATGATGATATGGATAATCAAAATCTTGATCAAACAGATGCAAATGTTGAGAATGATGAAGCAAGTAAGGAGCAGGCTGATAATGCAGATGTCAAATTGTCAGAAGAGGAGTTGATGGAACCGGGAAACATAGATAGTGCCAATGAAACAGTTCTAACTGGAGATTCAGCACTTCCAGTTGATGTCGTAGATTCCAGCACAGCAGCAGAGATCCACTGGTCTAACAGTTCTGATCTAAGAAATAGTCTTGCTCCTTCAAGTGGCATGCAAACTAAGGATGTTCCTGAGGAGATGACTGTGCCTGATTCAAGTAGAGGTGGCGAATTGATGGTTAATGAACCAAAGGTCCAGCCTTCTCATCCTGATAACTCATCATCACCATCGCGTATGAACCGGCCAAATCCTTACCGAAGTATTGGGGATGCCCTGGAGGAATGGAAAGGAAGAGTCAAAATAACTGCTGATAAACAGGATCATGACATGGAGGCACCTGATGACATGGAGGACGAAAATGCAGATGAGTATCAGTACACATCTGAGTTAGACCAAGGCAAATCTCAAGCACTAGGAGCTGCAACTTCTGATCAGACTGATGGGAATATCAATTGTAATGAGTCTAATACAGATGACTTCGTCAATGAACAAGAAGATCTTGATGAAACGCAAGATGAAAAGGAAAATCCTGAAGTCCCTTCTGGTAACCATAGTGCTGCTTCATGGAGACACAAAATGAATGAGCTAGTGCAGGAGAGAGCAATGCCCCTTCATGAACCTGTGGAGGAAACAGCGGAATTGGACACACATCCTGCTGACCTATCAGGGAGCTTCATCTCAGTGAAAAATTATCTGGATGAAAATGTATTGCAGTTAAGCGAGCTTACCATGAATGACCTAGAGTCTAGAAAGTTGAATCACATTGAAGAAATATCCACTGATGTGGAAAACAAGGCTACTGCGCTTTGGAGAAGATATGAACTGACAACAACAAGGCTGTCCCAGGAGTTGGCTGAACAGTTACGTTTGGTTATGGAACCTACCCAAGCAAGTAAACTTCAGGGAGACTACAGAACTGGCAAACGGATAAACATGAAGAAGGTGGGTTGAGGTTAACAGGAATTTTCCTTACACATTTGCACTTTCCTGCAGCCGCATCATTGTTTGTGGCAATTGAAAACCTATATCTCTGTGTTGTTTATTTATGTTGGACGTAATTTTCAGATTTTTTTTTCCCATCTTATATAAACTTATGACTTGAACAATTATCAGGTTATACCATACATCGCCAGCCAATACCGAAAAGATAAGATATGGTTGAGGAGAACCAGGCCTAATAAACGGGATTACCAAATAGTTGTTGCTATAGATGACTCCCGTAGTATGTCTGAAAGCCGTTGTGGTGATGTTGCTGTTGAAGCTTTGGTTACAGTTTGTCGTGCAATGTCACAACTTGAAGTAGGACAGTTAGCAGCTGTAAGCTTTGGCACACAGGGAAATGTGAGATTATTGCATGACTTTGGTCAAACTTTTACTGGTGAATCTGGAATCAAGGTTAGTGTATCCAGCATATTTCTTTCTAATCGTGGAACACATAAAATTGCAAGAAAATATTGCTCTACTTCAGTTCTTCCAAATGAAAATAGAAACCATTGGGAGATTACTGGAAATCAGTACACTTCATTTGGAGATGTTCTAAATTTCTGTTTATATTTTGATCTGACAGAAAATTTAGCTACTTCTGTAGATTGTTTCTCTTGGATGCAATTTTTTTCTGATTAAAATTTTCAACCTGTAATAGATGATCTCAAGTTTAACATTCAAGCAAGATAATACAATAGCAGATGAACCAATGGTTAATCTGTTGAAGGATTTGAATGGAATGCTGGACAGCGCTGTGGCAAATGCCCGCCTACCAACTGGACGAAATCCACTTCAGCAACTTATTTTGATAATAGCTGATGGACGCTTCCATGAGAAGGTATTTATCCTTTGAATGACAAGGTTAGCTATTCTGTCTCCACTAGGATTAAATCTGACAGTTGCATGAAACAGGAGAAGCTGAAGCGCTGCGTAAGGGATGTTCTTAACAGGAAGCGAATGGTTGCATTTGTCCTCCTGGACAGCCCTGAGGAATCCATTCTGGACCTTACGGTAATATATCCAGCTGAAGTGGTACTTCTGACAAGAAACTGCTGGGCTACCAACTCATATCTGGATGGTTTCATGACTTTTGTTCCAGGAAGCATCCTTTCAGGATAAGAAGCTGACTTTTACAAAGTATCTAAACTCGTTTCCATTCCCCTATTACATTGTGCTGAAGGACATTGGAGCACTCCCGAGGACATTATCGGATTTGCTGAGACAGGTAAGCGTCCCATTGACTATGATCTGCTTTGCCTGATGGATTCTTGTGCTTCATTGATTTGAAATCTGTAAGAGCAACAATGTTGGAAAATCTGCTCATCTTGTTATCTTCTTGTACTTGCAGTGGTTTGAGCTTATGCAGAGTGCAAGCGAGTGAAGTATTCACAATTGCAATTGGTGCTGTCATATCAGTGGATTTGACCCGGCGTGAATGAGTTTTGTTTCCCCTGAAGAGCAACCAGTTCCAACTCTTTCATCCAACCAAAAAAACAACAGAAGGTGATGCAGGAATTCCAACATGGAGTGCATCTTCGTGGGCGATATAGCATGTAAATGAAACAGAAAGAAGAGGTCTGACTCGGTGTATAGAGCTCATGCATATTGCAAGGTCCAAGGATGATGAAACAGATGCAATGTAGATATTGTGGCTTATCATCCGTCACCTAATGGATTTCATGAGATGCAATGACAGCTTAGTATGTCTTCAATTATTTATGGCTTGCTCTTCGCCGGCTTCTTCCATTTGCAATTTCACTGCCACCTCATTTCACTTCTATAATTCAATCTCAATCCGCATACTAATTTATAAAGCTAATTTGTTTTTTTTTTTTTTAATTTCTAAAGCCAAAAACATCTTAATTTAGCTCTTAATAATGCGATTTTGGCTCTGGTTTATTCTAAAATTTGAAATTTTCCATAATTATACTTCGAATGCTAAGGGCCAAATCCCCATGTAAATCTAATGGAGTTGGTAAACTTACCGTTTAAGTGAGGCATGGCCCACATGGGGAACCAAATGATGTTCTAGAACATGACCACTTGGATTTTATTTTCATAGTAACCGTGGGGCTTAACTTAATAAATTGTATGCACGAGCACAAAAATTCCATCATATCATCATCTTCATCCTCATCGTCATTGTCATCGCTTGGTTGCAAATGATAAAGGCATCAACAGGTCGGGTTGGAGCCTAATATAATTGTAAATTATTTAAAATATCCTAATCCTCCATTTAAAACACCTTATTCCTAATCTATTTATTACTTATTAATAAATAGTTGGCAGGTTGTTAATAAATTATGTAGCAAATGCATGAAACTTCAATCTTAGGCACGTGTATAAAATCCAAGAGTTGTAAATCATATGTAATGTGTTAATAAAATATATATTCATAAGTATGAAAAATGTATATTAGAGGTTAAAGAAATGTAATTGTGAGATTAAACTACATGAATAGTGCACGTGAACAGTGACATGAATGCCAACGTGAATACTAATTGAGGTGATTAAGACTTAATCATGTAAATTAACTTAATCACAAAATGACAAAAAAAAAAATTAATCACTACAGGAGAAAATAGCAATATTTTTTGATATTTTAAAAAAGCAAACAAAATAAGATCAATTTTAAAAAGAGATCCAATATAACTATTATAGGAAATTATTGCAAAATGCTTGCATGGAACTTTCTCATGGATCGGAACTTTCTCTTGGATTGTCATGAGGCTAAATAGATGATGATTGGATATGATTTAAATTTTGCAATAGCTAGGATTAGTCAATTGCAATTTGATTCCCATACTAGCATTCTATGACTACTAGAACATGCCAACATTACCTGCCCAAGCCAAACTTAGTCGAAAGCCTGAGGCCTAATTTGGTTGAAGCCTAGGACATTTAGTCTTTTGTTTGAGTGACTAAATCAAGACTTAATGGCCAATTCACCATATCACAAAATCTAATCTAATGGCCAAGATGGAGCAAGTTGAAAAACAAGAAAGTGATTCAAAACATATGTAGAAAGAATATATAAAGTACAAATTATTCATTTATTATTAAGAGTACAGTAGGAAAGAATCACATAAAGACAAGAGACAAGAGAGAATAACACAAAGATAAGAGACTAATATTTACGTGGTATGATTATCCTACTCCAAGAGGTAACCCACTCAATCATGCCTTTGGTTTACCACTCCTACTCTATTTATAATGTGTTACAGGGTATACTGCATTTATTATAGTTATATTTTACATTTACTATAACTGTTTTTCAACCATGCGCAGTGTCACGCAGTGTCACTCTGTTGTATTCACCAACTTATAGTTGATGAAAATCCCATCAAGTTGTGGAATAAATATCAATGATACCTATTTTATTTGATATTTGATTAAAATTGCTTCTTGGTAGAACTTTAGTGAAAATGTTTGCTAGTTAGTCATGGCTTCTGACATGTGGTGTTTCAATAATTTTTTCTTGCACTTTATCTCACATATGATGACACTTAGCTTCTATGATGTTTAATTGTTTCATGGAAAATTAGATTTGATGTTATATGTATGACAGCCTGATTATCACAAAATACCTTTATTGGTTTTTATGAATTGAAACCTAATTCCTTGAATACTGATTTTACCTAAATTAATTTGCTTGTAGCAGAAGACATAGCTTTGTATTCAATTTTAGCACTCGACCTGCCCACAACATTTTGTTTTTTGTTTTCCATGTTACAATATTTCCTCCAACAAATGTACAACAACTTATGGTGGATTTATAGTCACAGATTTCTTGCCCATTCTACATCTGCATACCCAAGGACCCCAGCATGAAATAAACATTAGTATAGTCATTTTGTTTCATCCATATTCCTTTTCTTGGAAAAGATTTTAAATAATAGAAAATCTAATCTACAATCTTTATGTGCTTTATAGTAGTAGAATGTAAAATTAACTAACCAAACTAACCACATATGCAATGTTTAGTCTAATAGTTGGAAGATATATCAGTCATCCCAAAAGTCTTCAGAACCTTCCAGGATTCTTTGAAGGTTCACTTGTTTCGATAAGCTTAGTGACGTAGTCAATGAGAGTATCAACTAGTGTAGCACCAACTTTTCAATTTCTCTAAAAAGATCTAATGTATTTTTTCTTTAACACAAGAATAAACCTTTCTTAGAACAAGCAACTTCGATTCCCAAGAAGTATTTTAGCTTACTAAGGTCTTTCATATCAAATTTTTTGTTAAAATACCTTTTAAGTTCCAAAATACCAACATTGTCAGTCCCAACGATAATTATATCATCAACATAGATCAAAATGACTACAATTCCAAGACTTCTTTTCATCACAAATATTGACAAATCAGAGACACGTTGTGAAAATCCACCTATTTTAAAGCATAGTAGATATAAATTAGAGCTTGTATATGGTTTTCAATAGATTTAAACATGGGTAACTTACGTTCACAAGAAAATTCAATGAGAGATATTAAATTTCATGCTCTATGATTTAGATGAGTAGATTAGGCAACTAAGTAAGCAAAGTGATTAAGTTAATCACTTCGATTATTATGGTAATTATGTGTACTAAAAGGCGAAATATACTAAAGGATGAAAAAGGATGTAGAGAATGCTTAGGTGGCATGTGTAATTAATGTCATTTTTCATGTTATTATTTGATTTAACAACTGATATATTAATATCTTGTGATGTAGAATGTGGATTGATGTGAAATTTTAAGGGAAAGCCTAAGTTAGTATGCCCTATATGATGAACGGTTTGGATCATGAAAATTATGAATAAAAAGGGGTTAAATGATTAAAGTTATATAATATTTTATGAATAAAATTCATTTTACTAATATCTTAGCATATATTCATCATTTTGAGATGAAAATTTTATGACTAAGTAAGTTAAGATGTTCTAAGTGATGAATAAATTATAAAAATGGGCGTCTTTGAATAGAGTAGAATCCTAATTGAAGTATTTTTGCCGCAGTTTTGCCTCCTTGAAAGTGGCCCCCATACGAAGATGAATGGTAACTCTGTAGTATTGATTCCTGTTCACACTCTGGAATACATCTCTGATGTAAGTGGTCTGGGCATTGCTTGAACAAATATTGGATCATCCCAAAAATAGAATTTCACGCATGGAGAAATTTCTTCCTTTGGTGTGAATTCAGCTCCAGAGATAACAATCCACTGAAGATATAATTTACAAAGTCTGCATACTATGGTGGACTGCCTAGGGAGATAGAAAATAGTTGCTCATCCGGGAACACCTCCCAAATGTCTTGGGCTAGCTGGGATCCTTCGAGGCGGGATAAATGGTCAGCGACCTGATTTTCAGCTCCTTTTCGGTCTTTAATTTTGAGGTCAAACTCCTATGACAGTAGGACCCACCAAATCAAGCATGGTTTTGCATCCTTTTTCTCGATCAAATATTTGATGATCGAATGGTCTGTGTACACGATCACTTTGGTGCCTACCAGATAGGCTCTGAATTTGTCGAATACAAATACCACTGCTAGCCGTTCCTTTTCTATCATGGTATCATTCATTTACGTCTCGTTCAGGGTTTTGCTAGCGCAGTAGATGGAGTAAAAACTTAGTTCCTTCGCTGGCCCAGTACCGCTCCTACTGCATAGTCGTTCTCATCGCACATCAATTCGAATGGGAGGTTCCATTTGGGAGAAATAATAATTGGCACAGATACCAATTTCTTTTTTAGCTCTGGAATGCCTCAATGCATTCACTGGTAAATTCGAATGGCGCATCTTTCTCGAGCAATGAACATAGTGGCTTGGCTCTTGGAATGCCTCTATGCATTCGCTGGTGAATTTGAATGTCACATCTTTCTCAAGTAGGAAACATAGCGGCTTGGCTATCTTGAAGAAGTCTTTTATAAATCGCCTGTAGAATCTCGCATGTCCCAGAAAACTAGGAATGCCATTGACTGAGGCGGGTGGAGGTAGTTTCTCGATCATCTCAATCTTATCTTTATCAACTCCAATTCCCTGTTTGGAGACCCGATGACCAAGTAAGATGCCCTCCGTTACCATGAAATGACACTTTTTTCAGTTGAGAACCAAGTTCGTATCCTCGCAACACTGGAGCATCTTCGATAAGTTGGTCAGGCACTTGTCATAGGAATTCCTAAATATCGAGAAATCATCCATGAATACCTCCAGAAAGTCCTCCACAATGTCAGTAAAAATGACCATCATACAAGCTGAAATGTACCTGGGTCGTTGCATAGGGCAAATAACATTCGCCTGAATGCGAACATGTCATATGGACTTGTGAATGTGATCTTTTCTTGGTTCTCTGATGCTATCATAATCTAGTGGTAACCTGAATACCCGTTCGGAAAGCAATAGAACTCCTGCCCCGCCATCCTGTCCAGCATCTGATCTATGAATGGGAGTGAAAAATGATCCTTTCGAGTGGCTTTATCCAGTTTGCGGTAGTCCATGCAAACTCGCCAACCAGTAACTGTCCTAGTCAGGATCAACTCATTGTTCTCGTTGGAGACGACCGCCATACCACTTTTCCTTGGAACGCACTGCACCGGCTGACCCAAGAGCTGTCGAAGATCGGGTATATAATGCCTGAATCTAGCCTTTTGATGATCTCCTTTTTGACCACCTCTTTTATGATTAGGTTCAACCTTCTCTGCACTACGATAGACGGCTTGGAATTCTCTTCCACTTAAATTTTATGCATGCAGAAGAACAGGTCGATGCCTCTGATGTCGGCTATGGTCTATCCTATGGCCTTTTTGTGATTTCTGAGCACTCTAAGTAGTTTTTCTTCCTGCACGGGATCCAGTGCAGAAGAAATAATCACTGGAGCGAGAACTCTGCTCCAAGATAGGCATATTGAGGTGCTTTGGTAGGGATTTCAGCTCCAGAACAAGCGACTCTTCAATCAACGGCTTCAATTGTTTAAAAGATTTTGGCTTAAGCTCCAACGATTCGAATTTCTGCGGATATCATGGAAAAGTTAGAGATTGCTGCAGTAACGTATCATCTCTGCCGAATTGTCATTAGATTCATTGATTTCTCCAACCAGTGATGCCTCCATGACGTCTTTGAAAGCTAAGATTTGGAATTCTACCTGAACTGCTGAATCCACCATGTCAATCATTAGCCATTTGTCTAGATCATTTGGTAACTGTATTGTCTTAAACATGTTAAAAGTAACGTGTTCATTTTGAACCCGCATGGTTAGCTCTCCAGCTTGTATGTTGATGATAGCCTTGCCCTTTGCAAGAAAAGGCCGACCTAGAATGATTGGCACGTCCCGATCTTCTTTATAATCCAGGATAATAAAATCTACAAGGAAGATGAATTTGTACACCTTGATAAGAGCATCCTCGATAATGCCCTCCGGATATGTCATGAACCGGTCTGTCAGTTGCAGCATGACTGTCATAGGTCGTGCTTCCTCGATGCCTAATTTTCTGAAAATTGACTTAGGCTCGAAATATTGGTTTCCGATTATGCACAGAATAGTGAAACTCCCTGGATCCTTGAGCTTAGGAGGTAGCTTCCTCTGCACTGTAGCACTGGTTTCCTCTGTTAACGCCATCGTTTCGAATTCCGTCAACCGTTTTTTCTTTGACAAAATGTCTTTCATGAATTTGGCGTAGCTCAACATTTATTCTAAGGCTTCGAAGAGGGGTATATTGATGAGTAACTCCTTTAATACTTCTTAAAACTTCTTGAATTGACCCTCATTTTTATTCTTTGCTAATCTCTAAGGAAATGGAGGAGACGGCCTTTGATTTGTGACGATTTCAGCATCCAGTTGCTTCTGAGTAGTATCTGGTTCCTTTGTCTCCTAAGACTACTGAATCAAAGGATCAGTGGGTTCAGTTATCGCTTCTGGTGGAATTGCATCGGGTAATTACTTCCTACTACGCAACGTGACTGCTTGCACCTGCTCTTTGCCTTTTCCTTTCGGATTTTGCTCTGTATCGCTCGGCAGTGGACCTTGAGGCCGGTTATTTAGAGCTGAGACCAGTTGGCCTATCTGTGCTTCCAAGTTTTGTTCGTCATGATCTGGGATTGCATGAATTGCATAAACAGGTTTCCCAGATCAGATTTCTTCTCTTCTCACGCTGTTGGATTGAATTGAGCTGGTCTTGTTGGCTGTTGCTGAGGGGGCTGCTGCGAGAATCCAGGCAATTGATTCGGCCTCATCTGGCTATTCCATGAGAAATTGGGATGATTGCTCCAGCCTAGGTTGTAGTTGTTTCCATATGGATTTGCTGAATTTCTCTGAAAATTTTCTACGTAATTAATGGACTCCAGATTAGAGACACATTGATCACTAGGATGGCTGAATTCTCCACAGCATATGCAAATATCTGCTGCTGTCGGTTGCTGTGGTGTAGGCGCCCCTATTGTACTGACGTTGGCTGGCTTGGATAAGTTTTGAATTTGCCTGGATAGAGCATCGATGTGAGCCTTTATTGATGAGACTGTGTCCAGTTGGAGTGACCCCCACTTCGGCTTTTGTTAGATGGCAGTTGATATGTGTTGGCCCCCATGTTTTCAAGTAGGGCATATGATTCTCGGTAGCTTTTCCTCACAGAGAACCATTTGACGATGAATCCAATATATGATGGGTGGAATCCTGGAGACCATTGTAGAAAATTTGAATTTGAACCCATGGGCGAATTCCATGATGCAGGCACTTCCAGAGAAGGTCTTTGAAGTGATCCTACACTTCTTATAGAGTCTCCTCTCCATGTTGTTTGAATGAGACTATATTCATCCTTAGCTTGGCTAACTTGGCAGGCAGGACATATTTCTCTAGGAATTTCTAAGCCAAGTCGTTCCATGGATTGATAGAGTTTAGGGGCAAAGAATCTAGCCACTCCGAAGCTCTATCCCTCAGTGAAAATGGAAAAGTCCGTAGCCGTATTGCTTTGTTGGAGACTTCGTTCTGCTTGAACGTGTTTATAATCTGCAGAAAATTTCACAAATGGCGGTATGGATCTTCAAAAGACAATCCCCAAAACTGCCCAATAGACTGGAGCATCTAGAAAATCACCGGTTTGTTCTCAAAGTTGTTTGTGTCGATAGGAGGAGGTGCGATGCTAGTTTGGACTACATTCTGGCCAAACACAATGAGATCCCAAATGGGTTGGTCCAAATCATCTTGTGGTGGATGAATTGGAACGTCAATCTTTTGGTTTCCCTTTTAATTTGCATGAATATTTTCGTCCTGATTCTCGATGCGCTCCATAGTATGCTATTAGCTTCTAGCTTCTTTGCTCTTATGACGCTTCTCAAATAAGTTCTTTCAGGTTCCAGATCAAAAGGAATAGCGATCTCCTTTCCGACTCTGCCTCAACTCATGCAAAATGAGATTAACCTGCAAAAACCAATTCAATTGAAACTAGCAAAAGAATTCTAAACTAAAAGAAATTATGAAAATGAACTATTCTATAGAATTGTACAAAAAAGCAACAAAACTATCAATAATTAGTTAAACCAATTCCTCGGCAATGGCGCCAAAAACTTAATGAGTTGCGTATATATCTATCAAAATGCTCGCTTTTAATGCAAATATATGTGCCAAATCAAGTAATAAAGAGTGAGTAGAGTATTATTTCTACGAGGAATTGTCTAACTGGAATTATTAATTAGTTTAACTGCTTTCAGTGGGTAGAAAATTTTGAGTTTTTGAATTTAAAGCTAAAGCTAACAAACACTATAAGAAATCAAAATAGAGTCCACAGATTCACTGGAATATTAGAAACAGGTTTATCAATCGGAGATGACAGATGGATAGCTCGAAATCCTTGAATCTAAATTATATTGCATTGGTTCTTTTTCATTGGATTGTGCATGAATTTACAAGTCCAAGTTCAATGATCTTTATATATGTCTTTCAACATTATATAAAACTAATTACACCTTATTCAATTGCTATGTTCCCATGCCATTAAATAAAATGAAATTGATAAGTTTATAACATGTTTATTGACTATATAGGGTTTAACGGTATCTTCCTATCCATTAAACAACTCTTCTTACCAAAGAAGAAACCTATGCCCTACACATAGATCTAGCAGAGATTTTTCTTTTTCAAGGATTAATCAAGCAATTAAATCATCTTACAAGATAGCTAATCTTGTAAAAAATATTCAACCACATGTGCAAGGGTAAATCACACACAGTCATATAGAAAAATCAAATATTTATTCCTGAATTTCAAAGAACCAATACAATATAATTATATGTCAATTCATCTTAACTATCCATCTAAAGAAAGTTTAGTTCAAAGACATGATCATAAAATCCTTTACATCCATTATTGTAATATACAGAAAAATAAAGAAAGAAAAAATAGGAAAATAAAGAAAAAACTAGAGTTTCGGCGGTTTCCACCAACGGGGTTGAATCTTCTCTTCAATCCGCATTTCGTTTGAGTTTTTGTCCTTCTCTGGCTATCCATTCCCGGCCTTTGGCTCTCTCCCTCCCGCAAACCCTGGGTTTCTATTTATAAAGTGAAATTGCACAGCACACGTATTGAAATCCCCACGTACGAATGCGTAGTGGCACCTAGGCTCCAACTCTCTGTGTGCTTGGTAACTTAGAAAGCTTTCTGGAAACCCTAAGAATTCATGCCTTTGCCGGCGCCTGAGCGCAAACTCCCTGGATGCTTCATGACTTGGGAACTTCTCTGAAACACCTATGATCATATACTAGCGCCTGGGCGCCCCAAGCTGGTGCCTAGGCGCCAACTCCCTGGAAATTATTGTGAATGGTGGCCTCAAAACCCTTCTAGACTTATCTGCATGATGATGAAGTGGTGCTTAGGCGCCAACTCACTGGAAGCTACTGGTTGCTGAATTGTGCTGGAGTTCTAGTAATGGCACGTAGGTTGGTGCCTGGGCGCCATCTACATGCCTCGTGACTTGGTTCTGATTTGCATTTGCTTTGCTCACATTGCTTATAATTTGCCCATCCTTCGTGCAAAAATTGCATAAACTAAATAAATGGACTAAAAATGCCTAATTTATGCTAAAAATGCATAAAAACTAAATAATGCTCCTAAAATGCAAAGCAAGTGAAAATTGAGCTAAATGAATGCAAAACTATGCCTAATCTCTTGGACTAACGTGCAAATATAATGTGAAATAGGCCATGATAAAACGAGTTATCAATGGGACATATGGATGGCTCAAAATGTGGCAACAATAGGGGCAAATGGATGGCTAGGATGAATGCAGCAACTAAATGGAATTTTATTTATTTTAAGTCATGAATAATGAGGTGGCATCAAGAGAGTTAGAGCAGCAACCTATAAATAAGAAATAGGCAGCAATTAGATGGACGTTTTTGAGCATTAAGAGAGAGAAAACTTAGAAAAATGGAAACAAAGAGCAGCTGCTTAGGAACGACCAAATAGCACTAAAGGAGAAAAGAAAATAAAGAAAATTCAACAAAATAGGAGGGGAAAGTTGGACGTTGAAACAAGTTTGAATTTATTCTTACTAGATGCTTACTTAACGTCAAACTAGATGATAAGAGAAATTTCTGTTTACTTTAGGAAATTTAAGGACTAAACAAGACGATATAGGTTGAACTCTCATGTTTAAGGGGTGTTGCATGATAATATCACATGTATATATAGTTAAATTGCATATATGATTGGGTTTATGTGCTAATATATGAGTTGCACTTAGCAAAAATGAGACTAAATAAGGGTGTTTGGAAAAAGGATGATAAATTCTAGAAATTTTGAAAAAAAATTCACTTACTATAAGTTGTAAACAAGTGCTTAAAATGATTTGAAGAGTTGTGGATAGGTTGCAATTCATGTATGCACCATTAAGATGCAATTAGTATAGAGAAACTTTATGGATTTAAGCACATAAGGGGCTGTTTTGAAAAGGGAAGTAAATTCCAAAAATATTGGATTGAATTTTGCTTGACTAAGGTAGTAAACAAGCCTTGAAAAGATCATAAGAGTGCTTGATAATTTGTAATTTATGTGGGTATCATTAAGGTGAAGTTGTAAAAGTAAAACAAGGAAAAATGATAATAAATAGGGCTATTATTGTAATGAATGTAAATTTCAAAAAAAAATCATTGGAATTTAACTTGTTAAAGGCTCTACACAAGCCCTTCACCAACTAAAAGGGTTGTTGAGTAATAACCTTACATGTACATATGGTTAAAGTGGAATTGTAAGAAGTGAAAGATGGTGGAAATGAGAATATAAGTGGCTGTTTTGAAAATGAAAGTTAAATTTCAGATTTTTTGGAATTGAGCTTGCAATAGAGATTAAACAAGTACCTTAAGTAATTAAGAAAGTTTAGTATATTAAGTTTACGTTTTAAAAAGATGTAAGCAAACAGTCACTTTACATGGATATGTATATGTGATTGTTTAGAAGGTAGATGTGAACTTTGAAAATCTTACTTGAACTTAGTTTGTTATAATTTCAAGTAAGTATCTCAAATGATTAAGGAGATTAAATGCCCTAAATTAGGGTATTGAGCCAAGGAAATGATTGACTATTAGAAAAATTGATAAATATAATTTAAAGAGATAAGAGTGTTCATCTCAAAGAAAGAGTTGAACAAGATTGAGATACTAAGAGTCACATATATAATGAGACTACAAAAGGGTTGGAAACAAGTGATAAATGCATGGAAAAGGCAAACCATGCATGCATAAGATGTTATACAGATATAATTAAGTGATCATTTTCACTTGTCTAGGGAAAGACAAGGAAAAAATTGAGAGAACAAGTTGAGCTTCCCACATGTAAGCAAACCTATAAAAAATGTGTGCAAAGAAAAGTTTGATTTTTAAGAAATGGTATTTGCAAGCAAAGCTTTTGAAAATGATACTTTTGAAATATTTTGAATCTCTTTCAATATTGAAATGTTTTGAACTTCTTAAAATATTAAAATATTTTGAATCCCTTTAAATATTAAAATTTTTTAAATCTCTTTAAACATTGAAATGTGCTTCTACGCCATGAAGAAGATGGCGTACAAGCACATAATTTGGCAAATAGAATGGAAGCATAATCTCAATAGTAGCAGCTTGCGTTATCTCCACCTGTAGTTCATTCAGTACAGGAGACATTCGGGAAGCGTCGATCGTGGCGAGAGCACGAGACCCGACAAAGGATAGACGCGCATCCATCACCTTTCGGTGATACTTATTCCACTTTGCTTTACTTTATGTCAGTTTTATAGCAGTGGTATCTTTCTTTACGACCACTTGCTTTGTATTTTTCTTTTACAACGTGTTGCAGCTTGCTTTTTGGTGACACGTTATCTGTAATTATTGATTTTTGAATCTCTTTTTACTATATACTGTCATTGTGCGTTCAGCTTTTACTATTTAAAGATGTGATCTTATTAAAAATAGTAAAGAGTAGTATGCAATGGTATCAAAAAAAGAAGATTTGATTGAAACTTTTAATTTCTTTTGAAGTCTGTTGAGCGCTAAAATCAGGTCCGAGCTCCACAAATTCGAGGTATTACACACAAAGAATATATCTTGAGGATACATCGAAGATATAGAGCATCCTCGGATCTCATCTTGGCAGCTCAAAGTCTTCAAGTGTTTTTGTAAGTTTTTAATGTTTGAATGAAATGTTTGAATATTTTCTTTCAAATATGGAGTAGTAGACCTAAGAGCGCCTTCGGGCCTCTAGTATATTAGTTCTAATATTGAAGTATTATTTTTCTTGGATAAAAAATGTTTGGTTTGAAACCTTTTGTTATAATTAAATCAGAAATTCAAAGTAGGTCTTAATCCTTTATATGGTAATCCATAAATCCCGTGTTGAGAGGCATGTGTTGCCCATTAGGGTTAGAACTTTTATCTGTAAAGATGGATGCGAAAGAAGGAAAGATTTAGTTATAACAAATAACAGTAAAACTAAAAGAAGTAATCCAAAAGGATAATTTTCAACTGAAGAACAAAATATACTAAGCCTGAAATAAGCCCACTTACCATAAGAAACAAACTCCAAATTAAATTTCGGGGCCAACTCTGAAAGAAAAGAAAAATATTTTCAGTCATAAAAAATATAGTTTATGTATGTAAAACTTTAGCAGGAATAATAACATAAAAGAATAAAATAATAAAAAATAACGCAAAAATGTATAACAGATTACTAGAAAACAAAGAACATCTAGATGATGAAATCATAGAACTTAGAAATGAAATAGAAGCATTTAAAAAACGACTAGAAAACATGAAAAATTACGCACAAAACTAAACCACCTTGTAACTTAGCATTACAAGGGTGAGCCATCAAAACCGTAGTCTTGTAACTTGTTTTAACTTTAATGAACTCATACAAAGCAGAAAATATAGCAAAAGAAGTTGAAGATCTATTACTTAGACAAAAAAGTTTTGAAATGAAGTATATAATTCTAAGTCAACTAGATGAAATAATAGACAGCCTAATAAAGAATGTAGATAGATTAGACGAATTACATCCTAAAGAAGAAATGATAATAGAATCAATTTCTAACAGAATAGAAGAAATTAGAAATTAAATAGACTGTTCTGTAGGAGAATTATAAATTCTGTGAGGAAAAATAGATAACATTAAGAAAATTATTATTCATTAACTTAAAACAAAACACAAAACCCCCACGGCCTCGAGAATGTGTGTGTGTATATATATATATATATGAAAATGAAGGAGCTGTCGTACAAATGAAAAAATATGAGGCCGACTGAAAGTATAGGAATGATGCGTTCGCATATCCTTTAATAAACCCAAAAATAGGAATAAAAATATTTGCAAGAAAAACTTTTGAATATGCTATTTTATTCTCGAATCTTGAAATGTTTCAAAAATGATGAGGACATGAATGTTGACTCCACGAAGGGAGACACTTCTGGAGATAATAAAATAGTTGATGAAAAACTCTGAAATAAGGAAGACGAGATTTCTGATAGCTTGGAGAATTATAAAACTGGTCGATTGGTCAAAGAAAAGGATTCCAGCTCTAGGGAACTAAGAGCTAAAGAGGATGATGCTGCCAGTCAACATGAAACTGAAGAGTTGAACAATGAGTCCAAAGGATCAAGTGATGAAGGTGAGAATTGTGATATTGATGGCTATGATCAAGAAATGAATGAATTGCAAATGGATAAGGAGTCAGCATTTGAAGCTTTGTCAGGGTAGAATTTAATAACAAGGATCAAGATTTTGCAGATGATATAAGCATGGATGAGCTTGAAAGTTCTGATAACATAGAAGAAGTGGAATTTGGTTCTAATTACACGGAGGAAACTGCTGAGGATGGAAATGATGATGTTAAAAAGGACACTGCAGATGATGATATGGATAATCAAAATCTTGATCAAACAGGTGCAAATGTTGCGAATGATGAAGCAAGTAAGGAGCAGGCTGATAATGCAGATGTCAAATAGTCAGAAGAGGAGTTGATGAAACTGAGAAAGTTAGATGGTGCCAATGAAACAGTTCTAACTGGAGATTTAGCACTTCTAGTTGATGTCGTAGATTCCAGCACAGCAGCAAAGATCCACTGGTCTAACAGTTCTGATCTAAGAAATAGTCTTGCTCCTTCAAGTGGCATGCAAACTAAGGATGTTCCTGAGGATATGACTGTGCCTGATTCAAGTACAGGTGGTGAGTTGATGGTTAATGAACCAAAGGTCCAGCCTTCTCATCCTGATAACTCATCATCACTATCATGTATGAACCGACTAAATCCTTACCGAAGTATTGGGGATGCCCTGGAGGAATGGAAAGAAAGAGTCAAAATAACCGCTGATAAACAGGATCATGACATGGAAGCACCTAATGACATGGAGGAGGAAAATGCAGATGAGTATCAGTACACGTCTGAGTTAGACAAAGGCAAATCTCAAACACTAGGAGCTACAACTTCTGATCAAACTGATGGGAATATCAAGTGTAATGAGTCTAATACAGATGACTTTGTTAATGAATAAGAAGATCTTGATGAAACGCAAGATGAAAAGGAAAATCCTGAAATCCCTTCTGGTAACCATAGTGTTGCTTCATGGAGACACAAAATGAATGAGCTAGTGCAGGAGAGAGCAATGCCCCTTCATGAACCTGTGAAGGAAACAGCGAAATTGGACACACATCCTGCTGATCTGTCAAGGAGCTTCATCTCAGTGAAAAATTATCTAAATGAAAATGTATTGCAGTTAAGCGAACTCACCATGACTGACCTAGAGTCTAGAAAGTTGAATCACATTGAAGAAATATCCACTCATGTGGAAGACAAGGCTACTGCAGTTTGGAGAAGATATGAACTGACAACAACAAGGCTGTCTCAGGAGTTGACTAAACAGTTACGTTTGGTTATGGAACCTACCCAAGCAAGTAAACTTCAGGGAGACTACAGAACTAGCAAACGGATAAACATGAAGAAGGTGGGTTGAGGTTAACAGGAATTATCGTTACACATTTGCACTTTCCTGCAGCCGCATCATTGTTTGTGGCAATTGAAAACCTATATCTTTATGTTGTTTATTTATGTTGGACGTAATTTTCAGATTTTTTTTCCCATCTTATATAAACTTATGACTTGAACAATTATCAAGTTATACCATCTATTGCCAGCCAATACCAAAAAGATAAGATATGGTTGAGGAGAACCAGGCCTAATAAATGCGATTACCAAATAGTTATTGCAATAGATGACTCCCGTAGTTTGTCTGAAAGCCATTGTGGTGATGTTGCTGTTGAAGCTTTGGTTACAGTTTGTCGTGCAATGTCACAGCTTGAAGTAGGACAGTTAGCAACTGTAAGCTTTGGCACACAGGGAAATGTTAGATTGTTGCATGACTTTGGTCAAACTTTTACTGGTGAATCTTGAATCAAGGTTAGGGTATCCAACATATTTCTTTCTAATCGTGGAACACATAAAATTGCAAGAAAATATTGCTCTACTTCAGTTCTTCCAAATGAAAATAGAAACCTTATTATTAAATTGCAAAACTATCATTCTTTTCTTATTTTCACTATGTTTCATCTTCTCATTTATCCATTAATTTCATATTTATATAATAACATTAATTTGCTATCCCTAATCCTTTATTATACTCTTTTCTAACATATATATTAATTTGGATCACTTTTATTTAGTTTCCATATTTATTTTTTATTATTTCTCAAACTGTCCTTATTTGCTGAAATTAGGCCTACTGATTTCTTTAAATGTTGATTTGTAATCAAATTAAGGTATTTGATTCTGAAATTTATTTCATACATTTATAATTATATTAATTAACCCTCATAAAAATTTTAGGATGAAATATTAACAATTTATATTTATTTTGACAATTGTACTAAGCTGGATCAGTTGTGAAATCAGGAGCAGCCTTCATCACATTATTTTTAAATCATACTTATGTCATCCAAAAATTATTTTTTATTTTGGTCGAGTGATAATTTTATGTCTTTTATATCATATCAAAATTTCATATCAAAACTCCATCTACAAAAAATATTAAAAATCATTTACTATAGCTGAACTTGTCACCCGTTTTACCCTGTTTAAGTTAATTTTCTCGGATTTTTAATTTACAATGTAATTAATATTTTAAGCTAAAAATTTGATCATTTCTTAATGATCATATAATTAACTTATAAAAAAATTTTCATGGTAAAACTTGTTCGTTTACTATCTCCTTCATATTTTTTTTAATATTATGTAATCTCTAGATTTGAGGTAATTTAACTTAGACTTATCAAATTAATCATAAAAATATCCGTAAATTAGTTTAACTCTGAATTAGTTAATCACATTAATCATATATTCAACAAATTAAAAATCAGTATTATAATTTTTAAACATAATTACATGATATTAGAACCGATATTAGAACCGATTAACTGCTGAAAAAATCTGTTATTTGGTTCACAACAATTTATCTTAGTATTTAATCATTTTGATTGATTGTTAAATCAATATAAATGTAGTTAGGTTATTTAATCAACTACTTTTCATAATCTAATTCATCTAGATTAGAGAACATATAATTTAGTACTTTTTATTAAATTTTTATATGATTCTGAGTTATGCATGCTTAGATATAATGAAAACAGTTAGGATGAATAGATGCCCTTAATTAGAGCCCCTAATTAGCCAAAAATTTTCTGTTTATTTTTATTTTTCCATAAGATCTGTGAATTTAAACAATTTCAATTTTTATAATTCAAAATTTTGAAATTCCTATGCACTGTATATTACATGAAGTTTTCAAGTAGTATGGGTTTCACAATCCTTCCCCCCTTATAATAGGTTTCGTCCCGAAACCGTCTCTACTTCAAACAGATGTGGGTATTTTCTCTCTACTTCCTCTTGAAGTTCCCAAGTAGCTTCAGTTTCTGCATATCGATTCCACTGGATTTTAACATAATCAATCTTTCGATTCTAAAGCTTCTTTACATTGTAATCCAAAATTTTGACTGGTCTTTCTTCATAATTTAAGTGATCTTGAATTGAAAAATTTTGGGCAGTTAATATGTGAGTAAGGTTAGCTACGTACTTCCTGAGCATTGAAATGTGAAAAACATTATGAACTGATGTTAAGGCTGGGAGTAGGGCCACCTTATAGGCTAAATTACCAATTTTCTCCAATACTTCAAATGGCCCTATGTATCTTGGGTTTAATTTACTTCTCTTCCCAAATCTTGTGACTCCTTTAAATGGCGTTACTTTTACAAATACATGATCTCCGACTTGAATATTTAATTCTCTTCTCTTGCAGTCAGTATAACTTTTCTGTCGACTTTGAGCGGTGAGTATGCATTGACGAATCACCTGTACTTTTTTCGCCATTTTTCTTGATAGGTCTAGAGCTAATTTCCTTTCTCTTACTGTGGTGCCCTGAACCGAGGCGTCACATTTGTCCTTACTCCGGGATCTTATCGATTGGTAAATATGAATCAGGATTGTTGCTCTGATCACGCGGCGGGTTCTTAATTGGATCTCGTCCAATTTTTTTCTTTCTCTTTTCTTTCATCATATAAACATATATCATCATGGTATTTCTTTTTAATTTTAAAAATTGCATTGAGCCAAGAGCTGCCCACCCTATGCCTGCTCCAGCCACCCTATTC
>JAXCLR010000073.1:46554936-46618118 GCA_035584095.1 Annona squamosa
GGTCGCCTTTGCCCGACATTGCCAGAAATCCACATTTGGGAAATAACGAGCTTTGAGTACCTTGTGACAGAGGGAACATCCAGCTCATCTTTCGCTTATGACCCCTTTCACCCCACCAGAACCTGCTCAACAAAGCAGGATCCTTAAGACCAAAGCCATCGCAATATATGAAATATTGGGAAATTCCATCAGAAAGCATAAAATGTAAACAAGCACAATGCCTTGTGTTAAAAATTAAAAGTTCGTAGGTGGACTGTCTCATTAATTTCAACATCTAAAAGCAAAGCATATACCTTCACATTCAGAAGGCCGGGCGCGGGTGATCAGGCCCCTATAGCTATTTACTTTACATGGGTCGCAAGCCATGTCGTTCTCCTATTCCGGAGGGTGGATGAACAGCAATAGTCTCCGACACCATACGCTCAGGGTTTTGCAGCTTACCGATCTTGAGCCAAAGCATCCCATCTCGACAGACGGCATCGATTGC
Organism: Annona squamosa; assembly: GCA_035584095.1. Taxonomy (NCBI): domain Eukaryota; kingdom Viridiplantae; phylum Streptophyta; class Magnoliopsida; order Magnoliales; family Annonaceae; genus Annona; species Annona squamosa. Next base: position 46,555,424 of record JAXCLR010000073.1, read on the forward strand.
AGCCAGATCCGCGTCAGGCGGCAGCCACAACCTGGTTATTAAACTCCCGTTGGCCTTGATGATAAGGATGCATCTGTCTGCCAATGTCAGCTCGACATCCGTGCGATTCATCCCTGCAACCGCCACCTTTATCTGATAAAAGGGATCAAGTGTCGCCTCCAATGACTGGATACAGCCACGAGTGCATGGTGCCATGAAGATCGTCCTAGGATTTGCGACTGTGGATGCGTGTACGATAGGAGAACTGGAATACCCGGTCGGCATAGTAGTCCTAGGGTGGAGGCCTTGAATTTGGGAATCATCCTCCTCGTAAGATTCCCAGTCCATGGATTCGGATTCAGACATCTCCTCCTCTATAGCAGCTGCTGGTCGCTTTGCTTGCCTGAGGAGAAGAAGGGAAAAAGAGGGAAGAAATGAAGAATCGGCAGCAAAGGAGGAAAAAGAAGCCGCAGCAGAGGAGAATAAAGAAAGAGGGAAGAACCGGCAGCAGAAGAGGAGCCGAGGAGGAAGAGGAAGACAATACCGTGACTGTAAAGCCTTCTTCTCCGATCGGCAGCGGCAACTTTTCGACCGGTAGCTTCGATTTTCCTACAAGTAGCGATTCCCTTTTGCCCTAGCAACTCTTTTTATTTGTCAAGAATAAGATGGGCGGGAGTGTAACTCGGCCCAGCTCGGCCCGTTCAGCCTCCAAAATTCAGATAGTGCTAAATTTGGCTGTTTCTAAAGCCGAGCTCTATTCTTCGGGTTCAGCCCAAACTAGATTTCAATTCGAATTGACTTCTGATTGGACCCGAATCCTCCCCCCCATCCCCACCCACCCCAAATTGTATTTTATACAACCCATATAAAAGTTCTCTTTCCCATTTTGCACGCCCTAATATTCCCCAGTGTCACTGTCACTGCCTGCCTCATCTTCTTCGAAGCTAATGATGGCGTATGCGGCTACTACCCCCATCACACACCACAACATATCTTCTCCGACTGCCTTGTTCTTCACAACCGCTAGTTCATCCCTACATCGCACGACCATCTCCTCGTCCTCCAGAGCCCATAACGACCATCCTCTTCCTGTTCAATGACATCTCTTTCTCGGCAACTTTGCTTTCTTCCCTAGTGAGCCTGCTTCAATCTGCAGTCTTCGAGGTCTATTTTCCCTTTAAATCTTCTAAAATCTTCTATCCTTTTTCGTCTATTCTCTCCATTACAAATTCCTTATTTTTTGATACATTTTTATTTTTTTGAAGCACATGCTATAGATCTTCCTGCTCATCTCCGGCAGTTGTTAGTTTCCTTCCTCTTCTCTCCTTTCGTCGTTGTCATGTGCATGAATTGAAGGTCGGGCGGCGGAATGTTAGGAACGATGCCATAGCAACGCATGGGTAGGAAAGGTTCTACACGTGTGTGTAGACTTGTGTTGGTGTCGCTGCCTATATAAGGCCATGTAAAAGAGGAAGACAATGTGGAGAAATTTTGTTCGGAACTTGTCCGAATCATTTTTCCTTTTCATTTTCTATTTCTTCTATATTGTATCTATATCTATCCATTTCGATTCAATAAAATTTTACTTCGGTTTTTGCCATTCATTCAATTTCCTAACAGAGCAATGGTGCAAGAAAGGGAAAATGGACAGCGAATGAATGTTTGTGGACCATGGACTGCAACCGAACGTCACTCACTATCGTCGTTTCCCAATGTAAGCCCTACACTCCTCTACACAAATCACAACTCTCCACCCACATTGCATCCATCCACTTTCTCACTTCCTATACTCCTGTGCTATATAAATTCCAAGCCATCTCTCATTTCAATTTAGAATCAATCATTCCAATAATACGTGGTTTTGCATTCAAAGCCTATTTTAACAAGCGAATTATTTTATTTTTTTCATTTTTCTCTTATGTTTTAGTTATTTTCTCTATATTATCTATTTGGGTGTTGATTTGCATGAATTATTAATGTGAAAAATAATGTGGTAAAAGATATGATATTATATTTCAATCATTTTTTCATATTTTCTATATAATTATCTTCCTTTTTAAATATTTAATCTTAACTTTTCATACAACTATCTCATCTATTTTAATTTTATTCTTTTTAGTTCTCATCGTTATTGCCTATACACATACTTAATTGTAAAGCTGGATCTTCTAACCAAGCAAGTGTTGTTAAAATATTATGAAAGTATTGGATTTTACATTAATCACTAACATCTTAAAACTTGAAATGTTACATGGAATTGCTTTTGAGTGGAGCCCATCAAGTTTTCTCAAAATCAAATGTGTACATACGCCTATTTAGAAACGATATGAGATCCATGTAATACAATTTCTAATTTATATACTAATAGTTATTAATATAACATTTAAATCATAGAAAATATAATTCATATGTGGATAAATAATTCTATAATGAATTATAAGATTGTAGTCCTTTTTAAAATAATTTATAATTATTTCTTTTGAAGGAAATGTGGTCCACTTAATATTCTAGTTTAGTTGATTTTCTTAACATGAAAAATAAATGGTAATGAATACATTGACTATTTTTTTAATTTCATCACCAACAACTCATTTCATCAATAGTGCACTCTAATTGGGTGCAACATTGTGCAACCTAGCTTATACTTGGATAAACATATAAACAATGAGATGATAATATTATTAACAAATTTAATAGCTAAAATCGAATTAGAAGATTTTCCTTTTATATTCTCCTGTATTAATATATGTTTCTACTTTCTATATAATACAAAAATAAAACAAATATCTAAAAATATAAGTGTTTCATTTTAAAATTAAATTAAATAGATTAATTTGGTGAATTGTAGATTTTGCAATTTCATGCCCCAAACAACATTCTTTTCTTCTTTAGTGTGGATGGTGCTCTCGTCGCTAAGAAAGGAAAGAACCTGCATTGATATTTTGTAGGAGGAAGGGGAAAATGAGCTTTTTTGGGGAAGTAAACCCAAAGAAGTCTCTCTCTCTTGCTTCTATAAAGAGGTTGGCCAGAGAAACCAGAAGAATCTTATTCTTGATCATCTTTCTAGAATATAGAAATTGTGTACCCTCAAAAATGAATAAGTTTGAACTCTTACACAGATCATGAAGTGAGACTAAGGGTGCAACTCAAGTTCATAAAACTTAGGTTCACCTTAACCATAACTCTAATCCAATTTATAAAATATTAACTATAACCCTAATTGTAAAACTTAAATCCTAATTCTATTTTTGAAAATTAGGTTTTGCTTGAGTTTCGGGTTGTAATTTAGATTGCTGAATTTATATTTTACTCAAGAGTAATAAGTTTAGAATTTCATATGAATATATAATGATGATAAATTATGTAAGTAAACATAATAATATATAGTTAAACTGCATATTTTTTAAAAAATATAACAATATAGAGAATATTTTTAGAAAAAATTTAACGTTAAAAACAAGGTAGATGAAAAAGATTAATGGCTATAAAAATAAATGATAAAAATAGTATACTTTATTTATAATATAATTACAATATGTCGAACATGTATTCAAATATAAATAATATAAAATACAGAAAATATAAAGAAATATTTGATATTCTATAATGTAAATAATATAAAATGAAAATTGGGCTTGGATTCACTTGAATCCTAATCCTATTATATTTATAAATCAGGTTTAGGTTCATCCGCTTGAGTCGTAGAAAAGCAAATTCTAACACCATTGAAAATCAGATTCACTGCAGAATGTATTCATATGGTGAAAGCTTAAAATTAAGTATTTGTAATAGAATCTTGTCAACTCCTCTATATAAAAGCAAACAAAATAAGATCAATTTTTAAAAAGAGATCCAATATAACTATTATAGGCAGTTATTACGAAATGCTTGCATGGAACTTTCTCATGGATTGGAACTTTCTTTTGGATTATCATGAGGCTAAATAGATGATGATTGAATATGATTTAAATTTTGCAATAGCTAGGATTAGGCAATTGCAATTTGATTCCCATACTAGCATTCTATGACTACTAGAACATGCCAACATTACCTGCCCAAGCCAAACTTAGTCGAAAGCCTGAGGCCTAATTTAATTAAAGCCTAGGACATTTAGTCTTTTGTTTGAGTGACTAAATCGAGACTTAATGCCCAATTCACCATATCACAAAATCTAATCCAATGGCCAAGATGGAGCAAGTTGAAATTGAAAACAAGAAGGTGATTCACAACATATGTAGAAAGAATATACAAGTACAAATTATTCATTTATTGTTAAGAGTACAGTAGGAAAGAATCACATAAAGACAAGAGACAAGAGAGAATAACACGAAGACAAGAGACTAATATTTGCATGGTATGATTACCCTACTCCACGGAGGTAACCCACTCAATCATGCCTTTGGTTTACCACTCCTACGCTATTTACAATGTGTTACAAGGTACACTGCATTATTACAATCATATTTTACATTTACTATAACTGTTTTTCAACCATGCACAGCGTCACACGGTGTCACTCTGCTGTATTCACCAACTTATAGTTGATAAAAATCCCATCAAGTTGTGGAATAAATATCAATGATACCTATTTTATTTGATATTTGCTTAAAATTGCTTCTTGGTAGAACTTTAGTGAAAATGTTTGCTAGCTAATCATGTCTTCTGACATGTGGTGTTTCAATAATTTTTTCTTGCACTTTATCTCACATATGATGACACTTAGCTTCTATATGATGTTTAATTGTTTCATGGAAAATTAAATTTGATGTTAAATGTATGACAACTTGATTATCACAAAATACCTTTATTGGTTTTTATGAATTGAAACCTAATTCCTTGAATACTGATTTTACCTAAATTAATTTGCTTGTAGCAGAAGACATAGCTTTGTATTCAATTTTAGCACTCGACCTGCCCACAACATTTTGTTTTTTGTTTTCCATGTTACAATATTTCCTCTAACAAATGTACAATAACTTATGGTGGATTTTTAGTCACTTGGATTTCTTGCCCCCAAGGACCCCAACTTGAAATAAACATTAGTATACTCATTTTGTTTCATCCATATTCCTTTTCTTGGATAAGATTTTAAATAATAGAAAATCTAATCTACAATCTTTATGTGCTTTATAGTAGTAGAATGTAAAATTAACTAACAAAACTAACCACATATGCAATGTTTAGTCTAATAATTGGAAGATATATCAGTCATCCCAAAAGTCTTTAGAACCTTCCAGGATTCTTTGAAGGTTTACTTGTTTCGATAAGCTTAGTGACGTAGTCAATGAGAGTATCAACTGGTGTAGCACCAACTTTTCAATTTCTCTAAAAAGATCTAATGTATTTTTTCTTTAACACAAGAATAAACCTTTCTTAGAACAAGCAACTTCGATTCCCAAGAAGTATTTTAGCTTACTAAGGTCTTTCATATCAAATTTTTTGTTAAAATACCTTTTAAGGTCTAAAATACTAACATTGTCACTCCCAACGATAATTATATCATTAACATAGATCAAAATGATCACAATTCCAAGACTTCTTTTCATCACAAATATTGACAAATCAGAGACACGTTGTGAAACTCCACCTATTTTAAAGCATAGTAAATATAAATTGGAGCTTGTATAAAGATGGAATTTGAAATGTTCATAATATAGAGGGTTTATGATCACCTATATGGTTTTCAAAAGATCTAAACATGAGTAACTTACGTTGACATGAAAATTCAATGAGAGATATTAAATTTCATGCTCTATAATTTAGATGAGTAGATTAGGCAACTAAGTAAGCAAAGTGATTAAGTTAATCACTTTGATTACTATGGTACTTATGTATACTAAAAGGCGAAATATACTAAAGGATGAAAAAAGACGTAGAGAATGCTTAGGTGGCATGTGTAATTAATGTCATTTTTCATTTTATTATTTGATTTAATAATTGATATATTAATGTCTTGTGACGTAGAATGTGGATTGATGTAAAATTTTAAGGGAAAGTCTAAGTTAGTATGCCCTACATGATGGACGATTTGGATCATGAAAATTATGAATAAAAAGGGGTTAAATTATTAAAGTTATATGATATTTTATGAATTAAACTCATTTTACTAATATCTTAGCATATATTCATCATTTTGAGATGAAATTTTTTATGACTAAGTAAGTTAAGATGTTCTAAGTGATGAATAGATTATAAAAATGGGCATCTTTGAATAAAATAGAATCCTGATTGAAGTATTTTCACTGCAGTTTTGCCTCCTTAAAAGTGGCCCCCATACGGAGATGAATGGTAGCTCTGCAGTATTGATTCCTATTCACACTTTGGAATACATCTCCAATGTAAATGGCTTGGGCATTACTTGAACAAATAAGGATTATCCCATAAATAGAATTTCACGCATGAAAAAATTTCTTCATTTGTTGTGAATTCTGCTCTGGAGGTAACAATCCATTGACGATATAATTTACAAAGTCTGCATACCATGGTGGATTGCCTGGGGAGATAAAAAATAGCTGCTCATCCGGGGACACCTCCCAAATCTGCTCTGTGTCTTGGGCTAGCTGGGATCCTTCGAGGCGGGATAAATGGTCAGCGACCTAATTTTCAGCTCCCTTCTGGTTTTTAATTTCAAGGTCGAACTCCTATGGTAGTAGGACCCACTAGATCAAGCGTGGTTTTGCATCCCTTTTCTTAATCAAATATTTGATGGTCGAATGGTCTGTGTACACGATCACTTTGGTGCCTACCAGATAAGCTCTGAATTTTTCAAATACAAATACCATCGCTAGTAGTCGTGGTACATGATGAGGTATATTTTGAATCATAAGACCACTACAATTATATAATCTTAGTCTATGAAATTATGTAACTTTTCAAAAAAAAAAAGAGAGTAAAATTACAACAAAAGGAAAATTGATAGCGAAATATATATATATAAAAGAGAATAAGGAGAAAAAAAAGAGAAAAAACAAAAACAAAAAAAACTTGCAAATGACTAAAATTAATTATTACGAAATCACAAATAGCCAAGGGCCTTTATTGTTCTATAGACCAGCAAATTTAACACGAAAAGAAAAAAAAGGGGGTTAAAAAAGGGATAAAAAGAGCTAATGCATATATATATATATATATATATGAAAGAAAATGAGAAAAAAAAGGGAGTGGCGTCTTGGACAAAGTAAACTATGGCCATCCGAGGAGAAAATTTCAATAGGAGATGGTGCCCACTCGAAATCTACTGGGTTTTATGGTGATGATGGGCCCAAAAATAAAAAAAAAAAATATAATAATAATAATAGTATACCCTGAACAATTTTTCTTTCCCGCTCTGCAGCCATTGCCACTGTTGCATAAGTATTTTTATACATATGTAAAAAAAAATAAAAAAAAATCTTGTCTCACAGTCTCTGCGACGGAAATAGCGACTCCAACCCCGAATCAGCAGCAGCAGCAGCCGTCAAAACAAAGAGACATTGTTCAAAAAAAACACTACGAGCAGGCGAGGGATGAAAGGATCAAAGCGAACTTGCTCCAAATGCAGAAGCTCGGCATTTCACCTAGAAACTCAAATTTCAGTTTGAGTCTTATAAGTCAGCACAGAAAAAGACCCCGAAGCCGAAATCTCTGCCTTTGGCGCCTCTACCATGACGTCGTTCTTCCATACTATGTCAGCTATATGAATTCGTGAAAACATGGGGAAAATTCAATATGGAAAACACATGAAGAGGTATCTGACCCAGAGATTTATATGGAGGACAGCAGAGACTTTATCACTGTGGAGCATTGCGGAGATGATTATCTTGGAGCAGTTATGGAATCTAGGACGGCTGATGAGATTGGGATGATTTGCAAGCTGTGGAAATTGAAGCTCGCATTGAGCAATATGCTGGCGAATGGAGTTTTGAATAATTCCAAGGCAGTAATGAGTATATATTGGAGAAGTTGCAGCGGCAAATGACTTGAGCAGCCGATAAGCCTTGGGAACTGCGGTAGCGGTAGAGGATGAAGAAAGTCCAGTGACGGACACGAAATCCGTTTGAGAGCGGCAGTACAACCCCTTTGGTGAAAGATGTCAGGTTTGCAGCGATAGCTGCTCTGAAGATGGGACGTGTCGCATAAAAAAAACACGCTAAACCAAGTATTCCATGGGGATAGAAACCCGTGCCCACATATCACTGCAAGGTTCTACAGGAACCAGAAATGAGGTACGTAAAAAGGTTCCGCCAGATGTTTCATAATTCCACGGAATTACCATGTCACACAGAACCGCACTCAAGGCCTGTAAATAGCCGACTTAGCCTTCCATTTTGGACGGGAAGAGGAAGGAAACAACGAGAGAGAGAACCTGAGAGCTCACCCAGAAAGAGAACGTAAGTTTTTAAGATTTTTTTAAGTAAAAAAAAGAGTTTCTTTCTTATTAAAAAATATATATACATTATTTTCAAAAAAAACTTTTCCCAACATGATACTTCCCGACTGACGGGTTGAATTGACACGTGGATTAAGCATTTTTCTCCGTTAAAAATAAAATAAAAAATATATATGTATATTTTCTATATATAAAAATATATATATCAGCATATATACATATATATTATTTTTTAAAAAACAATTTTTCCCAACGTGAATACTCCCTGATTGGTGGGTTGAATTAACACGCGGGTTAAATATTTTTCTCCTTTAAAAATAAAATACATGTGTGTGTGTGTTTTCTATATATAAAAATATATATACATATATACATATATATTATTTTTAAAAACTACTTTTCCCAACATGGATACTCCCCGACTGGCGGGTTGAATTGATACACGGGTTAAGTATTTTTCTCCTTAAAAAAAATATATATGTGTGTGTGTATTTTCTATATATATATATATACATATATATTATTTTCAAAAACTACTTTTCCCAACGTGGATACTCCCCGACTGGCGGACATGAGAAGTACAATTATCGGAATTATCTACCTTGTCCTAAAAGAAGGACGGGCCAGTTGAAGACTACATCACCAGATGGCAGAGGGCTGGTAACCGATGTTAAACACCCCTCTTTCAAGCAATGAAGGCCAATCTTTGTTGAAATGGCATCAAGAAGAAAATCTTGTTGCTGATGAATGAACAGCTAAGTACATTTTAAGCCCTAGCTACAGAAGCTTATTGAAAAGAGTATTTGTTGTAGAAGAAGGAGTCATCCACAACTACTACGTTTAAGAAAAAGAAAACTGGAGAGACCTCTGTGAACACTACAGAGGTTAAGAAGCAGTCAAATAAAGCAAAGCCGTCCGCAGAAGAGAAGCCTGCAAAACCCTTCTGAAGAGAGAAAATCCAATATGCCTTCGGGGAAGATGACGTGGAGACACTATTCCAGCACTTCATGTTGACCAGGCTATTCGAGTTGCCCGCCCCAAAAAGGCTAGAAGAAGTTAGACGTACTTCTCATCAGCGATATTACAGTTACCACCGATATGTCAGTCACACTACTAAGAAGTGCTAGGATCTCCAAGCAATACTGCAAGATTACATAGACAAAGGGATTATAAAACTCAGTCCTCCAGTGTAGGCTTCATCGAATGTTGTGACAATTGAGATGGCAGAAAGAGGTGATTGGGAAGTGGTTCGAAAACCACCAAGCCTAAGACGAACAAAAAGATGTCTCAAAAATTTATACAGAGAAGATAAAAGAATAAGGGATAAGGTCATTCTCCCTTTTTCCTCAAGGCATTTGAGGCAATCCTCACCGGTGCAACCATTCCTGATCATGGACTTTCTGTAGCCCGAGTTGCTACTCCCATTCTATCAACAACTTGTAGTAGATCACCTCGACCATAAAAAAAAAAGATACATTCTCGAGGAATTACAGAACATTATTTCATGTGAGTTCCTCGAGGATGGTCCATTTTGGGACCTAGATAGCAACAAATGAGAGACTGAAACTTGCTATCATATAAATGTGTCTGCGTCCAAACCTACAAAGCGGCGAAGAACTGCCTCAGTGCTTATCCCTAACTACACCAAGTTTGAAGTTGGGATGTCACCAGTAAACCACATCGTCACATATTTGCGAGAATCTCGACTACTGTCAGCATCGTGGGAAATCAGAGTGGAATACTTCCGGTACTCACTGGGGGCATCAGTGATGTCTTGGTATCGAGATAATCATATCGAAGAAATTACCAAGTGGGTCATCTTGATAGACACGTTCTTGGTCCGTTTTTTGTCAAGGTAAAGAGAGCAGTTCCCTAGTAATTATTTGAGGGAAATACAATACAGTCAAGAATCTACTGCTCATTACATAAATTATCTTAGAGACAGGACATGAAGCAATCCATTAGCCATATGGTTGCTTGAACCTGAAGTTGTCACGAAGTACCTTTCAGATACAGTATGCCCTCCGACTGACAATGGGTATAAGACCTTTGAAGCCAAAACTTTCATAAAGGCAATCCGATGAGTCGTCAATGAAGGCTTCAAACAAGAGGCAATTTTCAGCCATGCCGAAGGTTTTGGGATGACAAATCAACTCCAAGTCCTGCACATAGTACAATTAAATAATGCGCCCATCCTTCGAGTGTTCCCTTTCTTAACTAGGAAGTTAAGTTATGATCAGCCGCATATTCAGTTATTCCATGAGAATCATAAGTATGCATTGCCGCACTTGTTTGATTATTCGCTAGCGGTTTGTCAAATGGGGCAAACAAAAGAGTTCGCACTCAGACACTTTGTCTTGAGCTTGGCCCATGATAGTAGTGCTCTTCTCTGGATTTCCTCACTTCTCGAAGAAGTATTTGGTTCTTGGGAAGAGTTCGTTGATATGTTTATCCTAAGATTCCATGAATATGAAACAGAGTTCCCTCCAGAGATGATAGAAGTCATGCACCCCCTATCAAGAGAATCTCAGTATGACTACATCTTGAGATGGATAAACTGCAGAATAATCAATCAACAATTCGATAAAGAAGGAATCATGATTCACCAGTGCATCAAGTCAATGAGTGGGTATTTCCCTGAAATTCTAAAAGTACAACCATTTTTCTCAGATGTACTACGAACACTGGCTACGAACATTCAGGACTGTGCCTCTTGCAATATGGTGCAAGTTGAAGAGGATGTTCTTGCAATTCTTCGATCTCTTTCTCGGCAACTTTGCTTTCTTCTCTGGTGAGCCTGCTTCAATCTGTGGTCTTTGAGGTCTATGTCCCCTTTAAATCTTCTAAAATCTTCTATCCTTTTTCGTCTATTCTCTCCATTACAGATTCCTTATTTTTTGATACACTTTTATTTTTTTGAAGCACATGCTATTGATCTGCTTGCTCATCTCTGACAATTGTCAGTTTCCTTCCTCATCTTCTCTCCTTTTGTCGTTTTCGTGTGCATGAAGTGAAGGTCGGGTGGCGGAATGTTAGGAACGATGCCATAGTAGCACGTGGGTAGGAAATGTTCTACACGTGTGTGTAGACTTGTGTCGGTGTCGCTGCCTATATAAGGCCATGTAAAAGAGGAAGACAGTGTGGAGAAATTTTGTTCTGAACTTGTCCGAATCATTTTTCCTTTTCCTTTTCTATTTCTTCTACATTGTATCTAGATCTATCCATTTCGATTCAATAAAATTGTACTTCGGTTTTTGCCATGGTCGGGAAGTATATACTTCCCAAACTTGAGAGATGCATTGTCCTCAATGCATGATGACCTAGTATGATCTAATAAAGAAAATATAATAGAAAGCAAAAATAAATAAAAATAAAAAATGGAAGGACCAGGACTCCTTCAAGAATCAGACTCGGTGGCGTCCTCCTCCTCGATATTGCTAGGTTGGGGCTGGGATGGCTACCCGAAACAGGCGGGGAACTATGGAGGCATCGATGGGAAGGGCAGTAGGGTTGAGATGTCGATCTGACGGTCCTCAGCAAGCCAGGCTTTCATCACCCTGTCGGACTGACGCATGTACCTAGCTTGGGCCGCGACCAAGTTCTCCAGGTTGGTCAGTCGCTCACTCGTGGATAGCGGCTGCATGGAAGGTCTTGCTGGTGGAGCTACCACGGGCGCATGGTGGCGGTGCAGACCCAGCCTGGGATGCAGTAGGAGAGGTCATCGATGCTCGCCTGATAATTCAGGACCTCCTCCATCTGCTCTCATCTAACTCCAGCCCACTTGCAGAGCCTGGTAATAAGTGATGGGAAGTAGTAGTTACCCCAGGATGCGGTCGCGCTTACATAGATCTGATGGAAGATCAGCTTGCCCATGTTGATCGACATGCCGCTGTATATGGCGTGAAGCAGCAGCACCCTGTCCATCATCACCTCGCTGACGTGCGTCGATGGCATTATCTAGGCCGAGACAAAGTGGAAGAACATCCACCTATCATATATCATCTCACTGCACTTGAAGTATGTGAGTTGTCCTTCTGTAGACTTCCAAGTCGGAAGTCGTTCGCAGATATGCCTAGTGATGAAGTTGACATCTCAGTCTTCTCCCACCAGAAACGCCTTGTACTAATCTGGATGATCAAAAGAACACAAACAGTAGTAGGAGTTGATCGCCTCAGCATGGAATTGGACGATCTTGCCCTAAACCTTCACCCTGCTCTACTCATGTTCTACCTCATTGGCGTAGAACTCTTTCACCACCGGGACGATTGCATGCTATGGCTGAGCCAAGAATTTTTGCCAACCACGAGCTCTCAGGCCTGAGCGGACATGAACCTATTGGCATCAAATTCCACTGGCTCCTGAACTTTCTTCCTCTTGGCAGATGACGAGGAAGTCATGTCTCCGACAAATAGTCTCAAATAGTCCTTGCAAGCAAAAATCCAACACAAACCACACAAGCCAACCTCCAAAAATGCACCTAAAATAGTCCACAAACAATCAATAAGCCAACCTTCGCAAATGAATCACCAAGCCAATCCACAAGCCCAACCATAAAAGTCAACCTCCAATTCGCCGACCAATCCACAAAATCAACCAATCCAATCCAATACTCCACCCGAATAATCACCAAGCAACTTTAAAGCAAGGAAAATGTTTCAAAGATGAAGAATTTTTACACCCCAAAAGCTCCCCTCTTGAAATTCACCACTAGAAGAATTTTTGCGGTGGAGATGGGGTGTGAGATGCTAGCGCCTAGGCGTTGATCGAATGACAGCGCTGTCCGGTGTCGGTTGGAGGAGATGATGGTGAAATGGCTCGAAATGGAGCCCAAATGAAGGGGGAAATGATGGGAAACGAAATGTATGTGTGGGGCTTAGGATTTGGTGATGAAAAACTAGATTTTTGGGTGGATTTAGGTGGATCTAAGCAAAGGGGAAAATGGAGAAAATGGGATGGATGGAATAGATGGAATGGAAGGATGATTCCTTGATGAAATGGTGTTGGATTTGAGTTGAAATGGCTTGGAATTAAGGGAGGATTGATTGGCAATGAGAAAAGGGAGAAAAAAATGTAGGGGTGTGGGGTTAGGGTTTAGAATCCTAACCCACGACTTATAAAGCCGTTCAGGTCGCACTGTCCACGACCCGGAGCCGGGGCCCCAGTTCATGCTCCGTTTTCTTCGAGATCTTCATCACGAAGCCCAAGCGCCGATGGTCTTTAGCAAATTTTTGAAATTTTTTTCTTTCTCTCAGTTGCTTCCAAGCATGATCTTTGTGAAATTATGCTCCAAGTCATATACAAATAAAAAAACAAAACAAAACAAAAACAAAAACACAAATCAAAATGAAAATGAAAATGGGTTGTCTCACATTCAGCGCTAAGTTTAACGTCTTTAGCCCAATGTTCCTACTGTTTAATTTTTTCAGTTCGATCATCTCCTTGCAATGATGAAAATCATCTCTCATATAGTTCTTTAGATGTTGCCCATATGCGTCGTTGAATATTTTCACTGCTACGTGCTCAGTCGCCTTTATCACTACGAACAGACCCGACCATCTGGATTTTAATTTCTCTGGAAATAACTTCAATCTCGAATTGAAAAGTAGAACTTTCTGACCTGGCTCAAATCTCCATGGTAGAATCTTTTTGTCATGTCATTTCTTCACCTTTTCTTTATAGATCTTGGCATTTTCATAGGCTTATATTCGGAATTCGTCCAACTCATTGAGTTGCAGCAAACGATGCTCTCCTGCTTATTGCATGTCCAGGTTTAATTTTTTAATCGCCCAATACGCATTGTGCTCCAACTCCAGCAGCAGATGATAGGCTTTTCCATAAACCAGTTGGTAAGGATTCCAAATTGGATTTTGTAGGCAGTTTGATACACCCATAGTTCGTCGTCCACTTTAATAGACCAGTCTTTGCGAGATGACCCAATTGTTTCTCCATAATTTGCTTTAATTCTTTATTGTCCAACTCGACTTGTTCATTAGTTTGTAGATGATAAGCTGTCGACACCCTATGGAGTACGCCATATCTGTGCAAAATTTCCATGAACTGCAGGTTGCAGAAATGAGATCCTCCATCATTAATGATCACCCAAGGCGTGCCGAAACGAATAAAAATGTTCTTCTTGATGAATTTGAGGACTGTTTTGGCATTGCTTACTTGAGTGAGAGTCACTTTTACCCATATGGAAACATAATCAACAGTCATCAGAACATATTGGTTTCCAAATGACGGGATGAATGGTCCCATAAAGTCGATACCCTAAACATCAAATATTTCCACTTCAATGACATTAGTGAAAGGTATTTCATGTCTTTTGGAAATATTACCTATCCGTTGGCATTAATCACACATTTTGACATAAAAATGGGCATCTTTGAATAGATATGGCCAGTAGAATCCCGATTGAAGTATTTTTGCCGCAGTTTTATCTCCTTAAAAGTGGCCCTAATACGGAGATGAATGGCAGCTCTGCAGTATTAATTCCTGTTCACACTCTAGAATACATCTCCGATATAAGTGGTCTGGGCATTGCTTGAACAAATATGGATCATTCCAGAAATAGAATTTCACAGATGGAGAAATTTCTTCCTTTGGTGTGAATTCAGCTCTGGAGGTAACAATCCACTGACGATATAATTTACAAAGTCTGCATACCATAGTAGACTGCCTGGTGAGATAGACAATAACTGCTGATCCGAAAACACCTCCCGAATCTGATCCGTGTCTTGGGTTAGCTAGGATCCTTTGAGGCGGGATAAATGGTCAACGACCTGATTTTCAGCTCCTTTTCGGTCTTTAATTTGAGGTCGAACTCCTATAGCAATAGGACCTACTGGATCAAGCGTGGTTTTGCATCCTTTTTCTTGATCAAATATTTAATGGCCGAATGGTCTGTGTACATGATCACTTTCGTGCCTACCAGATAGGCTCTGAATTTGTCGAATGCAAATATCACCGCTAGCAATTCCTTTTCTACCGCAGTATAATTCATTTGTGCCTCGTTTAGGGTTTTGCTAGTGTAGTAGATGGAGTGAAAAACTCTGTTCCTTCGCTAGCCCAGTATCGCTCCTATTGCATAGTCGCTCTCATCGCACATCAATTCGAATAGGAGGTTTCATTTTGGAGAAATAATGGTTAGCACATACACCAATTTCTTTTTTAGCTCTTGAATGCCTCAATGCATTTGCTGGTGAATTGAAATGGTGCATCTTTCTCGAGCAGCGAACATAGCAGCTTGGTTCTTGGAATGCTTCCATGCATTCGCTGGTGAATTCGAATGGCGCATCTTTCTCAAGCAGCGAACATAGTGGCTTGGCTATCTTGGAGAAGTCTTTTATGAACTGCCTGTAGAATCCTGCATGTCCTAGAAAACTGTGAATGCCTTTGACTAAGGTGGGTAGAGGTAGTTTCTTGAACGTCTTAATTTAGCTTTATCAACTTCAATTCCCTGTTTGGAGACCCGATGACCAAGTACGATGCCCTCATGTATCATGAAATGACACTTTTCCCAGTTGAGAACTAGGTTCGTATCCTTGCAACACTGGATTATCTTTGATAAGTTGGTCAAGCACTCGTCATAGGAATTCCCAAATACTGAGAAATCATCCATGAATACCTCCAGGAATTCCTCCACCATATCAATGAAAATGATCATCATACAATGCGAAAATGTACCTGAGGCATTGCATAGGCCAAATGGCATTCATCTGAATGTGAACGTGCCATATGGACATGTGAATGTGGTCTTTTCTTGGTCCTCCGATGCTATCATAATCTAGTGGTAACCTAAATAGCCGTCCAGAAAGCAATAGAACTCCTGCCCTACCAACCTGTCTAGCATTTAATCAATGAATGGGAGTGAAAAATGATCCTTTTGAGTGGCTTTATTCAGCTTGCAGTAGTCCATACAAACTCCCCAACTAGTAACTGTCCTGGTTGGGATCAACTCTTTGTTCTCGTTAGAGACGACCGTCATACCACCTTTTTTCGAAACGCACTGCATTGGGCTGACTCAAGAGCTGTCGAAGATCGTGTATATAACGCCTACATCTAGCCATTTGGTGATCTCTTTTTTGACCACCTCTTTCATAATTGGGTTCAACCTTCTCTGTGCTTTGATAGATTGCCTGGAATTCTCTTCTAATTGAATTTTATGCATGCAGAAGGGCGGGTTGATGCCTCTAATGTCAGATATGGTCCATCCTATAGCCTTCTGTGATTTTCGAGCACTCGAAGTAGTTTTTTCCTGCACAAGATCTAGTGCAGAAGAAATAATCACCGAGAGCGAGGACTCTACTCCAAGATAGGCATAAATGAGGTGCTTTGGCAAGGATTTTAGCTCCAGAACAGGCACCTCTTCAATCAACGGCTTCAATTGCTTAAAAGATTCTGGCTTGAGCTCCAACGATTCAAATTTCTGCAGGTATCGTGGAAAAGTTAGAGATTGCTGCAGGTAACGTATCATCTCTGCCGAATCGTCGTCAGATTCACTGATTTCTCCGACCAACGATGCCTCCAGGACGTCTTTGAAAGCTAAGATTTAGAATTCAACCTAAACTATTGAATCTACCATATCGATCATTAGGCATTCATCTGGATCATTTGGTAATTGTATCTCCTTGAACATACTAAAAGTAACATGTTTATTTTGAACTTGCATGGTTAGCTCTCTAGCCTGTACGTCGATGATAGCCTTGTCCTTTGCAAGGAAAGGCCGACCTAGAATGATTGGCACATCAGATCTTCTTCATAATCCAGGATAATAAAATCTACAGGAAAGATGACATTGTCCACCTTGATAAGAACATCCTCGAAATGCCCTCTGGATATGTCATATACCAGTCTGTCAGTTGCAGCATGACTGTTGTAGGTCGCGCTTTTTCGATGCCTAATTTTCTGAAAATTGACTTAGGCATGAGATTAATGCTAGCTCCTAAGTCACATAGGGCTCTCCCGAAATATTAGTTTTCGAATGTGCACGAAATAGTAAAACTCCCTGAATCCTTGAGCTTAGGAAGTAGCTTCCTCTGCTCCATAGCACTGGCTTTTTTTGTTAATGCCACCATTTCGAATTCCATCAATCGCTTTTTCTTTGACAAAACTTCTTTCATGAATTTGGCGTAGCTCAGCATTTGTTCCAAGGCTTCGACAAGAGGTATATTGATGTGTAACTGCTTTAATACTTCTAAAAACTTCTTGAATTGATCCTCCTTTTCATTCTTTGCTAATCTCTGAGGAAATGGAGGAGGCGGCCTTTGATTTGTAGCGATTTCAGCATCCAATTGTTTCTGAGTAGTATCTGATTCCTCTGTCTCCTAAGACTGCTGAATCAGAGGATTAGTGGGTTCAGTTACCCCTTCTAATGGAATTGCATTGGGTAACTGCTTTCCACTATGCAATGTGATTGCTTGCACCCGCTCTTTGCCTTTTTCTTTCGGATTTTGCTCTGTATCGCTCGGCAGTGAACCTTGAGGCCGGTTATTTAGAGCTGAGACCAATTGGCCTATTTGTACTTCCAACTTCTTGTTCGTCGTGATTTGGGATTGCATGAATTACATAAACAGGTTTTCCATATCAGATTTCTTCTCTTCTCATTATGTTGGATTGAATTGAGCTGGTCTTGCTAGCTGTTGCTGAGGGGGCTACTGCGAGAATCCAAGCGATGGATTCAGCCTTGTCTGGTTGTTCCATGAGAAATTGGGATGATTTTTCCAGCCTAGGTTGTAGTTATTCGTATAAGGATTTGTTGGATTTTTCTGGAAATTTTCCACGTAATTAATGAACTTTGAATTGGAGGCACATTGATCAAAGGATGGCCAAATTCTCCACACACATGCAAATATCTGCTACTGTTGGCTGCTGTGGTGTAGGCGTCCCTACTACACTAACATTGGTTGGCTTGGATAAGTTTTGAATTTGCCTGGATAGAGCATCGATGTGGACCTTTATCGATGAGACTACGTCCGGTTGGAGTAGACCCCCACTTTGGCTTCTATTAGATGGCGGTTGATATGTATTGGCCGCCATGTTTTCAAGTAAGGCATATGATTCTTGGTAGCTTTTCCTAGAGAACCGTTTGACAATGAATCCATCATATGACGAGTGGAATCCCGGAGACCATTGTAGAAAATTTAAATTTGAACCCATGGATGAATTCCATGATGCAGGCACTTCCGGAGTAGGTCTTTGATGTGATCCCACACTTCTAATAGAGTCTCCTCTCCATGTTGTTTGAATGAGACTATATCCATCCTCAGCTTGGCTAACTTGGAAGGCGAAAAATATTTCTCCAAGAATTTCTAAGTTAAGTCGTTCCACGTATTGACAAAGTTCAGGGGCAAAGAATCTAACCACTCCGAAGCTCTATCCCTCAGTAAAAATGGAAAAGTCCATAGCCACATTGCCTCGTTGGAGACCCCATTCTGCTTGAACGTGTTCATAATCTGTAGAAAATTCTGCAAATGGCGCTATGGATCTTCAAAAGACAATTCCCCAAACTACCCAATAGACTGGAGCATCTGGAAAATCACCGGTTTGATCTCAAAGTTGTTTGTGTCGATAGGAGGAGGCACAATGCTAGTTTGGATTGCATTCTGGCCAAGCACAATAAGATCCCAAATGAGTTGGTCTAAATCATTTTGTAGTGGATGAATTGGAACCTCAATCCTTTGGTTTCACTTTTGGTTTGCATGAATGTTTTTGTCCTGATTCTCGATGCGCTCTATAGTATGCTGTTGGCTTCTAGCTTCCCTGCTCTTATGATGCCTTCTCAAATAAGTTCTTTCGGGTTCTGAAGCAAAAGGAATAACAATCTCCCTTCTGACTCTGCCTCGGCGCATGCAAAATGAGATTAACCTGCAAAATCCAATTCAATTGAAACAAGGAAAGAATTCTCTAAAAGAAATTATGAAAATGAACTATTCTACAGAATTGTACAAAAAAATAATAAAATTATCAATAATTAGTTAAACCAATTCTCCAGCAACGGCGCCAAAAACTTAATGAGCTGCATATATGTCTATTAAAATGCTCGCTTTTAACGCAAGTATACATGCCAAATTAAGTAATAAAGAGTGAGTAGAGTATCGTTCCCACGAGGAATTGTCTAACTGGAATTATTAATTAGTTTAACTGCTTTCGGTGGGTAGAAAATTCTGAGTTTTTGAATTTAAAGCTAAAGCTAAAGCTAACAAACGCTATAAGAAATCAAAATAGAGTCCATGGAATTGCTGGAATACTCGAAACGGGTTTATCAGTCGGGGATGACGGATGAATAGCTTAGAATCCTTAAATCTAAATTATATTGCATTTGGTTCTTTTTCATTGAATTGTGCATGGATTTACAAGTCCAAGTTCAATTATCTTTATATATGTCTTCCAAAATTATATAAAGCAAATTACACCTTATTCAATTGTTATGTTCTCATGTTATTAAATACAGTGAAATTGATAAGTTCATAACCCGTTTATTGACTACACAGGGTTTAATGGTATATTCCTATCCATTAAACAACTTCCCTTACCAAAGAGGAAACTTATGCCCTACACACGAATCTAGCAGAGATTTTCCTTTTCCAAGGATTAACCGAGCAATTAAATCATCTTACAAGGTAGCTAATCTTGTAAAAGCATTCAACCACATGTGAAGGGTAAATCACACACAATCATATAGAAAAATCAAATATTCATTCCTGAATCTCAAAGAACCAATACAATATAATTATATGTCAATTCACCCTAACTATCCATCTAAAAAAAGTTTAGTTCAAAGACATGACCATAAAATCCTTTACATTCATTATTGTAGTATCCAGAAAAACAGAGAAAGAAAAAATAGGAAGATAAAAAGCAAACTAGTTTTCCGGCGGTTTCCACCAACAAGGTTGAATCTTCTCTTCAATCCATGTTTCATTCGAGTTTTTGTCCTTCTCTGACTATCCATTCTCAGCCTTAGGCTCTCTCCTGCACGCAAACCCTGGGTTTCTATGTATAAAGTGGAATCACACAGCACACGCACTGAAATTCACACATACGAATGTGTAGTGGCGCCTAGGCACCAACTCTCTGTATGTTGAGTAACTTATAAACCTCTCTGGAAACCCTAAGAATTCATGCCTAGGCGCCAACTCTCTGAATGCTTTATGACTTAGGAACTTCTCTGGAACACCTGTGATCATATATTGGTGCCTAGGCGCCAACTCCCTAGAAGCTATTATGAATGGTGGCCTCAAAACCCTTCTAGACTTGTCTGCATGATGATGAAGTGGCGCCTAAGCGCCAACTCACTGGAAGCTACTGGTTGCTGGATTATGTTGGAGTTCTGGCAATGGCATGTAGGTTGGCGCCTGGGCGCTATCTACATGCCTCATGACTTGGTTCTGATTTGCATCCGCTTTGCTCGCATTGCTTATAATTCGCCCATCCTTCCTGCAAAAATTACATAAACTAAATAAATGAACTAAAAATGCCTACTTTATGCTAAAAATGTATAAAAACTAAATAATGCTCCTAAAATGCAAAGCGAGTGAAAATTAAGCTAAATGGATGCAAACTGTGCCTAATCTCTTGGACTAACATGAAAATATAGTGTGAAATGGGTCATGATAACTCGCATTTTTACGAGTTATCAATGGGACATATGGATGGCTCAAAATGTGGCAATAATAGGGGAAAATGGATGGCTAGGATGAATCTAGCAACTCAATGGAATTTTATGTATTTTAAGTCATGAATAATGAGGTGGCATCAAGAGATTTAGAGCAGCAACCTATAAATAAGAAATAGGAAGCAATTAGATGGACTTTTTGAGCATTAAGAGAGAGAAAACTTAGAAAAAAATGGAAACAAAGAGAAGTAGCTTAGGAAGGACCAAATAGCACTAAAGGAGAAGAGAAAAGAAGGAAAATTCAGCAAAATAGGAGGGGAAAGGTGGACATTTAAACAGGTTTGAATTTGTTATGCCTACTTGACGTCCAACTAGATGATAATAGAAATTTCTGTTTACTTTAGAAAATTTAAGGACTAAGCAAGACGATATAGGTTGAACTCTCATGTTTAAGGGGTGTTGCATGATAATATCGCAGGTATATATAGTTAAATTGCATATATGATTGGGTTTATGTGCTAATATATGAGTTGAACTTAGCAAAAATGAGACTAAATAAGGGTATTTGGAAAAGGATGATAAATTCTAGAAATTTTGAAGTAAAATTTACTTACCATAAGTTCTAAACAAGTGCTTAAAATGATTTGAAGAGTTGTGGATAGGTTGCAATTCATGTATGCACCATTAAGATGCAATTAGTATAGCGAAACTTTATGGATTTAAGCACATAAGGGGCTGTTTTGAAAAGGGAAGTAAATTCCAAAAATGTTGGATTGAATTTGCCTTGACCAAGGTAGTAAACAAGCCTTGAAAACATCACAAGAGTGGTTGATAATTTGTAATTCATGTGGGTATCATTAAGGTGAAGTTGCAAAAGTAAAGCAAGGAAAAATGATAATAAATAGGGCTATTATTGTAATGAATGTAAATTTCAAAAAAAATTCATTGGAATTTAACTTGTTAAAGGCTCTACACAAGCCCTTAACCAACTACAAGGGTTGTTGAGTAATAACCTTACATGTACATATGGTTAAAGTGGAATTGTAAGAAGTGAAACATGGTGGAAATGAGAATATAAGTGGCTGTTTTGAAAATGAAAGTTAAATTCCAGATTTTTGGATTGGAATTTAGCTTGCAATAGAGATTAACCAAGTACCTTAAGTAATTAAGAAAGTTTAGTATATTAAGTGTAAGTTTTAAAAAGATGTAAGCAAACAATCACTAGATTACATGGATACGTATATGTGATTGTTTAAAAGGTAGATGTGAACTTTGAAAATCTTACTTGAACTTAACTTGTTATAATTTCAAGTATCTCAAATGATTAAAGAGATTAAATGCCCTAAATTAGGGTATTGAGCCAAGGAAATGATTGACTATTAGAAAAATTGATAAATATAACTTAAGGAGATAAGAGTGTTTATCTCAAAGAAAGAGTTGAACAAGATTGAGATACTAAGAGTCATGTATAGAATGAGACCACAAAAGGGTTGGGAACAAGTGATAAATGCATGAAAAAGGCAAACCATGCAAGCATAAGATGTTATACAGCTATAATCAATTGATCATTTTCACTTGTCTAGGCAAAGACAAGGAAAAATCGAGAGAACAAGTTGAGCTTCCCACATGTAAGCAAACCCTTCAAAAATGTGTGAAAAGAAAAGTTTGATTTTTAAGAAATGGTATTTGCAAGCAAAGCTTTTGAAAATGATACTTTTGAAATGTTTTGAATCTCTTTAAATACTGAAATGTTTTGAATCTCTTTAAATATTGAAATGTTTTGAACTTCTTAGAATATTAAAATATTTTGAATCCCTTCGAATATTGAAATGTTTTGAATCTCTTTGAATATTGAAATGTTTTGAACTTCTTCGAATATTGAAATGTTTTGAATTTCTTTGAATATTGAAACACGTTGAGATTGCTTTATATCGATGTTTCTAAAAGGATTTAAAGGTGACTATCTCAATAAGTTGATTGTATCAAATGATTTGATTTCTATTTGTTAAGGGTGTTCAAAGAATATGCATGTTTTTTTATATATATGAAAATGACAGGGATGTCGTACAAATGAAAAAATATGAGGCCAGATTGAAAGAATGAAAATGATGCATTTGCATATCCTTTGAAAAACCTAAAAGTGGGAATAAAAATATTTGCAAGAAAAGCTTTTGAATATGCTATTTTATTCTCAAATCTTGAAATGTTTCAAAAATGATGAGGACATGAATGTTGACTCCATGATGGGACACACTTCTGGAGATAATAAAATAGTTAATGAAAAGCTCTGGAATAAGGAAGACGAGATTTTTGATAGCTTGGAGAAGTATGAAACTAGTTCATTGGTCAAAGAAAAGGATTCCAGCTCCAGGGAACTAAGAGCTAAAGAGGATGATGCTGCCAGTTAGCATGAAACTAAAGAGTTGAATAATGAGTCCAAAGGATCAAGTGATGAAGGTGCGAATTGTGATATTGATGGCAATGATCAAGAAATGAATGAATTGCAAATGGACAAGGAGTTAGCATTTGAAGCTCCATCAAGGATAGAGTTTAATAACAAGGATCAAGATTTTGCAGATGATATGAGCATGGATGAGCTTGAAGGTTCTGATAACATGGATGAAGCGGAATTTGGTTTTGATTACATGGAGGAAACTGCTCAGGATGGAAATGATGATGTTAAAAAGTACACTGCAGATGATGATATGGATAATAAAAATCTTGATCAAACAGATGCAAATGTTGAGAATAATGAAGCAAGTAAAGAGTAGGCTGATAATGCAGATGTCAAATTGTCAGAAGAGGAGTTGATGGAACCGGGAAAGTTAGATAGTGCTAATAAAACAGTTCTAACTAGAGATTCAGCACTTCCAGTTGATGTCGTAGATTCCAGCACAACAGCAAAGATCCACTGGTCTAACAATTCTGATCTAAGAAATAGTCTTGCTCCTTCAAGTGGCATGCAAACTATGGATGTTCCTGAGGAGATGACTGTGCCTGATTCAAGTAGAGGTGGTGAGTTGATGGTTAATGAACCAAAGGTCCAGCCTCCTCATCCTGATACTCATCATCACCATCGAGGATGAACCGGCCAAATCCTTACCGAAGTATTAGGGATGCCTTGGAGGAATGGAAAGAAAGAGTCAAACTAACTGCTAATAAACAAGATCATGACATGGAGGCACCTGATGACATGGAGCATGAAAATGCATATGAGTATCAGTTAGAATCCTTTGAATCTCTAATCATTCCAATAATATGTGGTTTGCTTTTAGAGCCTATTTTGACTAGCGAATTACTTTATTTTTTTCTTTTTTCTCTTATGTTTCAGTTATTTTCTCTATATTATCTATTTGGATGTTGATTTGAATGAATTATTAATGTGAAAACTAATGTGGTAAAAGTTATGATATTACATTTCAATCATTTCTTCATATTTTCTATATAATTATCTTACCTTTTAAACATTTAATCTTAACTTTTCAAACATTTAATCATAACTTTTCAACTATCTCATCTATTTTAATTTTTTTTTAGTCCTCATCATTATAGCCTATACACATACTTAATTTAGATAAAGCTTGATCTTTTAACCAAACAAGGGTTGTTAAAATATTATGAAAGTATTGGATTTTACATTAATCACAAAATCTCAAAACATGAAATGTTACATGGAATCACTTCTGGGTGGAGCCCATCAAGTTTTCTCAAAATCAAATATGTACATTCGCTAATCTAGAAACAATATGAGATCCATGTAATATAATTTCTAATTTATATATTAATAGTTATTAATATAACATTTAAACCATAGAAAATATAATTCATATATGATAAATAATTCTATAATGAATTATAAGATTATAGTCATTTTTAAAATAATTTATAATTATTTCTTTTGAAAGAAATGTGGCCCACTTAATATTCTAATTTAGTTGATTTTCTTAACATGATAAAATAAATGATAGTGAATACATGTGACTATTTTTTAATTTCATCACCAACAACTCATTTCATCAATAGTGCACTCTAATTAGGTGCAACATTGTGCAACTTAGCATATTCTTGGATAAATATATAAACAATGAGATGATAATATTATTAATAAATTTAATAACTATTTAGAATTAGAAGATTTTCCTTTTATATTCTCCTATATTAATATATTTTTCTACTTTCTATATAATAGAAAAATAAAAGGAATATCTAAAAATATAAGTGTTTCATTTTAAAATTTTAAATTAAATAGATTAATTTGGTGATTTGTAGATTTTGCAATTTCACACCCCAAGCAATATTCTTTTCTTCTTTAGTGTGGATAGTGCTCTAATCACTGAGAAAGGAGAGAACCCACATTGATATTTTACAAGAGGAAGGGGAAACGGAGCTTTTTTGGGGAAGTGAACCCCTAGAAGTCTCTCCCTCGCGTCTATAAAGAGGTTGGCCAGATAAACAAGAAGAATCTTATTCTTAATCATCTTTCTAAAATATAGAAATTGTGCACCCTCACAAATGAATGAGACTAAGGGTGCAACTTAGGCTTATGAAACTCAGGTTCACGCTAACCATAACTCTAATCCAATTTACAAAACATTGACCCTAACCCTAATTGTAAAACTTAAATCCTAACCCTATTTTTGAAAATTATGTACAGGTTGAGTTTCGGTTTGTAATTTAGGTTAATGAATTTATATTTTATTCAAGAGTAATAAGCTTAGAATTTTTTATGAATATATAATAATGACAAATCATGCAAGTAAGCATGATAATATATAATTAGACTACATATTTTTTAAAAAATATAACAATATAAAGAATATTTCTAGAAAAAATTAATGTCAGCAAGATAAATAAAAAAGATTTATGGATATAAAAGTAAATGATAGAAATAAAAATAATATACTTTATTTATAATATAATTATAATATGTCAAACATGTATTCAAATATAAATACAAATAACATAAGATACACAAAATATAAAGAAATGTTTGATATTATATAATATATTTTATAATAATATAAAATGAAAATTGGGCTCGGATTCACTTGAACTCTAATCCTATTATATTTACAAATCAGGTTCAGGTTCTTCTGCTTGAGTCGTAGAAAAGAGAGTTCTAACACAATTGAAGATCTGCTTCGGGCTCAACTAGTTGCACCCATAAGCGAGACTGACAAACCTGACAAACCTGCATGTATTCATATGGTGAAAACTTGAAATTAAGCATTTATAATAGAATCTTGTCAACTCCTCTATAGAAAGGCAAACAAAAGAAGATCAATTTCTAGAAAGAGATCCAATATAATCCATGTGAGACAAGGCAAACTTCATCGAGAAATCATCGATATCAAATACAAACTTGCCTTAGGGACTAGACACAACTAATCTATTCTTAGTCTTCCAAATTTTGACCCATATTGGGAAGAATCTAGGGTATCCCATGCCTCCATACAAAATAAATCTTTCTTCTTCACACCATATGACTCTTCTTCCCCCCTCTAGGCATGATCTCTATGACCAAGAGTCATATATTGTTACTTCATTTGCATTCACTAAGGTCACCATTGCCTTCATATGACCCCTTTTGATGATTGTCAAAAAGGGGGAGAGCATAGGATAGATTAGGGGGCAGAAAGATTGTATTTGTTTTTAAGGATAAGGGAAAGAAACTGTATTTGCTTTGGCTTGCAATCCTTTTTAAAAATTTTATGAATTAGAATACAATGTTTGTTTTATCTTCTGTTGTTTCATATTCTTTATGAATTATTTGCTACATACTTGTTTGAATGGATAAAAAAGTGTTGAGATTGTTAAAAGAAATTATGATTTGAAATGATACTAAGTCGTATGCAATGTTTTGATTATTTGGTAACTAAATTAATCTTAAGGTTACTTGATTGTATTATGGTTTTTGAAATCAATGCAATGAAAATTTGTAAGGTACTAGGATATTAGTAATAAAATAAAAATATTTGAACATAAATTGACAATTAAAATAGAAAGCCGAGAAATTAAGTTGTAAGCTCACATGAAATATTTATAGCAAAGAAAGGTGTATCTCAAAATCGATTTTGCCAATCAAAAAAAGGGGACATTATGAACTAAATTGAAAATTTTGGAAATTAAGGATTATCAATGTTTTGATGATTAACAACTAAATTTGACAATTTTAAAGGAACTAATGTGTTTAGTTTAAAAGTTTGAAGATAAATCTTTCAAAATCACAGCAAAGCAGGTCAAGTTGCACAACCAAGTCAACCCCAACATTAACTTGGGCCAAATCTATATCAAAGTCAACCCTGGAGATCAACTTGGAAAGACACAATTGAAAATCCAAAGTCTAGACAAATGAAGTCATAGCCCCGAGTAGACTTAGCCTATGACTTGGGTGAAGGCGCAACCAAAGTCAACTTAAGAAGTTGTATATTTCAGCTGACTCATTCTAGAGCAAACAAAGTCATACACGAAGTCGACTCTGCCTTGTGACTTAGATGAAGTCATATCTAAAGTCGACTACAATAAGAAGTTGAGGTTATATATTTTAGCTGACTCATTTTAGTGCAAATGGAGTTGCACACCGAATTGACTCCACCTTGCGACTTGGGTCAAGTCTATGACCAAGGCAACTCAAATTCAAAACTTGAAATTAAGGAAGTTCAAGAGATGAAGATCTAAAGTTCCATGCGTTCAACAATCAATGTAATTGATAAAGAATGAAGAGATAAGTGGCAATTTGATAGAGATTTAGATGAAATCCTACAGAAAGCGTTCATCCCCCTATAAACTATCTCATTGTCATTTGATATGGCAACTATTGGTGGTTGTAGCACTGATAGGGAAGGTAGTTGGGATATAGAGGACGAGCAATGTATGAAGGCGATAGAGTTATGTAAGAAAGATGGTTGGGTGGTCGGTGGGCTTGGAGCTTATAAACAGGCCTATAGACAAAGGAGAAGGGGAGATTTAGCTTTTAAGTATTCTGAGTTGTTTAGATAGTATACATAGTTAGGATTAGAAGATGAAGATTGTAACAGAGAGTTAGATCCTCCAAGACTTTGCCTTCATAGTTGGGATTTTGAGATTGATTTGCAAACCAATTGCTATCATTAGATTGTAATTCACAGTTGATTCCAATAAAGTAATTATTTTCTGCACTTTGGTTTGGATTATAGGTTTGGATCTAACAAGCACCAACCCTGCATGGGTAACTTTCTTAGTGAGATTTTCTAAACTACATTTGTTCCATTCGGACTAATGGAGTGGCGAGTCTTCGTATGGAAAGTAGCAGTTCGACTCATGCGCTCGGTCCTGCATCTTCCTTCGACTAATGGCAGTCTATATAAAAGAAATGTATTTATAAATAGATAAATTAAGCTGAAAATAAATAAGTAAATGACTAATAATATATAATAAATTTACACATAAATGGTTACCAATAATATTTATTTATTTATCACGTCAAAATTATTTGAATTTTGAATATGAATTCTATTTATTTTTTAGGTGTACTCATTTATTTAGTATAAAAATTTGATAGCCTAAAATGTTGAAGACACTTCACTTATTGCAAGGGCATCAATGTAATAGTAGTAGGAAAGTGTTCAATGGAAAAGATACATGGTTATCGGTAACTTTATTAGGTTAGTTATGACTAGAAAAAGGGGCAAAACATAGGTTACATGCAGACTACATCCACCTATATGGTTAACTGGAAGAGGACAATTGTGCAATGAATCATGGATGTGATTTACAAGCAACTCAAGTGTAGTGCTTGGGCATATAACGCCTTACATGGTAGAGTTAGCTATAACTACATATCTTTTCCATTGATAACTTGACCATTTCAATGATAAAATTCTTTTTTGTTGAAATTATTGAATGGTAAAATTTTAGTGGTATCCCTAGAGTATTTGATGCATCTTTAAAAATTAAGCCACTAAAATATTCATAAAAATATATGAATGAACAAAAATCAAATTAATTTCAATAACTAAACATAGAAATAAATAAATTCATAAAATTGAATAAACATATATTATTCTTCATCAATGATTTTTAGATTTATTGGTTTAATTTTAATCATTTGTTGTTAACTTCATCCATTTATTGGAATTTGTTTCTTTATTTCCATGTTGATTTATTTAACTATTTCTATATGTCTATTTATTAAGTTATTTATTTTATATTGTACAAAGCCTAGCCGACAAAGTCAATGGTCGCTATTAAAGTATAAGATCGATAATAATGGAAGAACATACGCAGATGTAATAACATAATTCCTTAAACTATCATGAACCAGATATTTCACTAATTTTAAATTAAACTAGATCCAAATAATTAAATCTATAGAATATATACTTCACATCCTTACTACATTGCTCTGAAAAATCAAAATAAATATTCTAAATCTTGATTTGTTAAGTCCTAGCCTCATCTGGTAGACCGTTCTCATGTTAATCTCCACCCGCATACTTATTATCTTAAAAAAAATTAATAAAATACGATAACTGACAGAACTTGAGTAAATAAGATATATAAGGATTAATAAAACATATATTAAATCATAAATCCAAATTAGAGTTAAATCCATATGGAACATATATTGATGCCCAATCATACATCAATGCATCATACGCATGTCACTTCTCCAATCTGTCCAATAAGGTCTCAAATCCAATGAAGAGTTCGGTATCTCACCCCGTAACCCAACCCGCTGCGTAACCTAGGTTGTCATCGCTGCATCCCAATACGAGTGGCCAACCTTGCACAATATGGATAGATCGAGAAGCACCTTTATCCAAACCAGAGGTATAACAATATCCTATTGCACTACCACGCAGTCGTAGCCACACCGAACCACATTATGCCAACAGTTTTGGCCAGGACCACCAGTCCCACAGACCGGATCACAATATACATAAACCAACTCACAAGGGTCAAACAAACCAGGTCTATAGCGCACCAAATCCATACCAGTTAGATAACTAGGTTTGAACCAATTCCACCCAATCTAGCACAGGATGTGCCAACGGGTCATCACTAATTGTCCAACAACAATACTTCACAAATCCACATCTACAGTTATAGCTCATGAATATGTCAACATACCAAGCAATATATGCTAACGTCACAATACATAATGTCAGCATGAATAAAAGCTAATATTGACATCATGATAAATCATCATAATCGATAATATTTATTCACTCAAAAATTATAAGACAATGACATTAAAAACATGCTTGCTTGTGGCCATAATTACAATACAAAATCAAAATAGAAGAAAAGAACTCTACTTACCTTATGTAAATCTCGGATCCATCCTTATACCTACAACTCTCAAATCATTGCACTAAAAAATAATACTTTTTTTCATTAATATTTAAATCAAATTAACTCTTTAAATAATAATCTAGCATTGTATCTTATCCTAAGATGTACAGATATCTCTATGTATCCTAGCTTTTATAATTTATCCAATATGTAGTTCCTAATATAAATTATATCATTCAAAAATTATCGTTTATAATAAATTTATTAATTCTAGAATATTATTTTTTCCAAGTTGATAAAATAGTTAATTTGAGCCGAAACTCATTCATAGATTACCAAATTACTATGTTACCTTTTAATTTGTATTTTCTACATCTTATTCAACCCTATTTGATAAACATTCAATTTTTTCTAGTAAACAATATTCTCTTGTTATTAATTACTGACTAATAATCATTTGAGATCCAAAACTTAGTATAATCATGGGCGGCCCTCCCTTAATCAAATTAACTTTCGGCAGTCTATTTATATTCAATTTAATTTTCAATATTATTCAAATATTTTATGAAAATTATCCATATGAATCAACTCAATAATCATATGTTTTAATTAACCATATCAATTTGGATCATTGTTATTTAATTTTCAAAATTCATTTTGATTATTCCTCAATCTGTCTATATTTACTAAAATTCGATAAGCTGAAGTCTCTTAATTTTTGTTTATATTCAAATCAAGGATTTTAAGTTTGAAATTTCTATCATACATCAATAACTACATGAATTAACCAAAACAAATTCTTGAAAAGTTGTAAACGACTTTTGCTTCTTGAGATACTTCAAAACTCAACCATGGGTGTCTTGGAGGGTTTTTTTGCGGATCTAACCCTTAAGTTTCCATAATAGCTGATTCACCCCTTAGGTATCGACTTTTGCAAAATTAACCCTCAAATTTTAAAACTTCTACTAATATAACCCTAAAAATTAAATGACGTTAGCTCCAGCCATTTGGCAATGCAAAATGATGAAAACGCCCTCAACAAATACATGCCCTTTTGGCATATAATCCTTTCATTGTTCCCAAACATATTACAATCCAAATACTAGGCATATACAACTTAGAAGTTGGAAACAACAACAAATTGCATTAGAAAGAAAGGTTAGAGACTGATGAAGAGAGGAATTACCCATGTGTGTTTAAAGAAATTCTAGCCAGCTTGCCGGGTTTCATGTCACCACGATGAGAATTTGCATTCTCTGCCATACATTACAAACATCTAGCAGCTTTTATGCAGAGTAGTTTCCAAAAAAATTCATCAAAAGTTCAACAACATAATCTATAATTCATTAAAGATTATTTGCACGTCTTGAGGGTTTCCTTTCTCAATTTTGTTGCAAGCACCAATGACCATGCTGATCTTTGCAAAAAGATAGATATTCCCTCTCAATTCTACTAAGGAATGTGACATTGGCTACATGCTTAAAAAGAAGAGGCCAGTTAAATTCCCTGGAGATTGGAATTAGCCACCTAACCTATAATTTTTATTGATCAAGGGTGCATTGAAAATTCTTTCATGCTGTCAACTCTGCCTTTACATTGGATGAATGAATCCACCTTTTACCCTGTAATTCAAATCCTTCCCTCTGTATTATCAAGTTGCCCTCACAAGTAAGGCCTTCAAACCCAGCACTTTTACCATCAGAGAGCACTATTGAGCCTAACCATTTGGGAATGTAGTTGATGCATATGATGATGGCCTTAGAGGATCCAATCCATGCATCCCTGCTGCTGAAGTCAATCCCATTTTGACCAACAATATGACTGGCACAAAATTTTCCATTTTTTGAGTCATGAACTCCTTCACTCTTGTAATAATTCCCACTAAAGGATATTTAGGGAACAAATGAAAACTATTTAGGAAAGCATGATGAAGACATTCAAAGGTCACTTATATGTATCAACCAGAGTAAGATTTATTACCTGCCACCTATATAAGGGAAGGCTAACCTGGATATTGGTAGATTACCAACTTCGAAGCATTGGTGTGACTGCTGCAGTCATCTCGCAAAGTTCTTTTTCATCTTCTCATTAGAAGAGAGCAAATCCCAAGCACCAATGGTTTCAAACTGATCATAAACACTAGAAAACTTTCATAACAACATTCCCAAGCTCACCAAACCATCCCCCCAAAACCAAAGCCCAATCATTAAATTTTGCATTTCTTAGCAACATTAATTTAGCCATGTCATTCTCTCAAATTCTGATGTTCATTTTCCATAGTTTCTCTACCAAGCCTAATTCATCATCTACATGCCTAAATTGCGCATATCACTAGAGAAGGAAGGTGTACGCGAGCATGATTGTATTGGAGTTGGTGCTACTGTTGATGCTTTTGGTGAAAGCAAGGTGCATAGATCTCCTTCAGTTGCCTACCCAATTCAAATCCAAACCTTCACCTTCACTTAGCTTCATCTCTTCCTCTTCTCCAGTTTCAACTTCTTTCCATCGCCACCTCTGTGATCTCTTCCTCCCTCCATCATCTGCTTTAGGAGCATTGAGAGGATTTCGAAAGGTGAAGGCATTTTTATCATTTTGCATTTTTAAACTGTGGGAACTAATACAAGTTCATAGCAGCCAAGGTTAGGGCTGCAAAAGTTTCAAAATGTGAAGGTTAGATTTCTAAAAGCCAAAACCTCAGGGTTGAATAAATATAAATCCACAAGAACTCGTATCTTAGGCAATCTATTCCATAATCTTGGAAAGCAGATGAATGTCAAATTAATGGGTGTCTTGGACAATTAGTTCATGCTGCCATGATTTTATTTGCATGGGTTGAAGCTCTTTCATGTACAGGATACAAATATGCTGCATACATGCTATACTAATTTCAGATAAACTTATTGAATTACATTTGTAGTTACAAACAAACCACATCAAAATGTCACAAAAAACTTTCTAAATCTGCTAAACAAAACCAAAATATATTCTCTAAAGCATGACAATACCGTAAGTCTATCGAGGTACCATCAAATAAATTTGTTGAATCTGTTGTAGACTCATTCAAATTACAAAGCATAATAAAGGAAGTCCAACTTAGGATGGGTAAATCCTATTTCAAGTTGACACTAACCTTATTTTATATATATAAATTTTGATTTTCTCTTATTTTGTGCTAGGTTAGTTCAAAGCCTGCTCTATTCCATTTTTTTAGGATTGTCGATTTATATTCTGATTTCAAATTGGTTTCTAAAATGAACTTTATCTTATTTTTTGAAATTATAATTTCATATATAAATCTTAGTTAAAAACTTGTAATCAACAATAATATTATAGTTTTAAAATGTATTTATCATAATACTGTCTTCTCCAACAAGCTGGATGGATTTCAACAATGTGAAATAACTGAGCTAAAAGCTGACACTCATACATTTGCTGTTTGTAGTCAAGTTCTATGTATTCAATAGATGAATGAAGTACTACTTTTAGTCACTTATCACTGTCAATCAAAGCCTTCTACTCAATAGGATCCAATGGAATGGAATAATGGCAAACATTCAACTTTTTTACATGTAAATAGCATTAGTGTCATCATTACAAATTATTTTAGCATTTTAGTTATAGCCTACATGTCCTCGTCTAAACCATTTCCAAAAATGTGTTTTTTTAGGCTCTTCCTTTTAATTTAAATTGGGCTATGTTTAGCCTGAACTCTTTGACCTAACCTCATTTTTTTTAAGATTTAGGTTAAAGTTCTTTAAATTTTAATTAAGATGGTTAAGGTTGAATTTGACCTACTTATGAGACAAGGCAATTGAGTTGAAACCTTGAGGAACTTGAATTTAGACTTTATTTTATTGAATGCTAGCTATAATATAGGTCTGGTTAAACACTATGAGACAAGCATCAGCAAAAACTTTCGCGCGTGGTCTCGATGAAGGCGAAGATCTCCATCCCCTACCATTCTCTGCCACCTACCCCTAATTTCAACCCCCAAATCTCGGACACGGAGTGCAACTTAGAGGCATTACTCTGAAAGGCTTCAAGTCTCCCCAAAATCTCTCAGACAAAAAGCTACTCAAAGCTAAACAAAAGGGGATTCACACATCAATGGCACAATCAGGAGGAATGGCACTAAGAGAGGAAGATCTTTTGATAAAGGAAGTGCAGACGCTGGCTACTAACTCAAATCAACTCCCGAAGCTGGATCTACTCTGTGTGGACCAATCAAGGCTATAATCAAGACCTATTCAAGGTCCCTCTATGTAGGTTGTGGAAAACAAAAGCAGCAATAATTATCATATAATCTCTATCAAGTCTCCTTTGAAACAATGGAAGGCAGGGAAAATGTTCTCAAGGGAAGCCCATGGGGGTATGATAGGAAATTAATATTGGTGGAAAAACTTGAAAAGCCAAGGCAAAGGAAGTGAAGCTTTTCTCCACCCCGATTTGGTTACTCATAAAAGGGACGCCTTTCCTAATTAACCGATCAATGCTGGGAGCGCAGGTGGGTAACACATTTAGCGACTGCTATGAGGTGATCTCAAATGACACCAAAGTTCGATTAAATGTGGAAGTAAACATTAGAGAACCTCTCAGGAGAAGCATCTTTCCACAATGTAGAACTGCTTCAAAAGCTAAATTCCATTATATATGTGGGAAAACGGGACATGCCTATAAGGACCGCAAAATCTCCCAGAGTGAAAATGTACAACATGAAGGAAATCTACCTTATAGATGCCATCTACGAGCAGACTTCAAGACAGTGGGGTTAAAAGGAGGCCATGGGCAAGGAAACAGAGTTCCCCCAAAAATGTACACTTCTGAGATTGCGTTTCACAGGCAAAAAGAAGAGTTTGAGGTAGATACAGATCTTGAATTGGTGTTGTCGAAAAGGGGACCAATAAGAGGATGGGGAAAGATAGAGGAAAGAAAATTAGGGGCGAGTTTGGTGCTGAAAGAAATTACAAACTAGAAAAGGGACAAAGGGCTACAGCTAAGAGAGACAACTGATAAAGATATACAATTTAATAAAGCAGATTGGAAAAGCATAGAAAAGAACACAAAAGAATGATAGAATTTCAATGAACAGGAAGGAGATGGTTAGCTGCAATCTTCAGAAGGAAGGGAGAGTGACGATGAGGAAGGACTATTTGATGAAATAGAGGATAATGTAATTGAATTGGCAGTAGGGGCAAATCCATTATGTAAGACATCCACTAGCACCCATAACCCAAATCCTGAAGCCATTAATCCCTCAATGGGGGATGGAATCTCATACCAAGAGGAAACACCTCAAACAACTAAAACCAATGAAAACGAACAGCTATGTTTGGGGAGTAGGGGTCCAGATGTAAA
Source organism: Annona squamosa (assembly GCA_035584095.1). Classification (NCBI taxonomy): domain Eukaryota; kingdom Viridiplantae; phylum Streptophyta; class Magnoliopsida; order Magnoliales; family Annonaceae; genus Annona; species Annona squamosa. The sequence continues at coordinate 46,591,018 of JAXCLR010000073.1, forward strand.
AATGATGGAAAGAATAGGCGGAGGGAGGAATAGCTTGGGGTGCAATGGGGGAGGAGAAGGAAAACCCATGCATGACCACAAGGAGGCAGAAAAGGAAAAGAAATGATATAGAAAGAGAGAAAACAAATGGAGGAGGGGGACAAGATTTAGGAAATAGAGGGGGTGATATACAAAAAGAGAGGGGCAGCTAGGGTGGACCTAAAAGAGAAAATAGAAGGAAAAAGAAGGAGGATTGATGTGGCGAGATCAATGGAATGGGACGACACACTTGGGTTTCCCAGCACCAGATATGAGTCTACTAGCATGGAATTGTTGTGGACTTAAGAACCCACGCGCAATTCGAAATAACTTTGACATTGTCAATCAAAAAATCTCGATGTGGTTTTCTTTTGCAAAACTAAGAAAACCACAAAAGAAATGGAGACTATAAAGAGGAAATTTGGATTCCATCATTGTCTTACGATCTTTTAGTGAGAGTAGAAGAGGTGGACCACCTTCTTTGGAGAGAAAATTGGAATGTAAAGGTGGTTAGGTACTCACAAAATCACATCGATGCTAAAGTTACTTCAAATAATGACGCAAATCTATGGTGGCTAATAGGTTTCTATGGCAATCTAGTATGGTCTAGAAGGGGAGAATCGTGAAACCTTATGTGCTTATTAAGCAATAAAAAAAAGGATCTTGGGTAATCATGGGAGATTTTAATGAGGTGGTCTGTTTATCAGAAGTTAGAAGTTATGATATAAGGCCTGAGAAACAGATGGACAAATTTAGAGAAGCGATTAATCAGTGCAATCTTCACACCTTGGCTTTTTTAGCCCGCCAATAACATGGAGAAACAATAGGAGAGGGAGAGATAGGGTGGAAGCCAAACTTGACAGAGGGTTGGCAAATGAAAACTAGTTATTACAATTTCCCTTTGCAAAAGTCAAACATTTAATATTGATCGTATGTTTGCTTTAAGAAAGATTCATTTGATTTTGATGATTAATAAATAATTGAAATATTATTAAAAAAGTTCTAATGAATTTGTGTAAGTGTGCTCAGATACTTTGTCTCTATTTATGTATATGAAAATAAAAATATGAAATAATTTAAGTTTTAAGAGCTCAAGTTCATGAATAGTAAGTTCAACAAAGTGAAGTCTCAGCCCAAGTTGACTGCACTTGCGACTTGGGTGATATTCTAAAGCCAAGTCAACCTCGCCTGCAACTTCAGACAGACAGTAAAGTCCCAACCTAAGTCGACTTCTCTTACGACTTGGGTGAAGTCTCATCCAAAGTCGACTTCGTCTGCAACTTCGAAGTCAAAATATTGGACAGCAAGTTTTAACTAAAACGAAGTCACAACCCAAGTTGACTTCACCCATCCTAAGTCAACTCTACTTGCGACTTCAACCTGTAAGGGTCGAAAATTCAAATGTTGGAGCATTAAACGCAAATCATCTACTCCAACGGCTAGATCTTTTTTCCTCTTTAAATATCATTGAAGTGTGAACGTAAACAATAAGAGAAGAGGGAAAGAAAGAGAGAAACACGAGATTAGCTTACACCTTTCATTATTCTAAAGTGTTGAAGTCATTTGAACAACTATTGAAGCTTCAAGTGTTACTACTTCAAGTGTGCTTACAAGATTATCTTCTTTACATAACAAGGAGCTTCCGGAGCTGATTGATTACACGTTGTAAAGTGTAAATTCTCTTTTGTCTATTTTATTTTGTGTTGTTGTCTTGGATCAGTGTTGGAGATCGAATTCAAGAAGAAGCCAAACAGGAGGTTATTTGAGTTTGTCTCACTAACGGGTTTTGCTTGATTGGTTTAAGTTTGTCTCACCGACGGATTAGACTTGGTTAGTTGGAGTTGGTCTCACTAACAAATAATTATTGTATATGCCCCCTAGAATTAGAATCTAAAAGAGAGCGGGTGCTCTAAATTGTATTGAATATACAATATTGAAACCCAAGACACAACGAGCATGTGCTCAAAAAAGTCGAGTCAGGAAGGTTACCCGAGCCACTATAGATTGTTATCTCTTGTGTGGTTTGAGTGTTTGTATTTTATATTCACCCTCTCATTCTATCTCATAGCACGTTTTATCAAGGGGATTAAACTTACAAGGATTAAGCTTTTAATTATGAAAAAAAATTTAATAATCCAATTCATCCCTCCCCTCTTAAGTTTTATCATAAACTCGAGACCAACACTTAATTAAGGCCTCATCGAACCATAACCCTCTTTTTCTTAGCTTGGATACAAGGAAGGGAAAAAAGAAAATTCCAAGGGAATTCAAGTATGAATTATATGGACAAAAGACGAGGAGGCCCATCAGTTAGTCCAAGTGGCATGGGATAGAGAGAATCAACGAGGAGCTTTAATCTTTCAAAGTATCAGCAATAGATCAAGCCTTGTGAGAAGAAACTCACGGAATAGAGTAAAAAGCGAAAAGGCAACATCTTCAAAATTCTAAAGGAAAAGTAGTTGGAGCTCCAAGCCTTAAAACACCACCAATCATCAAACTAAAAAGAGAGCAATCCATAAGTTGTAAAGGAGGGTTGATACACTCCTAGAAGTTGAGGAGCTCATTTGGAAGCAAAGATCAAAGGTACATTGGCTAAGTTAAGGGGATAGAAACACAAGCTATTTTCACAGAGTGGCATCAAACAAAAGGATAAAAAATTTTATCAGTAGCCTAATGGATGGGAAAGGAAATTAGCTAAAAGAACAGGATAGTATAGAGGCAGCTTTTCATGGCTATTTTAAGAACCTCTTCACAAGCTCTAACCCTTATAATTGGGAAGCAATTGTAAAGGGGATCAAGACATGCGTTTCAGACCTTGAGATAGAGAGAGAACATGATCAGGCCACTAAGAATGGAGGAGGTGGAGGAAGCACTAAAATTGATGAACCCATCAAAAGCTTCAGGCCCATATGGCATGTCTACAAGGTTTGATTAAAAGCATTAGAAAACAGTGGATAATCATGTGTTCAATATGTGCAAAGCATTCATGAAAGAGAATAATGAAGGCAAGAGGGGGTCGTAATTAAAATATCTCAACTCCACAACCATCATCCTCATTCCAAAGCAAGGGGGAGCATGTATCTCTCAGGACTTCAAAACTATAAGTCTATGCAATGTGATCTACAAGGTGCTGGCAAAAATCCTTGCAAGCAGATTAAAGACATATCTCAATTCCATTATCTCTATTTAACAAAGTGTTTTTCTTCCTGGCCGCTTCATCATCAACAATATCCTCATCACCTATGAAGCCATACATCATCTTAAGCGCAGGAAAAAGGGTCTCAGGAAGGAAGTGGCAATCAAACTGGATATGTCAAAGGCATATGATCGGGTTGAGTGGAAATACATTTGCAAGGTGATGAAGAAGATGAATCCAGTGAAAAGCGGATCACATGGATCAAAAATTGCATGGATATGGAATCATATAAAGTGGATGTGAATGGAATTAAGTCCTAAGAGATTATACTGGAAAGAAGGCTAAAGCAAGGTGATCTTATCTCACCTTATCTATTCATTTTATGTGCTGAAGGCCTATCATCTATGATCACTGAAGGGAACCGCAAGAAAATTATCACAGGCCTTAAATTTTCAACTAGCGAACCATGCATCTCCCATCTATTTTTTGTAGATAATGTTCTTCCCTTTATCAAGGCCTCCTTTCATGAAGTTGAAAGCCTAAAACAAAATTTGAAATTATATAGTGAAGGGTTGGGGCATATGCTAAACATTAGAAAAATTGCTTTGTTCTTTATTGCAAACACAGGGATGTAAACCAGAAAGCAAGTATAGGAATGGCTTGAAACCTCGGGAAAGGAAATTGATCAATATCTTAGTCTCCCTACGTGGCTTGGAAGATCAAATAAGAAAATGTTCAAGGAACTCAAAAAAAGTGCAGAGAAAGCTTCAAGGATGAAAGGAAAGGCTGCTTTCAACAGGAGGCAAAGAAGTTCTCATAAAGGTGGTGGCTCTCTCAATTCTAACCTACACAATGAGTCTCTTCCTTCTTCCAAAGAGTTTTTGCGAGGAACTAAATAGCATGTTAAGTAAATTCTGGTGGAGGAGAATGAGGGAAAAGGAAAATTAGCTAGGTTGCCTGGATGGATATGAGCAAATCAAATATAGATAGGGGCATGGGCTTTAAGGACCTTTTGACATTCAATTATTCCTCCTCCCAAAGCAGTTCTCATACTTAATCTAGAACCAAAACTCCTACTAGGCTGTTCTCGAGGGCAGATATTTTCCTAAAGAAAATATTTGGGATGACAGGCTGAAGAGTAAGGACTCATACACCTGAAAATGCATTCAGAAAGTGAAGCTAATTATAGCTGAAGGGGGAAAATGGCGTGTGGGGGATGGCATTAAGATCAAATTTTTCAAAAATAGGTGGTGAGACTCAAAGATAATCAAAATGGGCTCCCTTCCAAAGTAGATATCCCAAGACGCATTGGTTAGCCAATTCATTAACCAATAAAATTTCTCTTAGGAAAAGGACCTGATAATGGTCATGGCTGGGGATAGTGTTTGGAAAGATATAAACCTAATTCCTATTCCACTCGGGGGCAATATGGATAACTGGTATTGGGCCCTTGAAATCGATGGCAGGTTCACTATAAAGTCTGCATACAATATGATTACTACTAACCTTTCTTATTTTGTAGGACAGCCAAGACATAGAAGCAGAGAAGCCAGTATCCAGCATAGAAACTCCTGAAGAAGCTGTGAATATCAAAATGGCCACGCAGAGTCAAAGTGTTTGGCTAGAGGCTAATATTGGATGCTCTCCCAACAAGAACAAATTTGAGAAGACGTGAACTAGAGATCTATCCAACTTGCTTGTTTTACAGAAGGGAGCCTGAGGAAGTGCACATTTTTCGGGCTATGTGAATCAATCATTCCTGCTAGGAGAGGGATGATTAAGGATGGAAGCATATGGGTCCCTAGGAAATCTATTACCTGTATCCTACTCTATTTCCTATCTTCTGAAAGGAAAAATGGGTTTATACTCTGTATCCTCTTTTGTTGGTGTGTTTGGTTTTTAAGGAACAAGTGTAGAGAACTTGAATCACAATTTGAACTTGGGGAAATCATCAAATGGTGTTGGGCCTATTAGGAGTCAATTGAAAGGGTCAGGCTACTAACCAATAGTAGTTTATTGGACAAACGAATGGTCCCAAGATGGAGAAGGCCACCTGATGGTAAATATAAAGTTAATGTGGATGGAAGGTGATCTTAAATAGGCAATTGTATGGCGTTTAGTGTTGTTCTAATGAACTCGAATGGAAGGTTTTTGGCTGCACTAAGATGGAAAACAGATGGGTTGCTGGACGTCATCAATATGGAGGCTAAAGTAATATTAGCAAGAATCACTCAGACTACTAAAATGGGGATACAACATCTTGTACTGTGAGCATTCCTGCCCTTGAAATTGATTTCTTTTTTATGCCCTGCAACAATCATAATAGTTTCCAAAGAATTTTAAATGAAAATCTAAAAAACAAATTGAAGGTCTCCAACAGGAAGAAAGTCATTTTTTTCTATAAGTATATTGCAAAAAAGAAAGTCTCTTTGTTCTCTAAGTATTATAATAACATCTAAAGCACAGTTCCCCTTCCATTGTAGTCAACTTAGTTTAGGATTATGCTTAACTCCACTAACTCAACTTGATTTTTCTTAGGGTCAGGTTGACAGTTAAATTTTGTTGGAGATGGCAAAGGCTGACTACTTCTGAAATGGTCATATTAGATTGAAACCTTTAGCAGCTTTAACTAAATTTAAACTTTATTCTATGCAATACTAGCTACAGTATTAATCTAGGTGTCATAATCTTCGTAGACTAGTCTAAAAGATTTTTTAAAAAATTTTGAAGTTTTTAATAAAACTGTTAATCTAAAAGTACAAAATGGTAAAATTTAAAGCATAGATAATATACATCTAGATTAACATTTTATTAAAAAAAAATTCAAAAAATAGAAAATGGTTGTTATGACTGGTTGTAAATGGCAACCATCTACAACTGATCATAGATGATCAGTGGGCATTATCGAGATAGGCATTATGATAATTTTTTTAACATTCATTTATTATAAAAATGTTACCCAATTGTTGTTTGCTATGTAAATGTCATATCGCTCAAGGCTCACTTGAAGCTTAAACCTTTAACTTGTGCACATTAGGATTTTCATCATCTAGGATATCCAAGTAATAACTAAGGTTTTATGTTTTAGATTTTCATGGATTTCATAGAAATAATCATCTCATTTGGGAAATAGCAAATTCGCCCCTTAAGTTTGAACAATAGCAAAACTAATCTTCTAAGTTTAGTCCCCTTGCAAATCCAACTTTGCAACCGTACAACGTTAAATCTATCCATTTAATTATCGGAAATCATGGAATTGACCTTACGATGGGTGCGTTTGACAATAATGAAAAAATATCAACCTAAAACTTTTCAATCTAAATAATTATCCTATTCTCTAATCATTTCTTTACATCTTACTATACAACTAACCTACTTTTTAATCATTTCTACATAATTACCTAAATAACTAATTTATCTATTTTAACTTTATTTTCTTTACTCTTCATCATTACCCTATTAAATCACATCATTTTTCTACTTCTGAAACTTTTATATTAAAAACTTTTTATCCAAAAGTTTTACCACTTTCCAAAAACAACCTATATTTAAAAACTAAACTGTATTATCATAATAAGAAATGGAAAACCACTACATTTCAAGGGTTATCAAAGGGATACTTTCCACCTCAAACATGCATGCCACCTACTTAATTTTTATTCACCATTCACTTCAACTACCTAAGTGCATGTCAGCTAAAGTTGGCATATGTTTATGTCATAGCTTTCTCTTTTGCAAGCGAAGCACTTCTACCAACATACCTATTCCACGTCTCTCTTTCTCATGATTTTTATTATCAGACGATATTGATACGATATGACTGTATCATATACTTATTGACCATGTCTAATACATGGTACAAGGAGGTATCGGTTAATCTCTTGAAAAAGATTGATTTCTTTTATTTCATGTGTATTTCAGATAGACTTTAAAAAAACACTTTAGGTAGAGATTTGAATTATCGAACATTATTTGTATGTGTTAAAATGAAATAACAATAGATAGTTGCATTTCACAATTTTTTGGATATTCCATTTATATTGTTTGGCTTAAAAAAATTGTCTTAGCGTATATGATTCAATACAAATATGATAAACCCATATCGGATAGGTCCCTTGATACAAATTTTCAGAATCATGAGAGTCTCTCTCATGTCTCCACTAACAAGTGCCTCCCTCTTTCCATTTACAAAACCCTTTGCCTCCCTTCTCCAAATCCCCAAAATGCCCCTCCAAAAGCGATGACACTGAAGTCAAAACTTTATCTTCCTCCTCGAATCCCCCTGCAGCCCATTATTATGCTATTATTCTCCATTGATGTCGTGCTGAGTGAAGCTGCTGAACAAGTATTATGGAGCTTAGTGTTGGGCTTTCATGGAGGAAATCAAGCTTTGGCATAGAGAATACTACTAGAAGTATAAGAGTAACACCATTGAGGAGAAGGGAGGAGGTTAGAGGGAGAGAGGTGGTGAAATCTCGGTGAAAGTTGCTGCTGGTGGTGAGAACAGCGGTGCCTACGCCTTAGAAAGAACAAGAGATGTTGCATCATCACCGGATGCAAGTCAACAGTGGTGGTATTGTCAAGTTATTGCCACTCATGTATACTCTCAGATGGGAAGCAGAAGTTATACAAGGCTTTCAGCTATGTCATCAAGATTTCTAACCCACTATTCATTTTTTATGTTCCTCTCTATGGTGGCACCTTTCATACTCTGGTTCTGCTCTCTTCTTGGTTGTTTTTACTACTGTCGTAGTATTTGATTATAATCTTAACAAGAAATTTTTCTGTAAAGAAAAGAAATGTTAGGATACTTTTTTTTTAGATGTATTTCCATCTTACTGTCTATCCCAAGTCTAGATAAAAAGTGAAGGTTGACATGTTACGCTGGCAGCCAGTACTATAAAAATCACTGTCACATTTCCTACGGATTCTAAAAATATATTAAAAATCATTAGTGCTAAAGTGTTCCCTGTAAACAAACTACTGCAGTAGAGCCCCTGTAGTGAGAAATGATCAAGAGTTTCTATGGCATTTCCTCGGAAGTGACGTGCTACATGGGACTCCAGATGTAATGGGTAAGGATTGCTAGGATATTTCCTTGGGAGCGACATGCCACAAAAACATCAATTGCAATGAGAAGTAGGCAAAGGTTTTCACGCATTTATGGGCGTGGTAAAGGAAAGAATGTGGTACCAACACACAAAGTCTGTTTTGCCTCATGGAATGTTGGAACCCTTTCAGGGAGACGTAGGAAAATAGTAGATGTTATGAGAAGGAAAAGAATCAATATAGTATCTTCAAGAAACTAGGTGAAAAGGAGAAAAATATAGAGAAGCTAATGAATTCAAATTATAATATATAGGAAATAATAGTAATAGAAATGGTGTAGAGATATTAGTGAAAAATAAAATCATTAATAAAGTTGTAGATGTTAATAGAGTGATTGATAGAATTATTCAAATAAAACTTGTATTAGGTGTAGAGGTCAAAATGTGATTAGTGCTAATTAACAAGCTGCGTATATGTCTAATTAAAATGCTCGTTTTAACACAAGTGTACATATCGATTAAGTAATAAAGTATGAGTAGAGTATTAATCCTACAATGAGGGAGAGTTAAACTATAGCGCCACCAAAGATTCCACTCGCTAATTACGAATTGTTGATTTAAATAGAGATTTTATCAAATGAATAATTATGAATAGATAGATGGGAATTATGAACCTCTTGACTGTAATTATGCCAAATTGACTCCCTTTTATTTAGGTGTATAGAAAATTACTGATCTAGGTTCATTTATATATATGTATATATATATATATATTCCAACACATATAAAGCTAACTATGTTTTAGTCAATTGCTATGTTCTCATGCAATGAAGTAAAATAAGGTTGATTTGCACATAACCTAAACAAGATCACATAAGGTTAATAAGTATATTCTTATCCATATTAACATCCAACCACCATAAGCAATCGAAAACTTATGATTTACATATGAATCTCATCTAAATGTCATTTTCCAAGTGTAGATCTAGAATTATCAATCTACAAGATGTCCAAGCTTGTAGAATCATTAAGTATAATATATAAAGACTCACACAACACAAGTCACAACACAATCATGTATTCATTTCAAACACAAGAAACCAAGCTAAACATAGTCTAGAGCTCGAGTTTTGTATAATCTCCCCATCACCAGTTTCGTCCCATGAACATCACAGAGAATCTCTTCAAAGTATTGTCCCAATAAATATCAAATGAGGAGAACGATAAAAATAAGAAGAAGAGAGAGAAAGAAGAGATGAAACTCAGTTGGATTCTTCCTTCGAAGTGATCTTCTTCATCATCTTCTTCTCTTGCCTTAAATCTCTTCTTTGCTTTTCTCCCTTGCTCCACTTCATGCCCTAAGTTATGGTTTAGAAACTCTAAGAAATGAATTTATATGGGGGCCTCAAATCTACTTCACATGTATGCAAAAACCACATGCATACATCGTGGCCACAACCTTACTAGATAGGTTAACAGTAAACTTTTTTAAGGAGGTGGAACTGATGGCTGTTGCCACCACCTAGCTGCAATTGGAATCACAGTTTGATAGCTCAAAATGATTTTTTCCTAATTCCATCCTTTTGTTCTCTCAATTTGCACATTAGTCACCAACATTTTCTTCAAAAAGCAAAAGAATAAACAAGTAAATGAAATCCAATTTAATCTAGTAAATTAAAACAATCTAAAATGACATGGATTATAAGTTAATTAATGCTAAAAATGCATGAAATCTCCAAGAAATGCACGAACACATAATGATGCAAACTAAAGCAAAACCTATGCAAATTTACATATTTCTTGTGATCTAACCTTGAAATTTGGTACAAAATGAGTCTTGATAAATCTATTTTTATATAGTTATCACTTACGCCCCGCAGGTAAGATTAGGTGATAGAATAAAAAAATTTAGGATAACTTAATATAATGCAAAGGATAGCTAATAAAGAAAAGATTATGATAAGTGGAGATTTAATAGACATGTAGGACAAAAAGAACGTAGGATATGAGAGAATTCATGGAAGTTTTGACTTTGAAATCAAGAATGAAATAGGAAATGTCATTTTAGATTTTGTTGTAGTATATGATTTGGTTATAGTAAATGCTTTATTTTGAACAAAGAGACAAACGCTTAATCACTTTTAAAAGTGAGACTAATTATAGCTAAATAGATTTCTTTCTTATAAGAAAATTAGATAGATTCCTCTTTATTAATTATAAGATTATCCAAGCAAGAGTTTAACTTTGCAATATGAATTATTAGTGATGGATATATATATATATACATACAAAAAGAGTTAACAAAAATTAAAATCATTTCAAAAATTAAATGATAGAATTTAAAGGGTAATGACATAGAACTTTTTAGTAAAAGAATGATAGAAAAAGAAAAATAGAACATACAAGAATATGAAGGAGAATCAATATGAGATAAAATTGTAACTAGCATAAAAGAAGTTGAACAAAGTACTATGGGAATATATAAAAATCATAAATCCTTACATAGAGAAACTCAGTGGTGGAACGAGGATGTTCAAAAAGTTATAAATGATAAACATGGAAAGTTTAAAAAAGGGCAAACAAACAAAAATAATATAAATCTACAACAATATAAACTATCAAAAAAGCTACTAAAATTATTAGCAATATTAAATACAAAGCTTATAACAAATTATATTACGGATTAGGAACTAGACAAAGAAAAAAGAAAATTAATTAAAAAATTAAAGCTCACCAAGATAAAAAGAAAGTGTTAGAGGAGAAATGACCATCCAAATGCATATACATATGTATGTTTTTAAAAAGAATTCGTCGCTGATGGTTTGCATGACAAGGAAAAATGGCAAAGATTGCATGCAAAAAAGTTGGCCTGCTAAAATATTGACATTTTCAACATGAGCTAGTATTGGACAAGCAAATGGATTGCAGTCCAAGAGCTAAAGAAATCTATTGTAACCAACTGTTTTAAAAAAAAATGCTAGTAGCATAAGGCAGTAAAAGGACACCGACCGAAGACGATACTTGCCAAGCTAGATGCTTACATTAAAGTGTAGAATTTTAACAATTTCTCTCAAGCAAGCATCAGCAGAATGCATGGAATGGTGGAGGTAAAAAGACATGAAAATGTGGAAGCGTGCAAGGGTCAGGCCACTCCCTCTACCCCAATATAGCAGATTCTCAATGTTGTCTCTCCCAGTTGAATTGCCATAAGTAATTAATTACAAAAGTGTCATATTCCAAAGGGAAGAACTATGGTGATGTGAACTGAAGACGTGTGGCTATCATCCTAGACATTATCGTCCCTTATAAAGTGCTATAAAAAGCACATTTCATGCTTGAAACTAAGCACTAATGGAACAACAACATGTGGGAAGCAATAAGAGCAAGCTACAAAATTACCTGGGACATTCATGGCGCCCAAGTTATTTCATCCCCACAAAACCCTAATAGCTCAAAGGTAAAACCACCCCATGGAACTATATTTACCTGCGGAATTGCATACCTACCAAACTCCGATTCCGCACAAATGGGTCTTGACAGCCAAGTTACTTGAGCTTTGGAAGTCTCATCCAGGCCACCCAAACCTCTATAAATAGGTACCTTGTCATCCATTCGAAAGACAACTCCACCAAGCAGACAAAACTCCAAACAATGCTTATCTCAAGCTCTACAACAATCAAGATCCACTCCAAGTGTTTCCAAAATCTCTAAGTGTCATTCTTGTTTCAAAAAAAATCCTCTAGCATTTTAAGCTCACTTCAATACAAAAAAAGAAGGCATAAACTTTCTTTTTATCCCATTTAAAATCTTTGGGCGTCAGATGATTTAGAACTTGGGATTAAATTATTTCTACTTTATTATTTTTAAAAATCACTGTTTATTAATTTTCCTAAATAGATACTCCCATGGTGGCAAGTTGAATTGATACGCAGGGTTAAATATTTTCCTCCTATTTTTAAATTTTTTAAAAAATTATTTTTTCTCCCAGTAGATACTCCCTGGGTAGAGAGTTGAATTGATAATCAGGGTTAAGTATGTTCCTCTTATTCTTAAATTTTTTTAAAAATTATTTTCTCCAAGTAGATACTCCCTGGGTGGCAAGTTAAATTGATACACGGGGTTAAGTATTTTTCTCTTATTTTTAAAAGTCATTTTAAAAAATTACTTTTCCAAAATAGATACTCCCCAAGTGGTTGGTTGAATTGATACACATGGTTAAGTATTTTTCTCCTATTTTGAAAAATCATTTTTTTAAAAAAAATTACTTTTCCCAAGTAAATACTCTCCGGGTGGTAGGTTGAATTAATCACAGGGTTAAGTATTTTTCTCCTATTTTTTAAATTTTTTAAAAAAATTACTTTTCCTAAATAGATACTCTTTAGATAGTGGGTTGAACTGATATACTGGGTTAAGTATTTTCCTCCTATTTTTAATAATTTTTTCAAAAAAATTATTTTTTCGAAATAGATACTCCCCGGGTGGCAAGTCAAATTGATACGTAGGGTTAAGCATCACCCTTTTGATTAAAAAAAGTATTTTTTTACTCAACCTAAACCTGAGTGTTCAAGCAAAGCCATTGTGTCAGCTTGTGTACTGCTAGAACGAAATCGTTAAATCTCATTTGGTTTTCACGGTTTGAGCAATCAGATCGTGATAGATCTAAATAGATCGTATCCTTGCTTTAACATGAGGTTTTTATAGCAGACCTATTACAAGCACTTTGCCCTCACTTAGAGAATACGCGTGATCCACGAGACCCGCTAGATGGTAGCAACCTGTGGACATAAAAATTCAAAAGAAGGGGAAGATGTTTTGCATTAATAAGCTATAAAAACTATCTTCTTAAGCCAAAATTTGGAACTTAAAGATCTATTGCAATTTTTATACGTGTAAATTTTATATGGCTTACATCTAAAAGCCAACCGAGTAAGTTCTACTTGTGTCTCTCAAATGGGCCCAAAACTCTTCAATAATCATATTCAGGCCTAAAACTTTTTGGAGGGTTTAAAACATCCTAGTTTGGCCCAAAACCTTCAAAGTTAGTTCACTTGAACCAAAACCCAAACACCTTCATCAAGCCCAATTGGGCCCAAAATCCCCAAATAGTCCAAACTAACCCCCAAACAACCCAGAGTCGACTCGAACTTACCAATAAACTCAATTGAGCCCAAAACTTGCTAATAAAGTCATTTGAGCATAAAACTCTCTAATAAGCCCACTTAGGCCCATATTTGCTGAGTCAAACCCAGTTATGCCCAAACTCTTTTCAATAAGCTTAGTTAGGCCCAATCCTTTTAGTTGGTCTAGGTTGACCCAGACATATTTAGAATTTTTGTTAAACCCAGTTTTATTAAAATTGCCAAATTTTTAATCCAAAGGTCGTATGCGAAACATGCGGGTCTATTATGTAAATTCAAAGACCAGATGCGGGACTCACTGGCTCATTAAGCTAAATGCAAAAGACGGTGGTCTGTTGTGTTACTCCAGAAACTAAAAGCGCACTTAGTTTGTTGTGTATGATCGCTGGTGTAGCCGACGGGCCTCTCAGTAGTCTCAAACTGAGTCATCGCTAGTCAACCGGTTAGACATAAACTCACATTTGAGTTATGGCATGTGACGTCATGTACTCCTTCCTTTTTAGGTTATGGCGTGCGGCGAAGTGATCTACGTTTATTTTTGTTAGTTATGTCACGTAGTCGATATGCAACCCATCTTAAGTCATGGCGCGTGGCGTCATGTACTACCCATTTTTGAGTCATGGCACGTGGCGAAGTGTACTTGTCCATACTTGTATTCTTATTGGACATGATTTTTCATGCATTTGTAAAGTTATAAAAAGATCTTCCATGCATCTTATCATCATTTTAATGAGATCATCATTTTTAATGAACTATTATATTAAGCTTTTTAATCAAGAGTTTTCTCGTTAGAAATGTAAAATCGGTATGTGGAACACAATTCAAAATATTTCTGTGATATACTTTTTAGACTCGGTTCAAGGGATTAAATGCTTTAAAATTTTATTGGGGGAACTAATTGAGCATTTATTTTCTAAACCAACCAACACTAATGGGGCGACCCGAAATGAGGCCGAAACATAGTGGCGCGGTGTCTAACTAGAAATTTGACTAAGATGTTTGCAAAAGGGCAATGGCATGGATGATCATTCTTGATGAATTGTCATTTAAATTTGTAAAGAATGAACTATTTTATAAAGTCATGCAGCCACTGATTGAAAATGTTTCAAGATTCACAATTGTAAGAGAAGTGATTAAAATATATGAGTTCGAGAAGGCTAAATTACATAAATCTATTTAGGGAAAATATTCTGCATGTATATTTGAAAACATATTTGTGGACTTCAAATCAAATTACTAGATATTTATGTTTGACTGCTTACTTTATAGACTCTACTTGGAAGCTTATAGGTGAAGTTATCTCTACTACAATTGAAGAATGTTTAGATGCCAGAAAAATTAAATAAATACACATTGTCACGGTTCATAATACATTGGTTAATGATATTGCAGTAAGCACTTTGTAGATAAAGTTACGAATAAAGAGTGATTTTCTTGAGGATGGTGAATCTCTGCATGTTTATTGTGTCACACATATTTTAAATTTAATTGTGAAGGAAGGAAACGATCAAGGGTTTATTTGGAAAGTGATAAAAATTTTAGATGAAAAGTTTTTTGTATAAAGTTTTTTTAATTTGAAGAGAATGATATGATATGATAGAGGTAATGATAAGAAAGTAAATATAATAAAGTTAAAATATATTTGTTAATTATATGGATAGTTGTGTAAAAAAGATTAAAAGTGGGGTTGGTGTATAAGAATATATGAAAAGTTTTAGATTGAAAAGTTTTAGGGTGTGTTTGGCAATTTACAAAAGTTATCAAGTTAAAACTTTTCAATCTAAAACTTTTTACTCTCCATAACTACTTTTTTAATTATTTTTTATGCATTTTTTTATACAACAACCCTACTTTTCAATCATTTCTGTATAACTATCAATACAATTAATCTATTTATTTTAAATTTATTATCTTTACTCCTCATTATTACCCCTATAATATCACATCATTTTCTACTAATTTGACAATTTTTACAGAAAAAATTTTTCATCAAAAGTTTTACAATCCCAAACACACCCTTAGCTTGACATTTTTTTGTTACCAAACACACCTTAAATTAAAGATTCCATAGCTCGTATTCGCAATAGTGTAAACTAGATAAAGAGTTCTCCTAATAAAGAAAAAGGCATTTTGGAAAATGCTTTAAAAGTGTTAGAATTTCAACCGAAATATATTTGTGTTTGCAAGTGTCAACGCATTAGAATTCAACATATATTATGTTGAAGAATTGTTTACCCTTTGAAGTAACTTTCCAACATCTTAAAGTGAATGATGCTAATTTTAGATGCATCAATCCTCTTAAACAATCTTCCTTTTTAAGAGGATTAGAAGCATGCCAGAGTTCTTTGAGACTTAGTCATGTTTCTTGAAGCTATTAAGATCTTGTCGATTACTAAATACATCACTTTATCATGTATTTTTCAACGAATTGATAAGATCCAAGAAAGTTTTAAAATATTTTCCGTTGTGTAAAAATGACTCTCTTCTTCTTGATATGTGCAACAAAATAAAGGAAAAGCTTTCCAAGTGTTAAGGTTCTATTGACAAGTTTAATGTGTACCTGCTTATTTCTTTTATGTTTGTTCCACGGTATAAGCTAAAGTATTTAGAATATTGCCTCCAATAAAATCTACCAAGTCATGATGTTTTTCAATACTAATTGTGTATGATAAAATAGTTGCCTTGTATAAAATTTATCAAGCTGCGGCTTCATCTACATGTTCTTCATCTGAAGGGAGTGGGATTGATGAAAAATGGAAGAAGGTCATGCTATGGAAACAACAAAGATCCGTTCCTACTCTAACTAAAGTTATGCTGATTTATAAGACCCTATAGAGATAAGACCATTTGATATTTTGGCATGGTGGTCCACAACTACAAAATATAGAATATTAGCACATATGGCATGAGATATTTTGGCTATTCCTATTTCTATAATTACATTTGAATTTGATTGTAGCCTAGAATTTCATGTTCTTGACCAATATCGTAATTCATTAATATTAATGTTAGTTGAGTGTTTGATTGGCACCCAAGATTGGTTAAGAGCTGCTCTAAAAGATTCAAAATATGAAGAATTTGTTAATCAACTAGATGAATATGCAAAAGGTGAAACATTTTTTCTCTCATGTTGAATTATTTAACATACTTTCAATACCATATTCAAACTTATAGTTGTAAATTTTTTTTAGAGGAGGCCGATAATGTTTCACCAACTTACACCTCTTTACCTTCCTACCCACTAGAATATTAATATACTTGAGGTATTGGTTGTAGTTTTAAATGTATATAAGCATTCCTCCTTAAGTCTAATTATCCAAAGTATTATCAAATTTTTTGCATTTTCTTTTAGGAAGAAAGAGTCTAGCTTAGTGACAATTTAGAGCTGAGAAGCATGAAAACTATGTTTTGGGATATTTTATTTGTAACATATTTGCATATTTCCTTTGGCCTTATGTCGAAACTTGTGGTTCTGTGATGTATGTTGTGTTTTGAAACTTGAAGTCAAAATTTGGTTGTTTAAACTTCAAACTAGTGGTTGGATGTTTTTTGTACTTGGATTAATAAGTTTTTTTTACCATTGTTCCACGAACAAGTCTACTAATATACTTGATACTCTAGGGTATTTTCAAAATTAATAATTTATATTTATATATATAACTTATATATAAATCTTGTACGTATGAGAGTGTTTTGGATTCGGTTTGTTTTAGGCAATTTGTTTTGTCGTGATGCATTTCTTTCCTTGACTTGGTAAGCATGCCTTAGATTTTGACCCATGCAAATTTTGCTCACGTGCATGTGGAAAAAATCACATCCACTTCATGCATTTCATTGGCTGCTACGCATTGCGTTTGAACCAATAATGTGCATAAATCATTTTGGCCATTAACCTGGTAATGAGCATTAATCAGTTTAGCCACTAACGTCTTGAAATTCCGTCCATTTATATAAGTGTTCTTGGTGTGCTTGGTGCTAGTAGAATATAGTAATGAAAAGAGTCCCTTGTCCAAAGCTCCATGAGAAAGAATTTGCCACTCCATTTATTTTTATTTCATTTGGTTATACTTTATTCAAACCTGTTTATGTAATGCCCCAAATGACGAGCATCCCACAATGTGAAACCTTACTCCACGGATTTTTTAAGTGATGAAACTTGTAAATGAATTTAAATTTTCATTCTTGTACAAGTGGAAGCCTTTCTAATGTGTTTGGAAATTGGTCTAAATTTTTCTGCTCTTTTCTTTTAGAACCTATTTCGATCTATATCCTTAACTAAAATTCGGCACCATGCCGTATATGTTTGTGTAAGACAAAATTCGATAATCATTTAATAATCTAGCATTGACTACTAAATTCATTCATATCCACTTTAGTTTATAAGTACATCTCTTATATAATCACGCCTTACATGAAAAAATAACTTCTACACTATATAACCTCAACATAACAAATTTAAACTTGAAATGTATAATTTTAATAATTATATCCCTAGGTTCAAAATACCTCGAAAGCATTACAAATCATATCTTCATTACTTTATTAGTAGTAAAGACTCCTTTATCAAGTCTACATCATTAGCATTCACTGATTATTTGAAAACAATGAGTATAAAATACTCATTAAGCAAGCATATAGAAATATATATGTGATTCCATAATGCATTGCATTAGTTGGAAACATAAAAGTCTTAAAATACCCTTGATGCATATATCATAATGAAATGATTGCATATATGTTTCATGATTTATTCCTCATTCGACATATGACACTTACCAAGTGATCAACCATCCATAAAATCTTTTGGTAGATGTATTTACCATGTAATCATCCGCCATTGAAAACTTTTTGTAAAAAGGTGGTGGATGCACCGACTAAGCTACATCAAGGATGGACAAAATATCCAATTTACAACTTAATTAACCTCTTGAATTAACTTTTCACGCATAATGTCATTAACACATCCATCATATGCATTTGATAACATGCAATGAGTTTTGCAAGCTTAATATTTTGCCCATAACAAGGTTTGTACATAAAAGTCATTTTGTGAAACATATTTAAAAGTATCTTTTTAATTTATGCATAAGATAATAGTCATCCTTAAATACCTTTATAATGTATAACAATTTAAAGAGACATTTAAATAAAATAATTCATTTTAAAAATAAAATATCATTAGTTGGCAAATATCCTTTCTTAAAATGAAAAGACAAGAATGGATTTTCTTACCATAACAGTTGTTTGAAACAAAATTTTGAAGGATTTTCTTACCTTTAAGCATATCATGTATGTCAAACTATATGACTACTTATCTTTCCGATATGTCCATTTCTGATTGGCCTTTAAATAAGAAATTCAAGTATTTCTTTGCTTGAATATCTCATTTAAATATGATTCATCCTACACTTGAGCAAACCTTTTATTCTGATTTTGCACTTCCACATCTGAACTAAACCTAAGGACATTGTGAAATCAAGTTAATTGCAATTCTATAAATCTTATATACTTAGAATACATAAATTTCAATCTAACTGATATCTCTACTTCAAATATTATAGACTATTAAAGCCTTTTCACCTTATGTACTCAAAAATATATTTAGATAAACTTATACATGTATAAACTTTGCAAAAAAAAGTCTAAGAACATTACCTCTTTACTAATCACACTTGTCTATCACTATTACTTTGCTCATTTCTTCTGTTTATTCTCCTTTCGCCCGACCTTGCTTTTACCTCCAAATTTCTTACTTTAGTACACTATTTATACTATTAATTTTTTCTTTATTTAGTGCATGGGGTTTACTCTTAGATAGGTTATATTTAGCTTTTTGGTAAAGCCCTCAAGTTTACACCAATGAGAGAGCTCCACATGCAAATTACTTGAATTTGTTCCACCCGCATCGCTGGATCTTATCTTGTCATGTGCAAATCCATTGCATCAATTTCTCCCTTATTCATTTGAGATTATCTCAAATTGAGGTGGTATCTAAATTTAATTCAAATTTGCTTATTATAGTTGATGATAGCCACTTGTGATACTCTTAATTGACATACCTAAGCTAAAATCTATGCTGACCACTTGATTTTCAATAATTTTTATTTCTATATTTTTCTCTCAAACTCATCATATTATGTATGAACGAATTCAAATTTTTATATTCTTTTTAATGATATATTGTTTAAAATTTATTTAACCACTGGATATATTTTAACGAATTAAATCAGAATTATTTCTATTTTTGTCATAGTATAGAAATCAAGATATATCATTATTGTTTTCTATATATCTTTCTCATTTTAAGTCCAATTTAGATGATTCTTTTTTGGGTTAGAAACTAGACTTCAACCGCTTTCAAATACACTAGTTCATATTATTTAAACTTATATATAATATTTTGTATTTTTTTAAATTTAGTTGTTGTGTAGTTTTATACTATTTTGCAACTTTACCATAATTCTTGTGAAAATTCCGAAGTTCTTCTTTCCTAATTTCTAAAATTTTTGATAATTTTAAGAAGGTTTTCCTAATCATCTTTCTTTTTTTAGACTCATTTTTATAATTAAATTTTTTCATATTTTCATTATTTGTAAAGTTTTTTATTTTGTTCTTTTTATTTTGTTTTAATATGATTCATTGTGATTTCTTCAGCCCATTTTCTTCATACAATATTATTCATTTTTTATTTATTTATTTTCTTATTATTCTTAAGATAAAAAAAATAATGCATTCCTTTAATCATATGCTAAATAGAATTTAGTTTCTAACTAAATGATATTTTAATGTAAAAAAGGTAAATAGAAGATTAACTTACCTGATTATTACATTCTCTCCCTTCTCATTCCTTCTCTTCTCCTGCTCCTCTTTCTTTTTTCTTCTTTCTCTTCTTCTTCTCTTTCTCCCTTTTTTAGACCATTTAATTGCTATTAATTAAATTAATTAACATACTTAGCTATTATTTTATTCAACAATAGTATTTATCGCTGTTTATTTATTAATTACCTTTTTCCTTACTTTATTATTTTAGGTCATTAATAAAATTTTAATTTATAAGATTTAACGGCCTAAAATTTTCTTTTATATAAATTGTATGTTTAGTATTGCAATTTGAAAGTCGCAGGTGCTACAGTTTCCATTGTCAAGTGTTTGAGATCTAGAAAGAAAGCTGCTATAGTTGAGCTTCAACAAATCCTTAAATGGATTGACAAACAAAAACATGAAGCACCAAGAACTCCATCCAAACAAGAATTACAGTTTTTATCACCAAAATTTGCAATACAATCTAAACTCGTAGTAGCATCAACCCAACTTCCTCTAAAAAATCGAAACATAGCTCAGCCCACATCCATTTGCACAACCAACAACCAAATCAAGGAAGTCCAGTATCGAGTTGAATAAAGCCGACTAGGCAGATAGAATGAAGATGTATGGGGATAAATTGAGTCTCAATATCAACTGCATTTCTATACTTAAAAAACTATCATAAAATAACTTGAATAGGATTTTTTAGATATTTAAGATCAACAGATTGTGTGCCATTTAATTTCTTTTAAATTGTGAAAAGGTTTGCTAGTCAACAAATTATTTGCTATTCATGGGTCTTGACTCTCAAGATATTCTTCTTAGAAATCATATGTAACGCCTCATTTCTAGATATTCTCAATAACTAGTTAATGGGTACCATACAACTTAAGAAAATTTCGACAGTATCTCCCCATAATATATAAGGGGTGGAATGGAATACACGACTTATTATTCATAAGCATTTCAATTTCATTCCAAAATGTGACATTCATATAGAAGGAAAATCATTGAAATTTATTTTTACATAACAAGCAAACCAATGATCATATATATACTCATCCACATAGATTATAATTCAATTCAAAATACTAAATACAATATGTTTGTCAAAGTTGAATCTAATTCAGTAATCGCCTACATATACTAATATCAAAAGAGCATAAATTCCAAAATAACTGTAATTAGAGATGTTGTTCGAATGGTCTCCAAAGTTTGGTCTTCCGCTTGTCTTATCTTAAGGTCCCCCATCTGGCCTGTGATTTAAAAGCAAAATAACAAATCATATGAGTCTAAATAGGCTAAATAAGTATATAGTAGTTAGCACAAAGTGGAAATAAATAAAATTCTGGATTTGCATGTCATGATCAATATAAGACATATGGGTCCAGTACCCACTCCCAAGATTATACACATAAACCATGTATAAATAGAAGGACACGAACAATCCCCTACTCATGTCAATCAAAGGCCATGAACAACCTCTCTTCATGTCAACCAAGGGTCATGAACAACCTTTTTATAACCAACCATTTTAAATAACACATCATACATAATAGACAAAGATAAATGTCACAATCCACACATACAACATCAACAAGGTTTACTTTAAATTCAATATATAAAACTGTCACACAAGCATTTTACCAAACACATGGTAGGTGAAAAAGGGGGAACCTCTAGTTCATACTCTCGTTTAAGCCGAATTGACTATCATCACATTTAAATGATATAAAACTGCTAATGAGTCTTTTACTTCATAAAAATCACACATTTACAGCAAATTTTTCATAAATCCTACTTATCCTAATTGTTACGAACCCTATGCGCCATACCATGAAGTTGTTGAACGCTATACATTCCCACCAATCTTATATAATGTTTAACATGAGATTTCATCACTAAATTGAGAAGGAGAAACATCTACTTACCTCAATCGTGATTTCTCTCAAAAATAGTGGCCCTAGACTTGAATTGTTGAGATTTCGAGCTTCCTTGATGTGAATCGATGATCTTCAAGACAATTGGTAGAGTTTTTGAAGAAATCTAGGGCTAGATCGAACTAAATTGAAGGGGAAAAGAAAGAAGAAACAGAAAACCGAAAGAGAGGAAGAGAGGAAGCTAGTCGGGCGCAAAAAGGATGAAGCCCTAACGCATGTGGGCTCTCCTTTTAACTGAACCACCATCGAGTCAGGCAGGGTCGGAGCATGGGTCGGGTCTAATCGCAATTAGTTATTTCTTTTCCACTCCTACAACTTAATAATAAAAAATTTCTCTGGAGGCGTTACCACCTTAACGCCTACGATCAGACTGGGCAGGTCGAACTCCGTACCTACTCTGCGAGATGAAAAATAGTCATAACGCTCAACAATGGCACGCTAATCATACACTTTTAAATATATACCTAATACGCTAAGATCATGTACACGCATATATGTGCTATACGTTCCCTAGATGTCCCGTCCATATATGTTATGCATCTATTAATATCATAAATTTCTAGTAGCATGTTCATAAATTACCTCATAAACGGGGAAGAGTTATAATGAAAATGAAAATAAAAATAAAATAAAATACCTAGTCCTCATATCATAATTCTCAAAGTATTTTAAACTCTATAGGAATTTTCTAAAGTAGCAAGTAGCACCAGCAATATTTTCTATATTGAGGTCTTGAGGTATTCACTAGCCTTATTCTTCATATTGTTCATTGATGTTTCTATCTCGCTTGGAAAATCTTATCACGTTCTAGCCAAAACATTCGCACCTTGAATAGTATATTGTTTCAATGATTTGGGTAATCTATCAACCTAATTTCCAATTTGAAGTCCAAAATCAAAGTAAATTCTATGGGTCAATTTAAGATTGAGTTGTGACATGATAATAGGATTGAAAGTAGGGTGGGGTGGATGTTGGAAGATTTAAAATCATATTTCTTTTATAACGAAAATAATATTAATTAATAAGACCTCAATTCAAGTCAACCCAACTCAATTGACACACATTTCTTTGTAATGATATCGCGAGGGAGTTTTAATATTCAGATCAAAGAAAATTTTTTATTTTACGTTTATTCTCAAATGAATGACTATCATTGTCCATTTAAAGTGAATAGAATTATTATTTTTGTTGTTTTTATTCAAGTATTTGGAACTAGATTAAATAGACGTATATACGAATAAATAAAAAGAAAGATTGTATTTTTTTTTGTTCTCAAAAAATATATAGATACAATCTTTCATCACCAACTGCGATAAATCCCTGCGGAGCCATAATTACCTTCACCAATCTATGAAATTTATTCAAACAAAAGAGTGGTGCATCCTGGCTCCTAAAACTCAAGTTTGTCTAAACTTTAACTCGAACCATATAATTTAAACCTAGCTCTGATTCTATTTAGAAAACATAAATTTGTGAAAAAATCAAGTTTGAGTTGAATTTGGGGCTGAAATTCAAGTTTACGAATTTTCATTTGATTTAAGAATAACAAATTTAAAATTTCACAGAAATACGCAACAACAACAACAAAATAAGTAAAAAATTAATACTTTTTTCTCCTAAGATATCATCTCTTTTTAAATCCATATTTCTTCCGTTCATATAAAAGATCTGTTTTGGCGCTTCCCAAATTAACAATCTTTGGACAACCATCTCTATCCTTCTCCTGTTGTGTGCACTCTTTGCAGTAGTATGCATCAGAGATTCCCACCCCTCCGCAGATAACGCATCGACCTTGGAATGAGCCATAGTTGCATTCATCACATACACGGACAAGGGTACAAGGACGCACGTAAGAGTCGCAGATCACACATTTTCCATCACACTTCTCACACAACCGGCCAATGGCAATGCCAGGCTGTTTACGGCACATGATAAGATCAGGGTGGTGCTTCGCCATGCTCCCTCAAACAACAATTCCTTAGATCTCTGCACAGAAACATTAAAAAAAATTAATTATGTGCATGTGCAATTAGGAATGCAAGTGCTAGTGTGGCTATGCATGACAGGATATTTAGTTGTATGCACACGTACATGGAGCAAAAGCAAGTGAATACGGTGGGTTCATGCGCACAGCAGTGTGCTCATGATGATTTGTGCATGTTTAGGTAGCCAATCTGCAAACTACAGCAAGTGACACAAAGAAAATAGATAGAGATCCAAACACAAATCCTAAGAGTTCACTACTCTTGCTGCATGAGAAATCATGTCAATCCACCAACAACAAGAGAAAAAATTTCTTGAAGATATAGTAAATTCATGACAAACATTTCCCCATAAATTGCAGTCAAATGATTGCCGAGCTTGACTTTTATGCTTGTCTGTCAGTAATATTACAAATCCATTGACATTATCAATTTAATTAGTAAAGAATTCTTGCATTTGCATTCCTAAATTTTTAGATCAACAAATTCAAAACACTAACAGAATCCACTAAAAGACCACAGGTGTTCTCTCCCCTCGTTTGATGACAAAGTTAAACCCTTACGAAGACAAATTTGTAAAAGATAACACACAAGCACAAAAGTGTATCCTTTTATGAAGAAAATGATGAGCAGTTTGGAAATTAAAGTATCCCATTGTTTGTGTGCACTGATATAATTAACACATAATGCACAATCCCAAAAGTCTCTATTTCCTCCTAAAAAGACATTTAAATTTGCATGCACACAGACTTAAGAAGCCCCAATCGGATGCCTATGGTTACAACAAATCAGCCCATTGTGTGTGCACGTAAGACATATTGTGTGTACCAATATTCCTTGTGAATCATGAGGCATGTTGCTTGTGTGCACGATACTCTTCGCTAAATGCACAAGGCATGTCGTGTTTGTGCGTGTGTTTGCCAAGATGCCTTGTTGAATGCATAAGGCATATTATCATTTTTGTGTTTCCACCTATAGGTAAACACATACATTAGTGTCAGGTCATGATTATTATTGTTGCCTTATCATGCTAAATTTTTGTCTTCTGCAATTGTACTACCAGATGATTATAAAGATCAAAATAAAGTCGTTTGCCAGATTTCATATTGAAAGAAAAGCCCCTAAGAATGGTTGGATCATTACCATTTAAAAGCTTGAATAGTTGGTTTGTCTCCTACTAAACAGAAAGAAGATGAGCAAGTAGATGCTAAAGCTTTTCACTTAGTGGAGGGATACTGTGTTGGGGCAAAATATAAAAAAAGACAAAATTAAGGAAAGTGGGAAAGTGAAAATACAAATCAAGTGTCGCTTTAGGTGTCACTTTAGGTGTATTACGACATCACTTTCCTTAAGACAATTTTGTTACCCTATATTTGCTGCTTAGGGTAATTTTGCAGTTGTCCCGAGGATACAAAAAGTGAAATCTAAACTAGAATAGGAAACAACACCTTTTCTAAGCACATGAACACTTCAAAACTGAATTTTTAATTGAATGGAAAGAATTTCAAAATAATATAGTAAAACTGCAAAAAATTGATTAAGACAATAATGTTTAAATCAAGACAAGCTATGGGATGCTTGAATGGAGACAACACAATGTTTCGAATGAGGCAGGATCTGTCTGAATGAGATAATGGGAGCGCTTAGGTTGGAATGATCCAGTTGTTTCCTTAACCCATATTTATAGATTTTGAATAGTCGTACTTCACAACTATTCAATTAATGGACACATCCCAAATTCATTTCGATGCTTCCCTAAAATTTTTCCACATCACCCATACCCTTTCACATTTTTGTGTTGCCAATTTGAAGTTTGAAATTCAAACTTCAACCATTGCATCTCTTGGTGCAAATTGAAAATTCGAAAAAAAAAAAGTCAAATGGTAGATCCAAACCCAAGACCTATTAGTTACCACCAACGTCTCCTACCAACTTAGCTGCTTTGTTTTTGTTGTTAATATATGATATTATATTATACTTATTATAATTTTTAATAATTCCAACGTTCCCCCACCATTTTCAAAATTTAAATCAATTCCATTTAACCAAGGAAATCTCATACATAAATAAAGGTGTCAGGACTTGAATCTTTTCTTAGTGAAAATACATTAAGATTTACTGAGGTGTACAGTAGTCGAAGCTTTGAACTGCAAATCCCATTCGATAAATCCGACATATCTCACATATAAGATTTTAAAATACTTTAAGTTTTCTAAAAGGCGACACATTATGGCCATATGTCAGTATTCCAGTTTCATAAGCACGTTAGAGTGAATCCATCCACTCTGCAAACAGAAATGGTCTCACTTCCAACACTTATATAGGTAGATCTATTTAGAGTACCCTATAATAAAATACTCCAACGCAGTGGTCTTAGATCCAGTAAGAGTACAAAATACTTAACCGTATAAATACATTATAGGATTCAAACACTACATGAGGGATGCAAAAATATAAATATAACCAGTGCCATAGGTGAGGAAAATCAAAGTATACCAGGAGTAAGTTGGGTTAAAGACACTCTTAATTCTTCCAACAAGATGAAACCAATTGAACTCATCGCAATACATATCTGTCAAAATAACAAAACATCCAATAAGAAGAAACCAATTGGTAAGTCGAAGGAAAAAATCCTCAATTTCCTACAGGGAGTTAAAAGCTGAGCTGTAAGATGCCTATTATGAGAAATGCAAAAACCTATAGATTGTAGAATCAAAGAAATTCCTTAAATCATTGCACTGAAATTCCCTAATGCGAAGAAACCCATCAACTATTGCATGAACAACTAAAATCAAACACAGATAAGTGCAATTGACTGCCACATTAAATGACGGTAGAATTCGCAGAGGGTTCGGCGCTGACAAGGTTGGGGCAGAAGCTACCTACGACGTGTTGAAGAGAGCTTGGGAGCCGGAAAAGGGGACGTCGGCTTTATCGGGGAAGCATGTCTGGGTGCGGCTGTGGCGCCCCAAACCGAGACGTCACATCCTTACCTCAGAATCTATCGATTGGTAAATGTGATTCAGGATTGTTGC